>BLKR01001197.1:12300-292707 GCA_011170035.1 Teleogryllus occipitalis | reverse complement strand
TCTTTACATTTTTTTTAAATTCAAAATTCTATCAAGTAATATTATTTCGAATTCCTGGACAATATACATTTATGCACAATGTAATTAAATTATATTTTATTACTTACAAACGTGACGTAACTTCTACATCTACGACTAAATATATCAGCAATCCACAGCCAATTTTCGTGTGTAATATAATTATCCTATAAGTATGATTTCTTAAACACCTGCTAAAAAAATCAGTAGCACATTAGTAATATGAGTATTTTTAAATACATATATCTATTATTATGGTTCGCAAAATTTCTTCATCTTATTAAATTTTATTTACAACATTCTTATAAATGAAAAGACGTTCATTTATATATCAATGAAATATTTAGTTTTTGTATTTTTTCATCTATCTATATAAAATCAAATATTTAGTGACAAAAATACAAATAATCATGGAAAATAGTGTTGCAAACATTATAATAGTTTACTAGAAAGGGAATTGGGAAATGAAATCTAGCGAAATAAAATGTAACGTAGCGTTTAGTACACTAATTCGTGCAGGTATATCCATTATTACCTTATATTTTTAAATACATATATCTATTATTATGGTTCGCAAAATTTCTTCATCTTATTAAATTTTATTTACAACATCCTTATAAATGAAAAGACGTTCATTTATATATCAATGAAATATTTAGTTTTTGTATTTTTTCATCTATCTATATAAAATCAAATATTTAGTGACAAAAATACAAATAATCATGGAAAATAGTGTTGCAAACATTATAATAGTTTACTAGAAAGGGAATTGGGAAATGAAATCTAGCGAAATAAAATGTAACGTAGCGTTTAGTACACTAATTCGTGCAGGTATATCCATTATTACCTTATATTTTTAAATACATATATCTATTATTATGGTTCGCAAAATTTCTTCATCTTATTAAATTTTATTTACAACATCCTTATAAATGAAAAGACGTTCATTTATATATCAATGAAATATTTAGTTTTTGTATTTTTTCATCTATCTATATAAAATCAAATATTTAGTGACAAAAATACAAATAATCATGGAAAATAGTGTTGCAAACATTATAATAGTTTACTAGAAAGGGTATTGGGAAATGAAATCTAGCGAAATAAAATGTAACGTAGCGTTTAGTACACGAATTCGTGCAGGTATATCCATTATTACCTCTTTCTTTTAAACATTTCCTTCATAATACCTTTTCTATTTTCAAATGAATTAACTTCTGGAACGTAATGAATTTTCCTCTTGGAGCACGCCCAGTTTTCCTTGTAAGTATTTTACAATAAGTTGAAAGTGGTTGACTATAAACATTGATTCCGAAGCCTTCTTGATTATAGAGAACCGTCGTAAGTAAAAGTAATCAAACAGTGGGGTGAGAAAAAAGTCTAAAGTACTGTATCAGAGGCTGTATGATGACATTCACCATTTTTTTGTTCATCATATCTTTTGATATTATTATAACTTTTGATTGCACAGTAGAAGATAACTCCAATATTATGTCGAAACGTGTCCTGTAATCTACTTGTAAAGAAGTAAACAATCTTTAAGTATTTCAACTTGTATCAGCAGGGCCCTTGTGATCACATCACACAAAAGAGCTGAAGAGAGGTTACAAAAGTATTACACTTTCACCAGAAAGAAAATCGAAAACCCTGAAAGTGTGTTTTGTGTCGTTCAGTGCTTATCCTCGAAGGCCAATGAAATGAGAGAGGTTTACAGAATCAAGATTGTGAAAATATTCTGCGCTTAATGTATGTTGAAGTGAATTACGGTGAATGAAATTATGAAAGAAATCCTGCAGACCTTCTTAACTTTAAAACGTAATGTATCACATACTACAATGATAATTGCTGATTTGTTTTGTGACTTAAAAACACTCTTCGAGCTTTAAAAACTCGCTATTTTCGCTTCGTCAGCTGAGATATCACCCTCAAATATTTGCTACAAGTCTAAATGTCGACTGCTGTTAATGGATTGATTGAACTCGCACACATTTCTGAGCATAGACGAGCCAGGAAACTTTGTTTTCAAATCACTTTTAGTATGAACTTGCATTACACACATAAGAATTGTTAACATGAAAGTACCCACCGCCGGAAGTGCAAGGTTAAGGTAGCTGGTTAATAAGAGCATGTGATAACATATCTATGGCCGGCTATCTTTCTTTTAAAAAAACATGAAATTTGCTTGAGTACAAAGCTCAAACCTCTGTCTAAATGAAAACCTTTAAGTGTTTTCAATGTAAAGATATATCTGTAAATATTCAGTAACACGATTTTCTTTCATTGATGTGGCCAGTGGCCATTAATTATGGAATATAAATCATTTGCTTGTATCGTCGTATTCGATAGTGTTCAAAATTAGAAATTCTTTTGTCAGGTGTGTATTACATTTCGCGTTAGTATCGTATGAGAGAAGTATGCAAACGAGAACTTCAATTTTCCGTTGTGTTTTATGGAAGTCGAGTGAATAGATGATGTACCATCGATGTTACGTAGTTTGATTAGCATAAACGTCATTGTATAATATATTATCAAAGTATTTCAGAACTGCAAAGTTCGTGCAAATATATCTGAATCACGAAAGGAGATTCATGAGTTTGGCGGATAATTGATTGGATTCGCCGATGACATATCTGTCATTAAAGCGATGAGAGCAACACATGCAAGAAACATTGAGGTAGAATGGACAGCATACTAAATGCATGAAGCGAGTATAAATAAAACAACGTGAAACGTGAATAAATGGAAAGAATGCATTAGCGATGATTTGCTGCCAGAGAGGAAAACAGCGAATATCACTCTCACCGCTGTGTTTAAAACAAGCGAGTAATTGCGTCTGTATGGGCAACGAGAATAACGCGAGGCGGAAAAAGCCTCAGTCTTGTTGAGGACATAATAGCAGCGCGTGAATGGTCTGCCCATACCGTCATCCGAAATGTCCCCCTCTTCCAAATGGCACTGAGCGCTCATTCGTGTTGTGAAAAAGCACGACGAGAGGTCATGTACCGCATCTAGAGACCAGTTGTACTTGCAATGATTTATTCCCAAATATGTCCTAGCTCTGCTCATGCCTAGATGTGCCTCAGTCCTTATGCGTTTTTGCACACTTTCCTAGGAAGTCAAGTATTACATGTATACAAATATTAGTTTACTTGAAACTGTTTACTAGAACGCGTATTCTCTGAAACCACGAGATCAATATACAGGGATTACTTGTTTTTTAAACATGTAGACAAACTGTTTGAAAAATTAACATACGCAGACAGCAATCACTATGATTCTTGGAAGTCGATTTTCGGCGAATCTCTGAGCTGCATTTGCAAATTCTTTTGACATTTTTGCCAATGCTAATCTTTAAGCCAAATCATTTAGACGTGTGCTGCCCTCAACTGAACTTTTCTCCCTAACAAATGTTTTCTGTTCGACCTGGTGCTATTTTCTTTACACTCTTAAGGGGAGAAGGACATCTCTATCTTGCCCATGTTAATTTAAAGTTTTAGGTAATCTCCAAAACTATTTTACTTACAGGGTTGATTTTTCATATTTAACATTTAAACCTTGGTTAATGTAAATCAGCTAAACAATCTGATATACAATTATTCGTTTTTGTCCAGAAAGTTTTATTATATTATGAAAAAAAATTGCACATTTTTTGGGTTAAAATTTTTTTACATTTAAGTGGCTGACCTTTTGGTAGTTTTGTTGCTTTTTATCACTTTACAAACTTTCTAGTAGTGCTGTAAAAAATTAAGCATGTACTACTATTTTTTCCGGAGATAAATGTTTCTAAAGTTAAAAAAAACACGAGAATTTGAGTAAATTGACTTCAAAGTTTTGGTGCTAAATGTTGCATGTATTGAATTACTCATAGCATTCATGTTCCATTTTCTGGGTCATCTCGAATCTCCTAATTGTTTCTTTTCCTTTTAGCTTCCTGTTATTTCTTCTGTCTTTGTTTTAGAAGAGCATTTTTTTTTCGCAATTGCTTCCACGTAGTTTGGCAATGAATTGCAGTATGAATTTGATATTTCTTCCTGGAGACATTCCTAATTATTTTATCACTATAATAGGCGTTTTATTTACACAATATTTTACTTCTATTCTTATTCAATAGAATTACTTATATGCAACTATTTACGACAGTAAAACTACAACAATGCAATTACCTCTAGTCTTTTTCACAACAATAGGCGTTTTACCTAGAATAAACAAAGGAAACACGCTAGATCCAACAGTGCAGTCATGAATTGTCAGCAATTACTCGAACTTTGCAAATGTGTAAAAAAAATACATTTTTCCCCATTCTACATTCCACCAAGAGTTTTACTCCGGGTTGGTACAATGCTCCGATTGTACTCCCACTCCTTGTCCTGACTACTGCGTAGTTATATTAAATACTTTTTTGGGACTAAGTTGTAAAGCATGCATAAACTATATATCAGCATATTCAGGAGAAGACAGAGAATAAAATGGCGCAAATGATGAAATATCAATTCCCCCCCCCCGATTTTTCGTGTCTTTTTATTATTGCTTTAATACATTTCTTCGATTTTCATTGACCATTGTCTGCTTTAATATCCAGAATAAGTAATTGGCGTTTTTATATTGAATAATGGTTTTCTTCGTTTGTTATTTGATAGGACACCTCTGTATCATTCGCACTCTATCTCTGTCTCGTCATTCCGCCGCCTGGGCGCGTCCTGCATATGCATGCGCCTCCTGCGCTCCCGCCCGCTCCCGCTCGGCTGCTGGCCTGGCCATCGCTGGCGCCTGGCGCCGCCTCATCTAAATGTATTGGATCGTAGGTGGGCGGGGCGGCACCGGATGCCGGTAAAAATTGCGCCAAGCACGCGACTCAATCTCGCCGCCATTCCGGACTTCCTCTTCCGTATCGCCGGCCATTCAGCTGCCCTCCAGCCTCCTCAGCTCGCCAGCGCGGCGCGGGCCGGTGGGGGCGGAAAGGGCGCGTTGTTGTGGAGTCCTGCTACTGTGAGAGCAAGTTCCTGGGTACTGTTATTATTTACTTCAATGCATGTTTGAGAACTTTTATAAAGAATTAGAAGAAAAGGGTCTGTTCATCCTCTTACAAATATAAGATTTCAATTCAATTTAAATGGAAATGCGATTTTCTAACGATGGATGGATATCTCAATACGTCACGAGTCGTATTAATATTTAGAGTAACTCTGAATTCGAGTTCCGGAGAAGAAACGTTTTCTCCCCTGAAAAAGATTCTCTCCCTTTTTAAGAACGGCCCACAGAGAGAAAGTTCCGTCATCTTTCGAGGGCCCTGTGCGGCGCTGCTCAAGGCTATTTCTTTCGAGAGGCGGTGAAATGCGATTTACGGGAAAACGACTTGATACACTTTAGATCAGAATAAACATAGACTTTTGAAAGTCACGTCGATCTTGTATTATGCACATAAATGGATACGCTCCGTTAACAGACTCGGTTCCTCCAAGGGACGGGGAAATTTTATTTCCTTACGCAGAATGAAATGGAGTCGGCGGGCGGGGAAGCGGCCGGCGCGGGGACGTGACCGCCACAGCCCTTGGCGGAATGCGAGCACTTTGCCTCGCGCGCCGTCATCATTCCCCCGCGGGAGGAGAGGAGGCACTTTATAGATTTTATCAATTCTATGTCGTAAGAAAACTAACATTAAACTTACTTCGTCACTAACTAAAGCTGAGCTGAATAGGAGTGAAAATAGACAAGTAATACATGTTAGTGCTCTTAAAGCTACCCTATTCGGTTTATGTAAATTAAAATATAAAAAAAAAACATTAATTTCTGGTGTGAAGTAAGCCACTAATGTCTAATTTGTGTCGGAATTAATTATTTTGTTCATTAGATCTTTTTATGATGTCGTAGCGAGGTCTTTAGTAAAAATAAATCCATTGCAATGCTTCTATAGTAAATAATCCAGATGAATTCTACATTCATCAGCAAGCTCAAGTATTTCACATTAGAAAAACTGCGAGTCCATCTCTTTCAGTGCGCTACTCGGGATACAACAGTCGTTATGCGACGCGCCATCCAGCATTGGTCTTTTTGTCGCGACTGCGGTTCGTCAAAATACCTCCATTCTCTTTTGCCTTTGTGCTCGGTGGCGCGGGGGCGTCGCCAGCGACTCCGGAATAACGCGATCCACCGCAGCGTGCGAAGCGCCGCGCATTCCGAAAGAGCGTGACCCGCCCCCGCCTCGCCCCCGCCCCAGCCCCAGCCCCGCCCCGCCCCCACCCCCACCCCCACCCCCACCGCGACTGCGACGGAGGACGCGTTCGAGGGCGAGCGGCTTCCCGCCGCCTGCAAATAGTCAGGGGTCGCGACCGCCCGCCCCGCCTCCCTGACCTGTTGATGCTACGCGCGGCAATTGGCCGGGGCGAGGGGTTGCCCGCCGGGGGATTCGCCCTGCTTATTCCACCCCTCCCTCGCACCGTCTCGACCCCTCCCCCACCCTCCTCCTCCCCGCCCTGCTCCCCGCTCCCCGCTCCCCCGCACCCGCGGTGCGGTCGGCGCTGGCGAGCCGCGACCTCGCTCCACACGGCGCTGTCTGCGACCATGAGCCAGCCGCGCCACCACCACCCCTTCCGCCCCTCCCCGGGCTTTAATTACACGCGCGTCGCGACCGCCCCGGGCCCGCCCACGCACCCCTCGGCGGCGCCCACTGCCCGGGAGAGGGAAAGAGTGAGAATGGGTCGTTTGGGAGCCAGGGTATACACACGACATGAAATTTAGAACTGCGATAAGCGGATTGGGAAGCCTTGAAAGTGGAGGAGGCTAGAAAAGCTTGATCAATGTAGGGTAAAATGAAGATGAATTAGATTCAGGAATAAGGACGAGGGAGACCGGTGACGAAAGTATATCCCAGGAGTGAAAATAATCTAAAAAGAGCTTTTCAACATCTCCATAAGTTCCTCCTTTATTTTTATTATTAATACGATATGATTTGTGGTATTTTAATAGAGGTGTAAATAGACTCATCTGTACTGCGGTTTTTACTTTGCCGCGCCTGATATTTGATCAAGTGTTACTGAGCCGTCCAATAGGGACCTTACACGTCACTACAGTGACGTAATGGTGGTGTTTAGCCTTCCGATTGTATGACACCGAAACAGCTGATTTACTTCAAACGCAGCTCTGTAAAAACCTCAATATATTCACACATTTCTTTTTAAAATGAATGTCATGTACCGTCATCGTACCCGCCACTATCCACTAAATTCTTCATTTTCTTACTCTAAACTTGATCCTGGATTATTAGCTGTGAGGTGTTTATTCTTTCGTCAGTTTGGAGTAAAAGGTCCGTTCGAAAGTTAGCAATCATACGATCCTGTGAATAAAAGATATATTTTAATTCCCGATTGTAAAGTGAGAACTATATCGTATCATTCTTTGCATAGTTGTGACATCTCTAAAATCCGTCTTATTGCCAAGTAAAATCATATTTGCATGTACAATACTTTTGTCTGTCGTTGCTGTGGGCCTCCCAGCAGCCCTCCTTCATTCGTTTCCATCCCCATCTCGCCGTATCACGTGCAGTGGCTCTCGTTCGCGCGTCTGTGAATAGCCTCCCCCATAAACGCGCCTTGCAGTGCGTTCGCCCGCGCGCGGTTCTGTGTCACGCAGCGTCACCCTGCCCCCCCTCTATCGCGTTGTGCACGCCCCCTCCCCCTCACCCGGCCCGGCCCACCCGACCCCACCTCACCCGCCGCCCATTCATGAATAAACCATGCCGCGCTGTTTCATAAAAGTCTCGTCGCGCGGCTAATTTGGTAATATAATACAGCGCCCGCCAGATTATTCGATTTTAAAGATGCATCATTTTCTCTTCTGCGCGGGCTGTCGGCCGCCATTATCGCCCACCCCGTCCCGCGCTGCACTCACATAAACAGCTC
Organism: Teleogryllus occipitalis; assembly: GCA_011170035.1. Classification (NCBI taxonomy): domain Eukaryota; kingdom Metazoa; phylum Arthropoda; class Insecta; order Orthoptera; family Gryllidae; genus Teleogryllus; species Teleogryllus occipitalis. The sequence goes on along the minus strand of BLKR01001197.1, from coordinate 284,794 downwards.
CGCCCCGATGGCGCCGGTTCACCCACACCTCCTTCTTCCCCTTTCTTCCCCCTTCGTCCCCTCTCCCTCGTCGCTCAGGCGCACTTCCCCTTCCGGTCTCTGGGGCTGAGGCCTTTCACCCGCGCCCCAATTGCGGCGCCTTATTACACTCTTAAATCGCAAGAGTTGTACGCCCTTTGGTGCTATTAAATCATTATCTCTATTACTTGGTGTTTGTGGGACGAACAGTGCCCGCACTCTTGTGAATTACTTCTTGTTTTCTTATGTTGCTAAGTGACCACTTACTTCGTCTGTTGATAGTCTCTTCATTTTACAGCCGGCTATAACTGCCATCAATTCCGGTGGACTTACGTATTTTTCAATCTTGTATGACATAAAGTACTACTTCTACAATATTGTAATTTTGTTCTTATTTGATAGGGGTTGAAAATTTCGTTATATTACCCTGCCTTTTGACTGTGTATAAAACCGTATGCATCACTACTCAATAATAGCTCTGAACATCCAGTGAATGAATGTTTTTCTTTCCCTCTTCATACTGTCCTCCACTGCCTTTCACGATACTCGCTTTCCATTTTCGGAGAACGTTATTTAGTTTGGCATTAGCATCACATCTGAGTGGGGGACGATCGTTCCTACAATTTACCTCTAATTGCAAATGATAGCACGTTGATGCACGGTATCGAAAATGGTCTATTCCATCGTTGGTACGCTCATTAACGTGCATATTGTTGTTCTATTAACACATTCATGAGTAAATGAGTTGAGCAAAGAAGTGAAAACGCTGTAGAACCATCTCTTTGTAACGTTGGGAAATGCATTATTTATAAGGAAATAAATGTGAATTTTTATTATCATTTTTATGAATAATTCTCATTCCGAATTCCATACGTTTATATAATTTATTTTAATTTGTAACCACAATTTAATGTTCCCTTCAGAGGATTCATTATAGAATAAAATACTAATATCTGATGTTTAGTATCATGCGTAATAAAGTAACTTGCATCCTCTACTTTTGTATGTTTTTTTTTCGGAAAACGAAGTTATCACGCACTCCCCATTAGCCCACATCCGTTTTCGCGCAGTTCGAACGCGTTTTTCCAAATGAGCGCCGCGTCGGCGGTGCGAGAGCGGCCGGCGAGCGCAGGAGGGCGATTATTCACCGCGAGGCGGCGCCGGCGCCCGCCACCGCGCCCACGTGGGGCCTTTTTCAGGCGCGGGCGGGCGACGCGCGTTTTTCGCCGCGCTGTCCGTTCCCGTGTCCCGGCCCCGCGCCCCGCCCCCTCGCCGCCCGCCGACCGAACGTCACTCCGTCGCTCCGTCACCCGCAACAGACAGCGCCGGCGTGTTTTCGCTGTCGGCGGCGTCCGCACCGTCGCCCGCGCCGGAAGCGGCCGTCAGCGGCGTGGCGCCCCGCGGCAACGGACAGGCGCGTGGGGTTGCCCCCGACGGCGCGGCGGGGGTGGGCCTGGCGTTGGCAGCGGCAACGGCGTTGCTGTGGGTGTGGTTTGGGGCGATTGAGCCTGCAGTTAGTCTCGAAACAGCGCTGGCCACGGCAGTGATGTCCGTGGTCTGTGTACTGCCACGCTACTTGTGGTTCGCAGAAAGCCGGCGTCTAACGATGTCTCTCAGCACATGAAGGCTGAGTGGGATGTGGCGACACCGGTAGGTCAGATTTTTAGGGGTGTGGTATGCCTTACACAGGCATAAATGGCGCATAGGTGACTGCTTTGTTGTCGTTTCCCTCTCGAAATCTAGTTTTCCTTTTTCTAGTTTATGTGTTTCAATTCTTGATGGCAAAGCTATCAATGAAAGCATTTATTATAGTTTTCTTTCCGTTTGAAATATGTTTTTTAGAAAATACAAGAATGTAGCTAAATCAATAAAAATGTTCATACGTGTAGTTAATTATATACATCGGCATAGGTAAACTTCATTCTGATGATCTAGTGCCCCAAACTAACTGCAAGGATCGTTCATTAAAGCGTATAACGACATTACAGTACGTCAAAGCAGAGTGCAATATTTCTGAGAGAATTAAACATGTGAGTAACGAACGATTCTAATTTTGAAACTAATATTACAGTATTATTCAGATGAGTTTTTACTGCTATCGCGGAAAGAAGTATACGATGTTTTGGATCAATAACGCCTGCTCCCGAAACATGAATATTGAACAAATTTGGTTTACCTCTGTCATATCGCAAAGTCATCCAAGTCACGTGATTGCGATTTTAGCCATACATCGAGGCGAACCGGCGAGCGCGCCACATCGCCATTCAGATTTGACCCAGCAGGTAATTCAGAAAGTCCGTTTGTGAGTTTGTGCTCCTAGGAATTTTCGTGTTTGCAAGTGCGCCTTTTATTGTCGTGTATAAAGCAAACCGTGAATTTTTAAAGCTCAATCAATAATGTTTTATTCAAGTTTTATCCCCGAAAAGCCATTGGGAGGTTTTATTCAGTGGTGGCGCGGCGACCGTGTCCGCGACACCGCCCGCACGCGGAGCGAATCTCGCCTGCGCAGCCGCTCGTGAAAGGGAGGCCGGCCCGATGGGCTGCGCTTATCGCCTCGTGCATTCTGCGCCCGCGCGTTCGCAGCGGTGAATACAGCTGCGCGTGGAGGCTGGCTGCACTGCGCACAGCGCTCTGCGGCCGAAGCGGGCGCGTTGAAAGATCACGTGCCTTGCTTGAAACTCGTTGCGCAAATACAAAGCGCTCTCGTCACACTGTTCTTTAGAAATGCGCGGAGTGAATTTCCATTGCCCGGCCTGACATTTCTCTTTTGATGACCGAGAGAGATGTATAGGCAAGTGCACTTGTTGTGAAAGAGATACAAAAGTGTAAAATCGCTCGAGTGTTTTTATAAATACCGTAATTCTTCGTCAAATTTCCCCGTAATGTTTCAACGGACTATAATAATGCACTTCATTTCTCGGTATTTCAGATGTTTGAATAAATTTATTTATAAAGGATACAGTAAATCAAAGTGTTTCGGTGGTTTCCATAATTTCAGTAAATGTAGCCAATTTTTCAGTGAATTCCATTCGTTGAATATTCTTCATTCATTCGTGTCATTCATGTAACAGCGTGGCATTAGTTTACTTTTCCCTCTTTGATATCGCAAAGTCGATATATTAACATTAATTTATATGATATGATTAGACTTAATCCACGGACTTATGAATATATAGTCGTACATTCAGTTATACTGTAATGTAAAATAGTACATTATGAAACTATGATGTAATGATGGATATTAATACACGAATGTGATATTACGATACGTGCGAGGTTCGAGCGAGTATCGTAAACTTCACACGAGTGCATTAATACCCATTATATCGAATTTCGTACGGTAATTTTTCTTCGATTTTTATAAGTTCAGAATGATTTTTCGTGGCAGTTGGCATGCAGGATTCAGCCAAGGCCACCTAACCCTACCCTCGCATGCTGGCACAGGTGGCGGTGGTTACTAGTCCGCCTGCGAGGGAGTACTGCGCTAGTCAGATACGATCAAAGTGAAATTACGATTCAATTTATTTTAGATAATATTCCACGAAAAATTTAATACTAATAAAAGAAATTAAATGTAACATGCATAATATAATATCAAATGCAATTTTAATGTATTCAATCGAACGTAACATTTACTAGAACGAATCTAAATGGTTAATGAAGTGTCAATACTTAGTTTCTAAACTTCTCTGTGATTGGTCAAGAACCTGTATTATAATGAAATCTGTATCGTATTGACTATCATCATGCAACTGGTTGCAGCCAACAAATGAGAGTATTATACAATGGGAGTAGCAAAATTAATGTTCATCTCAAATTGGTATATTTTTTCGTTTACTTATTGTGCGTCCTGGTACATCACGAATACTCTCATACACTAGTGTTGTTTCGCCGAAAAACACTATTTTTCAATGTTTAAGTGGATTTAGACTGATTTTCGTGGGATTCTAACTCTAGCAATCATTGTAAGGAATATAATAATTCCTATTTCTTATCTTTGGGATGTACAAATGTATATTTCTGTTGGACATGAGGAGTTGTACGTAATTGAGTCGGGTGAATTCGAGCGCTATTCGCGCTTCCATTCCTGTCTTCCAAGTCTTCCTCTCTGGCGACAAGCTGGAGCTGCTGAACTTCACCCGACCGAACCGCGCGCTTTGTTCTGGAGCTGCACGCGGTTCGCTCACTCTATCCCTCCCCCACTCCCCCGCCACTCGCGCTGCTGCAAATCGCCCGCCCGCAGCCGCCGCGGCCGCGCTGCCAGCGCGCACCTTCCGTCGAGGGGCTGCTTCGCTGCCGCCAGCGCCGCCGCCGCCGCCGCCGCTGCCTGATAAAGCGGCGCCGTGTCACTTTCACGCTCCACCGCCCCCGCCCTCGCCGCCGCCGCCGCCGCGGGCGCTGCCGCCTCCGATTATTTATGACCAGTTGTGCCGTGTTCATTAGCCCGAGTCACTGCAGTGTATAATCGCGAATTTGTAACCCTTGGCGCCGGACGCGCGTCGCGCGCGATCCGGTGGGCGGGATTTAAAACAAACCAATTCCCACTGCGAGCCGCCCCCCGTGATGAGTTATCACCCACGTCTCGCCCCTCTGCCTGCTTGCTCTCCACCTGCCCCAACGGGCTACCTTCGTTCTACTATGTTCACTTTAGTTCCTTGTTTTTTTCTGTATTTTGATGAAGGTATTAATTTTCTTGCTATTCTTGTCCATTCTTATTTTTCTATCATGAACTACGGTCTTTTCTGACTTTGAGAAGTATTTACTGGTTGCTTACTCCGAATTAAATAATCTCCTCTTAGTAACGACTTCCATTTTTTCTTTGATACTAATTTTCTTTAACTTTTGTCTTTCAAACTGTTTTTATCCTTCAGTTCACTGCTGGATTATAATGATCAACAAAGTTTGATGCCAAATTTTTATCCCCTTAGTCTTTAATTTCATTTGTACCCTTTTCTTAGCTATCGTTTTCCTTTGTTGTTCTTTAAGCGGTATTCCTTTTAATTATCCGAGTTGTTCAGTGATCATCCTCTCTGTGTTCCTCCAGTCCTTGTTCATGCAATCACCGTAGCCTCTACATTGTCATCCCTGCCACATTCAGACCAAACAAATATTCTGCGAGCTAACTGCATATTGAAATTCCTACCTATTATTACCGGCAATCATTTTTTTCGGCTGTGTACTGCAAGTAGTGGAATTAATAACGATTTATTTTCGAACGCACGCTGAACCCATCCTCTCTCCCGAGGCTCGTTTGGTATTACGTCTGGCTCGGTGAGCTTTTTAGTTGTTTTCGGAATTAATGATTTTTGCGGCTATTATTTTTGGAGTATGTGCAGAAAGGTAATCTGTGTTTTTTGGACGATAACTTTCGGTCTTCAAACGAAATTACTATTCCGTTCGGCAGTAATAATTGTATGTGCGCGATTTATTGCGACTCTGTTCCAGTGTTCACGAGTGTTCTGAATGAAGAGTACCTGAGTTAATGATATTGTGAACTCGCTTAATTTTACCTTTTAAGCTGTGACATTAATAGCCGTTTTTACACTCTGGCGGCTGTCATGATTTTTTTAAAATTATTTCTCATAGTAAATATAATTGATTGTTTCCCGAGTGGACATCTTTATGTTCTAAAGTTCTATTTCTATAAGATATTCATATACCTCGCAGAAAAGACAATTTTTGTAATTGCCAAGGAGACAAAAATAATGTTTTTTACTATAATCCCTTTTTGATCTATTTCCGCACATTGTCAATATCCAAAACTCTGTTTTTAAAGAAAGTAAATAAGAGCTTGTAAGTGGGCCAGTACATCATAATACTTGCTTCAAATATAATTAGGACATTCATTTTCAACATTCTTTACTTCTAAACCAATGCACTTTAGCCACCTTCTTGAGGGATTTCTGAATGCCTTCAAAATAAAACGTTTTGGGTTGTGTGCTCAGTCAATTTTGCTCAAAATTTTGAACTTCCTCGTCTTCTTCAAAATATGACACCGCCTAGAGTTTGTCTAACAGAGCCAAAGAGATGAAATTCGCGGGGCGATGCCTGAAGTGTGGGGGAGGATTTCCCATTGCATTCTCGTCTTAGTTTGTAGAGTCAATTGAGCTGCATGTGGACGGGCGTTGTCATGACAGTCATATTTTTGATGGATTGATTCTGCCGTCTTGACTGAAACGCGAGCTTAACCTTCTTCTCCAAGACCTGGGAGTAGTACAGGGCATTGATTGTAAGAGAGTTGATAAGGCATTTGTGTAACTGACAACTTTCATGTTCCAAAACACTGTAGCCATAGCTTTTTCTGCTGAAGCAACCAGTTTCGCTTTCTGCAGCTCAGTTGAATATTTGTGCCACGCTAGTCTTCTTAGTCTCAGTAATGAAGCAATATAACCAAGTCTATTTACAAATTACTGTTTTTCGTAGATAAGCATCTCCTTGATTAAAACGGCTTAGCAGGTGTCTTGACACTAACTGTGGGCTTCTTCTGTTCAACACTGAGCACTTTTGGAATCCACCTTGCATTCATTTTCTTGTATTTCAGCTTTTCATAGATATTGTGTTCAACACTGTCAATGCTTATTTGTAATGCTTTTGATATATCACATACAGAAATCCGCCGATCACTGCGGTTAAGCTCTTCAATTTGTTGAATATTTTCTGGAGTGAGTGATGTTTGTGGGCGTTTTGCATGTGATACAGTTTCAATCCGCTGTCGCCCTTCTCGAAAATTTTTACATCAGTTAAGCACTCGGTATCTTGAACGAGTGCTTTCTCCAAACTCTTGAAGTCTTGTGAAAATTTCAGTTGCCTTAATGTTTTCATTACTCATAAATTTGATAATAATTCGCTTCGCAAGAGAATATTCATGTTTGCTCAGACTTTGATGTAAACAATAAACCAAAGCCAACGCTGTCGTCATGAATCCAAAGCCTACTAGATTGTGTGTGGCACTGCTGTATTAGTCCGTTTTGGTACTGAGTATATATTGGTAGAGAACAAAAGTCATGCTTAAATGTGAACCGCCCACGCATTTCTCTGAAATAATTTGCGAATTAACATTTTTTCGAAGTTATTTTTTCTTCTGCATAATTCAAACTTGATATAAAATCAAATAATTAATTACGATATGCCGTGATGACTATTGTAGCTCAAGTTTCAATTCATATGAATTCACAAATAATAGATTTATACCACAGAATTGACTCGTATAGAAGAGTGCTTCATTCACAAGACAATAACAAATAATCAATGGCAAGAAGCCAGATATGTCGATACCAATCCCTTAAAATCTCCTTTTCTCTCCAAAAATAAACTCAAACTACAATACTGTGCGCCTTTCTCCGCCCAAGCCCTTGCATTTGAGAGGTTTCCCGTTGAAAAAGAAATAATTGTTCGTATCAGGAGGCATTGGCTGCAAGTTTTCTATCGGCGCTTTAGAATCTTATTAACAAATGAGGCATCAAAACAGGAACCGCCGCTGCTTTCAGAGAGCACGACAAGACGCCCCTGTCGCATGGCCGCGTAACTCAGAAGCCTTGAAGTTCCTTTGTATTGGTTCCTTTATTCTCTGTAATTACGCGGAGGAAGCGCGACCAATGGAGTGCCTATTGTCTCTATTGTAGACAGTACCTTCTCCGCCCTCTCGAGAGGATTACCCTGTGACGCGACATCGAAGTGTTTTACGTGCACGGAATAATTGAGTCGAGTCGTTTGTCTGCCTGTAATTTGTCTCTGGCGCTTCGGATTGATTTTAGGGCAGGCCGCCCCGCCACCTGCGCTACGACGGAAATGTCACTGCATTTCAGAGCGGCCATGTAAATTAGAAACGATTTGTTGTTGAATGAATATGAATTAACTGTCCGAGGACAATTTTACCTCTAACTGTTTCAAGCTGCAGAATGCAATGTCTGTCTAACTGCTATCACTCTATGTGAAAATAAATCAATTTATAATTTTGTACTCTGAGGGTAATAGGTAATACATGACCTTGACCGCCTGCCTTAGCATCACTTCAGATTTTTACAGATGAAGTAACACTTATGTAACTTTGTGGCCTCGTGAGTGGGAAATACGCTGATTTGAAAGTATCTGGTGAACTGAAAAAGTGTGGTGTTGGAGAGGTTTTGCATAACTCATGTTCCTTCTTTCTAATAATTATTTTGTTGTCAGTGTTTATTATTCCTCTTGAGAATTGGACTGTACAGGAAGTTCGGAAGTTCGTATTGTGATTATTAACCATTCATCGATGTTGGTAAATGTTTAATTATTGACTAAAATTAACAAAATTAGTATCACATGTAAATTCTGTTTTTGGTTTTACTTTGAAAACTTTTGTGTGAGAAAATCATGTGTAGTGTTATGAACTCAACTGCAAGAATTTCGCTTAAAAATCATATTATTCGATACCTTATTTATAAAAGGAAAGCAGGTGATAACTCGCACACATTATAAATTGACTGAATGAGACGAAGGAAGTTGTGTGTAGGAACTAAGGAGACAATGTGTGCACGGACTTGCAAGGTGAAAAGCAACCGAAGAGAGCGACTGCAGCTGAGCGACGGTGTTCCTCCTTCCTCGTACGCCTCCCTTTAAATCTATAATGTCTGCCCCTAGCGTGCGGGGCGGGGCGGGGCGGGGCAAGGCGGGGCGGTGGGGGGAGGGGCGGGGCGGGGCGGGGCGGGGCGATGCACGCGCGCGCGCGCGGCTGCTCGCCCATCTGCTGGGCGGCGGCGGTCGCACGGACGCGCGCTGGCGCAGCGCCAGCCTCGCGGAGGCGGCGGCGGCCGAGTCGCGCGCTCGTTAAGCAGGTGGGTCATTATCGCGACCGCGCGCCGAATCGACCGCGCGCCCTGCTGGCCGTCCGCCGCACGTGCCCGCCTTCCGCTCGGCCCTTCCTGCGACAACATGAGCAGACAGTACTTTCATCGGTAACACGGCTGGAAGTTAATCTCTTGCAGACGGTACTCAATTATGTCACGCAGGGATATACTTCTCAAACTACTTGGTAATATAAATCTTTTTTTTTTTCAGTCTCTCTTGAGGAAATTGCCATCATCAGAGGATGAAATGATCGTGGAAAGAAGTAATGAAAGTGTTGAGTAATGAATGATAATGAAAACGTACCTTGTAATAGAGTGGGCCAGGGGAAATATTAATAATTGACTACCGTATTCTCTGTATTGGAGTTTCCCGAATTTGAAAAAGTATTCTCCTGCCCCAAGACTGTGTCAGAGTGTGTGTTCACTATGTTACGTGTTTTTTGTTCAGGATTAAAATCTGTATGGAATTACAAGTTATTTATGTTTATACAATAAACATTGATGTACGGAGAAAAACACTTGATTTCAGTCGCCAGATTACTCTATACTGTATACAAGCAGTTGTAAAATACCGCCCATACAAGTATTCAGGTTGCTGTAGTAACGTGGTACCGTGGACGTGTATTACAAAACCGCACACACAATTCACTGAATCAGGAATCAGTTCAATCTAATGTTTCCCTTTTTTTCATACAAACACGTTCTTTTCAATCAAGCTAATGATGTGAGTTGTTGATAGGTTTTTTTTCTCGGTGAATTGTGGGTCAATTCATGTAGATTGTTTAGATAAAGGTATAGTGAAACCTCTTACATTATTGTAAGTAGCAGTAGTCTAATATGGTGTAATGCTGAGAAATCCTAATAGTGTAAAAACTGGCAAATGATTTGTAAATAATGAGAAGAAAATTGTTTCATTTTTTACTTCATGCATTTGCATTCGCCAGTAATCGAACACTTAAGGCGCTTTCCTAAAACTTTTTGGTGCCAATGTGTATGTGGTTTACCGTGCCTGTGGAGTTAATCAATAGAGTTGCGCCTCTATTATCTGGAAAGAAATGGTAAACCAACTCTAAGAACAAGCCGAGCGTTCTACAATAGAATACCTCCGGACGAAAAGGTTATAACCCACATATTAAAACCAGCACACAGCACTGTGCAAAATGGATTGTAACTATCTTGGAGAGTGCCCCTACCAAGAGAATATTGGCTAAACAAACTTAACCTTAATGACTAAACATTATGTATTCTAAATAAATAAACAGTTTCCTCTGACATAAGGGTTGCAGTCAGTTTTAAGGAAATGCTTTTTGCCCGGAGGTATTAAATTCGTAAGCCGCCGAAGACACCCGAACTCCCGGCTAGACGATGAGAGCAAGCGCGGCGCGGTGGCGCCTGTGCCTCCCGCCCGGGCGTTTCAACTCCCACCGAACGTGGCGGAGACCATTACAATGGCGCGCTCTCCTCTATCACCTTCTTACAGGAACTAAAATACGAACTGCTGTCAACCATACTTAAAACGTGCGTGGCTTCTGCGTGGGATCGCGAGACGCAAGCAGGCGCATAATGCTACAAATGATCACGTCCATGTTCGCGATTTCTTATAAGTTTATATTATGAATAATTGAACATTCAGAAGAAGTCACTTTTCGTATTTCTCATAAATTAGCCAATTTTGATGTGCGGAAGTCGGCGAGCCGAAGCTGCAGCTGTTCCCGGCGCCAATAGCGCTTCCTGTAGTAGCACCCTCCAGCTTTGCTGATTGATTGATTTTTTCGTGTTTCCGGGCGCGTCAACTGCTTTGGTCATTAGTCCCGTTAGTGTAGTGTTGTTTTTTATCTGAAGATGGCGGTGGTCTCCCGTTGAATGGCGAGATCCGGCGCCGACCTATCGTCGGCTAGCAGGGTTTCTCCCTCACCAGGACTCTCCCACCAGCGGGGCACCGCCCCAGCAGGGACACTCTCTGAGCTCCCGACCCGCCTCCCGGAATATGTGGTAGTGTAGTGCATGTTAGTGTGTCTGTATGTGTGTAAGGGGAGAGGATAGGGCAAGGAAGAGGAAGGACAGATCGCGCGCGGCCCGTTTGTTAAGGTACTGCTCCGGCATTCGCCTGGTGTTGATAGGAGAAACCACGGAAAACTACCGAACAGAGCAGCCGTCCGCTAGAATTCTCCTCCAGACAGCGACTGAATTCGACCTAGCTGAAAAGCTAGTACGAGTATCAGTACTGAAATCTAAGACCTCCCGGTCAGAGGCGCTGCAGTGACATGAGTTGAAGCACTGAGCTACCGCTCCCGGTCCCAGCTTTGCCTCCGGTGTCGATGGAGAGTGGCAAGGCCCTGCCTCCCGCAGTCGCGCGTCGCACGTGCCCGCGGCCGAGGCGTGGCTGCGCGCCGGTCGATGCGCGGCGCTGGCGAGCGAGAAGCGTCGTGCGAACGCCGCCGCTGCTTGGCCGCGTGGACGGCCTCGGCGGAGGGAGAGGTCGCTTCCGCCGACGGCCCTTGTGCGCCCGGCGCTGGCTGCCGCTTATGCGGACGCTGTTTGTCTTGAGAAGTCCTAGGTAAACGTCGCGGCCACTGGCTCGCCGTTGGAGCCCGTTGAAAAGCGCGCGGGCGCTCTCGCAGGAAGCGTTCCAAGCCAAAGCGGACCGCTTCAGCGGCGTCAATTGTTCCGTTCCATAGAAGCTGGGTAATCGGCGGATTCCCACTATGCTTTATGCTGACTGAATGTTGTTGGCCAAATACCGAAGACTTAGTGACTCTGTGAACTTTACATTTTGGTTTTGATTGAAATTTTCTGTGGTCATCTGAAAACTACCGTGAAATTCCAGCCCTAATGGGATGCATTGCCCCGCAAACATTTCTCACTAGGTAATTTTGAAGAGATTATTTGTCGAATAATCTCTATGTAGTATATGTAGATACCAATATATAGATACCAATTTGAATTATAAATCATATATTATCTCAAGTTAAATACTTTCGTTGAAGTATTACATATTTTTTCTCACAGTGTTTTTTTGTTGAAAATTATGTAAATGTGAAGAGAGAGTTTTATTTTAATTATGCCGGAATTAACAAAATGTTTCACTATTCTCTCGATTTATAGATCCCAATTCTGAGTACTCAGCGGCTCGACGTAATTCCTCGAATATATTACGTCATTCTGTTTCAGTGTAATAGACCAGATCGGTCAGAGTTATAGTTACTCTACTTAATTGCTGTGGAACAAATTGGAATAATTTCGAAATAGTAATTTCATCGGAATAGTTCAGTCAGAAATAATTTTCTTTGCATGACCAAGCTTTACAATAAACCGCTGTGACAGTGATATATAACTGAAATGCACTTCGCAGTTCAATTATGGACCCATTTTATTCTCACTGATTCCCTAGATCGTATCGTAAAGCATACCACAAAATGTAAATGGTGTCTCATTAACTAAAAAAGTATAATTTATTTCACTTGGCTAAAATTAACAGGGAACTGCCTAATGATACCTCTTCGAAAACAAATGCACTGAAACCTGATCAAGCGGCCTCCTCGATTAAGCGGTTTCCTCAAATAATTGTTATTTCTTCGTGATCTCGATTGATTTTCCCACAAGACAGTGTATATATTTTATCTTTTTAGCGATAAACGGCCAGAAACATTTTGTAGGTTCTCCTGTCACCTCAAGCGATTTTGGGGTGTATTGTAATAGGAAGCCGTAAAGTGGTGGAGATTATTGTTGATTTATTATCAGATGTGGGACTCATTGTCAGATTACTTTGAACTGTGATATCCGGAGTCGCTTCTCTCGCAAGAGGTTCATTTCACGTAACAACTCACGGTTTTAATAAATATCCCTTTGAGAAACAATAACACGATAGCTTCGCCCATTTCACAGTGTTCCTATGGTTTGCTTACTCGTGCTTCTCGTCAGAGGCAATCTATTGAGGATGCGCGGAGCACACAGCGTATGCGATCCCGATCTGAAGTCCTTCGACAGACAAGCCTGCTGGAAAGATTCTACTGAATATCAATTGCATCTTCAAGTTTAGTTGGCTTGTTTGATTCGGAGAGGAGGGAATGCGAGTTCTCAACTGAGAGAATGAATGAGTTACAATGAGTGAATGAGTGGCATATTTCAATGTTAGTTTTTTGGAGAAACTGAATAAGTCCGCTCCTGAATCAGTAACATTAATCTTGCCCTTTGAACACTGTAGATCTTCGAGTCGCCATTTTACCATCCCGTCTTCTAAGGGTCTTGTATAGATGTCTGGGATCCATGGAGCTAGACGCATGATATTCAAGAACTTTACTTACTTAGTCTACTCGTATTTTTTCCTACGTTGCTTATATGTACCCTAGAATCTATATCAAGGGACTGGACCTTCGAAGAATTTAGCTCTTTATCTTGACATATGTCTGGTTGGTTATAAATCTTTTCTGTTCTATCACTCCTTCCTAGGAGTCAAATCTAGGATTATCATATCCATTAAAGCTTTCGGGAGAGGCCAGACTAAGTCAGTGATTTTCGGCTCTTCTTGCGTCCCGAAGTAATTTGGGAGGTAGGTTTTAACTGCCGTGGAAGACATGACCTGAAATTCAAAATTAATTGCAGGGCTTTACCTACTATGGTATCTATTCCTTGGAGCTCGGATCACATAGTTGAAGATCTTCGGGTCTGTCTACGCCGAAATTGAATCAGCCCGCGCTCTTATTCTAGAAAATCTCAACAGATGCTGGGGCGAGCAGCGCCCGCCGATAAAGAATGCACCCGTCTCTCCTTCTCCGCCAGCTGCACTGCTCCCACCCACGACCGCCTTCTCGAGAGCCCTGTAAAGACGTCCATCTCCGAAGAGAATGGCCAGATCTTTTGCGTGGTATTCGCTCGCCAGCACTCACTCCCGCAAGTTCTAGCGTGGAAGAACATTCAAACACTATGTTCCAGCTACCTTAACATGTGCAACATGCATCCCCTTGAATTTTAAATTCGTAACAGACCCGTGATCCGCGAGATGTTGAATTTCTTGTGGCAGAGAACGCATCTTAATCTTCTTACGATAAGTTGAAGTTTTGAAAAAGTTTCGGTCCATGAGTCTCAAGCTTCAACCTGTCCTTCCCCATATTAACGATCGCTGAAGTTACATCTTCTTTACAGGTAATATCTTCCTGCTGATTTATTAATAGTTTACATTTTGAAAAGTTGTGTTTTCGGACTCACTTTACTCACAGGTCCGCTGCCTCAGAAATGAGTCCGTGGGCAGTTCGTTAAGAGCCAAGAGTAGTGAGTCCTTGTTCACCGTTTATTAAGCTTTATATAGAGTTATGAGAACCTTATACTGGGTAGCTAGTAAGTAATTTTTCTTGGCCATGACTTGTTGGTTCGCGCAGTGTTGGAAACGTAAGACATAATTCTATTCAGAATTACTTGATAATACTTTTATTTGATTTATTAGTCAAGAAACAGTAAAAACTATGTGACATATGATGGAAAGTCCTTCGAGTTTATGCTTAATGGTATCTGAAATTCTTTATTAGTTATATTTATAAGTTATAGAATTACGATTTTTTCTTCCTCTGATACCGTCTTCGCATGCTACCGAAAATTAATAGGGTAGAAAGGGTAACTTCGAGGCACTTTAAATATTTAACCATATGAATAATAGAACCATCCAGTTTTGTTTTTTTTTACCGATGGTATGTTCTTATCTAGGAATTCTATCAACATTACCAGTTTGGACGTCTGAGGGGACATTGACAGTTTCTTTTCTTTGACACCAACTCTCGATTTCTTTAGATCAGATAGCCTTGCAACTCTAACTTGTGTTTTAACTTTCCAGAGGTCATAATGACTAGATCATCTGCGTAGGCAATGCTTTTCGCCGCAATGCTTCCAAGGCCGGGAAGCAAATATATATTACGATGTTCCATACCCAGAATTGATCCCTATGGACAGCCTTTACTAAGTTTCTTAATATATTTCTTTTGTTCTCCAGAAAGAAAACTCTCCTATTACGATAATAAGAAATGATGACAGCGAGTAGATACTCGGGACATTCCAGATTTTTTAATCGTGTAAGTAATTCTGGTCACCATAGGTTATCGAAAGTAACAGCAGTGTCTAGGAAGATACCAATAACATATGTGACATCACTGATTATAACACTTTATTGAAGAAAATTCACAGCGTCCTCTGTAGATTCACCCTTCTTGAATCTATTCTTATAAATGAAACCACAGATGTGAACAATATTCCCCAGAAATAGGTTTTTGTTGATTCATGTGCCTTCTACCGTGACCAAAGACATCCACGAGTCATATTTCATATTTTCTGAGAAACAATCTTTCAGAGCAAAACCTTGTAGCATTTCCCCATTGAAGAGAATAAATAAGATGAGTATTGTTACACATCATCTGAAGGTATTTTGTGATATCTGATAACTACCGTTATCGTGCTCCAATAAATCTGGATTATCAAGTGATAAAACATGTGGAAGAGGAGGACGTGTTCGGTTGTGGGCTCCGCCGCCAGGCCTCGTGCGCGTCGGCAGAAGAACTCGCGGGGGAGGAGGTGGGCGCGGGCGGCCCTTGCGGAGCGGCGGGAACGCAGTTTTTGGTCGCTTTTCGGCGGAAGCGAAGCGGCCACCGCGGCCTCGCTAATTCGTTTATAATGCCCGCGGGCCGCCCCCCCCCCTCCTAGCAGAGTCCGCCACCGGCTCAGAGGAAAAAACCGGCGCAGGCGGAATTGATGACGGGGAGGTTTTTGCGCGTATTCATGAATCTTAACAACCGCGCGGCTACCTTTTGTGTTGTTTAGAGTCTCGCTGCGCCGGCCGGCTGGCCGACCTGCCTGCCTGTCGCAATGCAAACGGCTGCCGAAGGCGGCGGCGTCTGTGGAAGCGGGACGCGGACGATGCTTCCTTCTTATCGTCTTTTTCCGCTCCTCCTCTCACCCTCTCCTCTGGAATGGCGACATGCGGTTAAGGATGCCCAGTGTCTCGCCTGCCGTGAACGTCGCCCCAGGGCTAAAAAATGCATGTTTTTTTCTATGCTGATGCCGTCCATGCAGTTAGTATTTTTTGTCACTTATTTAATATTTTGGTTTTGTATGAGAAGACTGGAGTTTCCTTGCATTTCGTAAAATCTCTTTGTATTTTATGATTTACTCTCGCATACCTTCTGTAGTCATATTTACTCTCGGAATTTGCATTGATTCGTAATGATGTTTGCATAAAAATTTAAACTGCTTTTTACTTTATTTATGTATATCACTTACGTAGTATACATACACACTACAGAAATGCGACATCAAAAAGCGATTTTTCAGAAAAAAAAAACTATTTTCTAGGCTTGTAATACCTAAAACGTTGATACTTCTTGTTTGCTAAGGTAGTCAGCAACTTTCTTTATCATGTTGCGTTGTCAGAATTCTCGATTTTTGCGTCTTTGATATTGATATACATTTGCTTTATAATTGGTTTACGGAAAAATGTCTGTCCGTCTGTCTGCAGGTGAACGACGATAGTGGCAAAGCCGCATGCAGGATGAGGGAAGAAATGACTGGTGGGTCGAGTCTTAAAAGCTCAACATGAACTAAAGCCATTTATTTTCTTTCTTGAACGCCAGAAGAAAGAAGTGACTATTAGTTAATGCTGAGTGTTTTACATTCGATTCACTGGCCCTTTCTTCTCTCTTTTACAATAACTTTGGATCTACCTGCAGCTTCATCAACGAATTTTCGCCGCAGCATTTTCACCAAAGTTGATATTCCTTGATCGATCTGACTGAGGTCGCGGCCTCTTGAATTTTAACAGATTTTTAGATTGTGGACGTAATTTGTATGAAGCTCCAAAAACTTTTCAAAATTTGCTCAAAAATGACCACCATTTTTACTTTCTTCCTACGGAGTAGAGAGAAAGTTATGTAATGCTGTGCCGAAAACGACGAATTTTCGGCAGAAAAACTCTTGTTACAGTGTTCTGGTAATCAAAAAGTCGATAAATCCAGTTGCTAAATTTAGGGAAAAATATTGTATCATGTGGTGTAGCCAGAATCTATGTTTTGTGGGTTCCTGGTACAGAAAAATTGAATGACGGTTCCTAGTACAGAAAAATTGAAGTCTGTCCGTCTGTCCATGTGTGAATAACAATAGTGGCTAAACCGTTGAGCCTGTTTTCTCCAATATTGATGTTCCCAAATCGATCTGCCTGATGTCGCAGCTCCTTGAATTTGAAACCGGTATTTCAATTTTGGGGGTATTTTGCATGAAGCCCCTAGAACATTTTTTCAAATTAAAAAAAAATGGCTCCATCGTTTTTTATTAAGTTTTTTTTGTTGGATAGTATGAAAGACGTTTAAGAGAATGGTTCATGTGTCTTGTTCGTTGAAAATCTCAATTTTCGAAAATTACAATAGTTCAAAAAATTTTAGTCATCTTCCTACAACTACAATTATGGAAAAAGAGATTTTTCCCTTAATGGTATCTGTTCCTTAAAGATAGATTTTGAAATAAGGTCATGTACAATTTTTTGAAAATGTGAGTTATTTTTTCGTAATTTCCGGGGAAAAAGTACGTGCTCTTTTTAGCGCCACTAGTTTCTTTAATTTTTTTCTCGTACAGAGCAATGTCTGTTTATAATAATGGCGCAAGTGCTATTTTGTAGTACTTTCAGTTTTGAAAAATTCCGAAAGTTATAGATAATGCGAGGTTGTATGCACTCTTGTACCGCTATAGTTGTGATGTACTGTTGGGTAGCCAAGTTGTACTCTTCGTATTATGTATTCTTATATTACATCCAAACATTTAGCGGAAAATTATTATAATGAGTAAAATCTGAAATTTGAAGTTCGGATATTAATGCAATTGCATCGTAATAGTTCACTGACTGACATGTAACCGTACTTATTCGAACATATTGGTGATTTTGTGAAAGCCGTGAAAGTGAATTTCTGTTTCCACTTTGCAAAGCGATGTTTCTGTGACGTGAGGGTTGGAATAGCGTGACGTTGCCGTGTGTAGGCGCTGGCGGCGGCCACCGGGCGAAGCGGCACGAGACGAGACGGCGAGGGTGATGAGCGCCGCCCGCGGCCTCCCCGAGCAAGCACGCGGATTTATGCGGGGTCCCGGGCTCATACCCCGCGCCACCATTACTTTTCCTTTCAGGGCGCAGGTATGCGGGGGCGGCGGCGGATTTATGGCGCGGGCGGCTCGCGTGCGTCGAGGCTTCGGCCACTGTCTCCCCCACCCCCGACCCCACCCGCACCCCCCGCCCCGCCGAGAGGATGTATTGGTACCCTGGAGGCGCGCCCGCCGCGGCGAGGTCTTCGCCGACCGCTCGGCGCGCGCCGGTCGCCCGCGCCCCCGCCCTGTCACGCAACGCCCCGCCCCGCTCCCCGCCCCGCCCCGCCCCGCCCCGCCCCGCCCCGCTCCCCGCCGCGCCCCGCCCCGCCCCGCCCCGCGCCCCGCCCCGCCCCGCCCCGCCCCGCCCCGCCCCGGCCCGCCTCGCTCCGCCCCGCTCCGCGATTTGTCCGCCTCGCCGCGTGCTGACTCGGCGGACGCAACCTCCGCCGCCTCCCGCTCACGCTCGCGCTGCCGACCCTCTGCCCCCTCGATGGCGACCCCCGCCCCCGCCTCCTGGCGACGCCCCGAGCCGCTGGCCAGTTGGCCCGTGCCGACGTACGCATACGCGAGGATACACACGTCCTCCGGAGCTCGTCGGCCGGCGCGACTGGCGCGGAAGCTGTCGACGTAGGCACAGGCGCATGTAACCCGCTGGATGAGGATTAATTGTGTTGGCTTTTTCGCGCTACTTTTTCTGCAAGTTCCCCTTACATGGTTTCTCTTGCACAAGATCGTACTTTGTTTTTCTTTTTGGAAGTTTGGGTAAAATATTCTCACCTGAATAACAAACAACTGTTAAACCAGTTTTATCCCTATACAATTTTTTCAGTCGTGCGTCACGTATTTTGTTCACAATTAGACAATTTTGATTTAATTAATGTGTGAATTTCATAGTTACTGGAAATAAATTAACCGTATTCCAGGGTCATTAAGTATGACCACTGCCATTCGTTAAAGATGAGTCATGAATAATAAAAGATAATTCGCTTCACAACAAGTATTTTCGCACATTTTATAATATTCAATGACCTACATTAATATTTATTAAAATTGTTAAACGTGGCCCTACCTGATATATCTGAAGATTAAATCAGTGCTCTGAACAAATGTATGTCCTCATCAACTCACACTCCCGGAACATTGAATCAGCTCTGTTATTTGCCTGCATCAGTGCACCTGTATAGAAACTCCACTCGGCGCAGTAGTCTCTAAAGGTTCACTCTCTCGGCGCGTCTGGCAACGAAGCGCGTCGGCCGCCGCCGCTGCGAACAAGCGACAATCGCACGGCTGCGTGCCACCGCCGCCGCCTCGCAGCGCAACGCAACGCTGGCGCTATCTCGCCCCCCCCCCCGCCCCCCTCGCCACCGCTCTCCCTCCTCCGCACCGCGCGCTCTCCCCGTGCGCGCGGCCCGCCCCCGCGTCGCCGTGCAAATTTGCGAAGCCGCCGTTCTCCTTATCTGAGTCCCGGCGGCCCCGGCGAAGCAAGCGAGGTACTGCCGCAGCCGCCGCCCCCGCACCCCCACCCCCCCGCGTCGCCCCGCGCCGTTCTCAGCTTCCGTCCCCAGCCGCGTCACCGCCGCCCTCCAGCCCCCGCTGCCGTCGCCACCGCCGCCGACGACGACGACGCCTCCAGGTGCTCTGCGCCCCGGGGCCGCCTCGTTGCTACGGGCGCCGCCCCTTCCAGCGCGGCTGCCTCGCGCTTCGTGGTGGCCGACCTCCCGTCTTTCCCAGCGCCTCGCCTCCCGCCCCATTGCCGCTAGCACTTTTCTCCCACCGACACCTTCACCTCCCTCCCGCAGCTCTCCTTTTCCAACGCAGCCTGTAGCGCCAGATCTTGCGTTTTACCGAAGACACCGACCGACTCTGTTTGTTCCTGTTGGCCTCTGAGAGAAACCACGTTCGCTCAAAGCGGTAGGCGCCTACCGACTATTTAATAGATGCTTCCCGCACCTCGTCTCGCCTACGCTGGAAAGCGATGCTCCAACTTTAACGCTTCTGTCTGCTTGGGAATCGCCTGAACTGACAGTTGAAAATCTACGACACGGTCGTGTGCCCGTTACTGTTAACGTGCCCTTTAGTAGCCTCCCTACAATTCAATGACACGGCTGTGATCGTGTATTCAATTATTTTGCTTTCAATTCGGGCTCAATTTTGTTTTGTTTTTTTCGCTTTAACCTATTATCGTTTCTTGATTGGATGAATAAACCTTGATGAAATGACAAGTTTAATTTGGCTCCACGCGCAGCCTCGAGCTGCTGTGTCCTGAGAGTGAAAATCTGCTGTGCGTTAAGGGCTGACGCGAAAGGGCGTAAGCGGCTGACGGGCGCGGCGCCTGGAGCTCAAGGGCGACGGTCTGTTCGCCGCCGGCGCAAATGAACTGTAGATAATTACTCTTGCTTAAGTAATTACGTAATAATTAAGTCCTGATTACAGCGAGAGAAAGAAAGTGCGAAGTTATTAAAAGGGGCAGACACACCTTGTTACGAGCGCGCGGGACCCAGCGGGGCCCAGGCGCGCCCTGTCGAGCCGCGGTGGTGAAGCGAAGGGTTGGACCTCGCAGCAGGATTCTCTTTTTCTCTTGCAAGTTACTATTGTCGTGTCAGTTGCATGTGATAAACTACTTTTCTCTACAGTCTGGTGTAATGCAGGGAGCGCTGTGAAATTCGACCTAGTGAGAAGCATCGTTTCGTTGTGTCTGCGACGAAGCCAGTGAAAACTCTGTTTTTAATTTTCATGGTGATACAAATTTCTAATTTCGCAGTGGTATACAATTTACCAGTTATCAGTTATATTCACAATATAATAGATTTGTTTTAGACACCACTGGAAGTGTGTTATACATTTCGTTTACATAATTGTGATACAAAATTATTTTAATCATCACCAAATAACATGTATTTGTTCTGAATGAATCGATGAGAGATTTTTAATACAATAGCATATGTGAATGACATTAATATATAAACTTTTTAATATCCATTATTTGTTATGGTGATTCTTTTTCAAGAGAATAGAAAATCATTATCGAAAGAACGTTCTTTCCGCGAGTAGTAATTGGATTTTTAATTTATGATTACCACTTTTCGGTGTTTTCTTTTTAACAATGAGTCACATTTAGGAAAAATTACTTCTTAAACGGGCAACCTTTCTTCTTGCTGATTCCTCCTTTCATTTGATAGCGAAACCTGACGCAAAGGAAGCTGAGCACGCAGAGAGGGTGAGGGTAAGGGCGCAGGTCGCGCTAAATGCCCGCGGCCTAACCCCCCTCGCCCTAAAGAGGCTGGCAAACCGCAGATCGACCGCGCCACTTTCTTAAGCGAGGATCGATCTCCGGCCCGGCCCCGTTTACCCACTATATGCGCCAACCTTTGGAGCTGGAGGCACCCTCTGGCCATATTCATTCTCTCACACACATTGTTACCTAGTATTAACAGCTGAGAAACAAATGCTTACATAATTTATATATTACTAGTTGGAATCATGCACGTATTGAGAACACGATTGTAAATGTTCGTCCTCTACCTTCAGTGTACTGTAGTATAATGAGTATTAAATATAACATTATATCCAATGTAGTGTATTAAAATTTCCCCATCATAAAATCCTCCTTGAACATAATTTTTTTCTATTGTTACTGAAGAAATATGAAATATAATACGAAGGGATATTGATGCATTGATTGATAATCAAAGTTTTAATGGTCTAAATGTTATGAAAAACTTTTTAAAGTATTTTTCTTAACTTCATTCATAACCTAATATACAATTTGATCACTGTCAAGCAATCGAGTTTTTGAAGTTTTGTTCTGAAAACCTCTTCCCTTAATTACGAGACTTTTCGACAGAATTACGAGAATTCTTAATAAACCAGGCTGGTTCGATTCAATGATTCAACTTTTACCAATGTGTGAGTTATCGCAATAATATTTCATTCACATTATATTTTATTCCCGTTTTCTTCCCTAATATCTGCATTCATATTTTATTAAATACAATTTAATGAAACTTGAATTCCTATATGAGTTACCATAAATTTAATAATTTTTTTTTAATATTCCAAAATAAACAAGAATGATGTTAAAAATTGTGTAAGTGCGAGAGATCACAATGAGCGTTTTGCTTTCGCGATCCGCTCGCGCACTCTTCTTACTCTACCCACGCATTTTGAGGCTTCTTCCTCGAAACCGTGCGTTCATACGGTCTTTGAAGCGGTGCTTGTTCAACGACCGGAAATTCTTGGAAAATAGGAACACATCTTTATCTCGTATTCACACTACAGCTCTGTATTTACAAGAGCTAGACGCTCTCGCAATATTTTCTTTCCTCATACGTAAGCTGTGGGCGCGTCTACCGAGGATATAGCTTAATGTAAACTCATAAAAAAAAATTCCGCTACGTGCGTTCAAATTGTACGTCGTCGTCGTGGTTGTGTCTTCTTGTTAAGTCCGTGACTTCGCCTCCGCTATCTTGTTTTCGCACTCGCAAAAGTCGCAGAACAAAGGCCGCCCCGCGCGTGGAGCGCTGCCGCCGCCGCCGCCGCGAGAGCTACCTGGGGACGCCGGCAGCTCCCAGACTGTTTATGAAACGCAACGAAGTTGAGCGCAAACGGCCGACAACGGAGGCGTGCCGCCGCCCCGACCAAGGCAGTCGCTGTGAGGTTGGCCTCGGAGCGTGCCCTTGGATGCACTGGGTGGTGGGCTTACTGCCATCGCTATTCTCACGACTGGTTTTTCTCTACATATGAAATTTTAACAAGGCATCTCATTAATAGCGTTTTACATTCGTTGCACTGAAACCCACCCTAGTCAGCACACTCTCACCTGTGGAGAGGGTGCTGCCCTAGTGCAGGGCAGAAACGTCATCGCTCCGCAACAGTGCTGCCCCACACACGTGAAGGGCAGCTACGAATGAAACGGATTCCAGAACTGCGTCAGGGCTTATGCGCTACGCAGTGAAATTATACACAGCTGTTCTTGGTCAGTCACATTGATGGAACTCGAAAAATAATAATTTTGAATTATGATCGTCGTTATAATTTGTATGAAGTCTTTTGGTAATCCTTACACCTTAACTCATAAATGAACGTGTGATTTATTTATTTAAAAACTACGAAAACTTCAAATGCGTGTGTCGAAATTTCATTTTTCGAGATTTGCCAGTGATCGATATAGTACACAAAAGTTTGAACTGAAAGGTTTCTGCAGAATTGTTTGGTTATTGAAAACCATAAAAATATTAACATGAGCATTTCCGCTGGTATACGTATGGGCATGCGAAAAACATTTCATGGCACATATAAATGAATGATTTTGTAAGGATCACTGTTTTTATTTTCACTTTATTAGCGTTTCGAAATTGAGTCGTACCTACACTTTGAATTCTAAATAGCAATGTATCTGTTAACATGAAGTTATTCAAGGTTAAATTTTAGGAAACAGAAACTGATTTTCCGAACTTCTCGTAAGTCACAAAAATTATTTTAAGACATTTCTTGCAAAACATAATGTACTCCATCACCCGAAGTATCTCTGCGTGACAGAAGATCCTCAATTGCTTTCACAATTTCACCACGAATCCAAATCATCATGCATTACTTCCATACCTAACCTGAAAATGGCCCGGTGCACTGGACTGGCTTGACTAGACCGTCAGTGCAGTTTAGGGCGCCCCGAGAAGCGCATGTTCCATTCGCACAATGACACGGAACGTTCCATGTCATTGTGTGAATGGAACATGCACTTCTTTCCACTGGTGCGCCCTAGCGGTCGAATGGAACACGAAAGCTGCCCTGAGTGCGTCCCGGGTGCGCGCCAATGCGGCGAATGGAAAACGCTATAAGAGTTCCAAAGTTTAGGAATAGGGAGTGAGATTTCAGAGAGTGGAATAGTTCAGATGACTTCATTTACTACTCTTCCAAGGAAATAGCGAATGGGTTTTTGATATTTGATGTGATAGAATGTATTGTTATATGAATATGTGTGAAAGAGGTGGAATAGCACTGCCTCTGTATTCCAAGTGGATTAATTAGACCACAAACGACGATTCACTCGTCCATTATAGCACGTGTAGCTCTTTTTATAAACAGTGAGATCACATTGCATTTTCCTACCAAACCCGAATTTATAACATTACATCACTTGGCATTGTACTGCCGAACGCCTCATTTAAGAAACACAGCTGCGTAGTATAAAAAGCATATTCTACTACAATTTATTTTTTATTATGAATTTATGAATATTATGATATTATGAACTGCCCACGGAACTAAATAGAGAGTCAAAATAAAATATTCGTTATCCAAACATGGAAGATGTACATTTCGATACGTACGATTCCTCAAATCGCATACTTTACATCCAAGATTCAAATGAATAAAAGAATGGGTGTGAGTACTCGAACGTGCCGCTTCCATAATATTATTAGAACAAACGGAACAAAGTGAAGTTGCTGAATAAGGGGCTAATAAATTATTTAGAGCCACGAACGACGACAGCAGTCCAGCATCGTGTGAATATGTCAGTTAGGGTGAATGCAAAGGACGGCCGTGCCGCCCACACCAAACAATAGACTTCCCTTGACCGCTAGATTTTTTACATTACTTGCAAAGACATTCGCGTCCTTTCTTCTGAATTCAACAACACATTTTGATTTGTTTCTTCGTATATGCTTTTCGCCCTTTCCTCTTCTTCATGTCAGATTAAAATCAAACAATTATATCCAATTTTTGTATCTTCCGACAAGTTTGCTGGATAAAAATGGTCGGTTATGAAAATAAATATTTTTAGTTCGAGCTCTACTCAAAAGTTTCAAAGACTAATATTTTATGTGAAATGCTCGCCCTATTTCTATAATATTTGTTTTACTTTTCCATTTCACTCCCTTTTGTTGTACATAGCACTTTTACACCGTATTTTCGTCAGAGAAAAGAAGAATAACGCGCAACGCAGGTCCCGGCGGCACGTTCCCATCCCGTGACAGCACCTCAGAAAGGCCCCGAAGGGACGCGGCGTCGTGAGCTAGGAGACGTCTCTGTCACCCAGTGGACAGTGACGTCACAGCGGCCTGGGGCGGCCAGCAGCGTCACAACAGTCAGAAGAGTCTTTTGCGGCGCTTGTAACGCGGCTGCTGGGCAGCTCATGAAGAGCATTTCATGAATTACAACTCCACAAATGTGACATCCTGCAGCGACGAGCACATCAACACGTGCTTCACCGCAGGATCGCTGACTCTTCGAGAGCGCATTTTAGTGCAAAAACTCTTGGCAAAACATTTTTCCTAGCTTTTATAATGTTATATAGAGAATTCTAGAAAAGGAAATATTCTTTAAGAAAATAAATAATATTTTAGACATGCTCTCTGAAGTTAAAATTTTAAAAACATTAGGTGACCTACAACCACATAATTAATAGAACTGTAATAAAAACAAACAATGGACTGATTTATTATCTCAGAATGAAGTTTTAAGGCTTGTACTACTCAGTGTATTTTAATTTCATCGGAAGAATATCGGGACGGTTGTTCATTTATTTACATCGTAACTGGCCTATCACAAAAGTAAACATTAGTTGAAGTTAAAATGACTATGACAAGTAAATATTTAAGTATTACGTAAATAATTTCTATAGCGAGTTCAACAAAATACGTCAATGGGAAATCGTAGAGAGATTGTCAGTTGAAAAGTTTGATCAAATTTGTGAATACAGTTTTAAATAGGAGGTCCGTGGGTTTTAGATAAAAAGAATCGAATAAAAAGACTGTAGCATTGGGCGTTTTAGAGACGATAAAGAATTACCGGAGACGCTTGCGAGGCGCTAAGTGCGAGGCAACTAAACTACAATGCCAACGCGAAAGTCGCCCGCCCGCTTCCAAGCGTGGAGCGCAAATTAAACCCGCAGTAAGTTCTCGGGCTCGCCGCGGCCCCTGCCTCCCCAGCCCATTCCTCTGCCCAGCCCACCCTCGCCCGGCGCAGGCGGAGGCGGCGGCGGCGGCGGCGGCACCGCGCTGGGCAAATGGCCAATCTCTCAACGTTTTCCCCCTGGGGAGCCCCTGCTCAATCGGCCGACAAAACTATCACAAAGTGTTCCCGAACAGCTAGCCTCTCTCGCGTCGCCCCTCCCTCTCCCCCTCCCGACGCAAACCGCTGTTACGCCGCGCGCCCCCCTGCGGCGAGTTATTGTCTTCTAATAGGAATTTCAACGATTGCTCCTTGCGGTTTTTCTGCTGTTATTGGTTCCCGAAAGCCCCGTACGGTGCGCGTGTTGATATCTAAAAAAGGAATCGCTTGCAAACGTCTCGGAAGTGCTACCTTGTTGCCTCAACTTGTGCCAAGAAGGAAGGAAATACGTTCTGCCAATTGCGTTCATCTGGGAGATGAGTGGCAAAGAGTTTTATAGGAGCTTGACATGACGTATGTGGCTCAATATTTGTAACAAACCAATCATGTTGTTCCCGATATAGGCATGATATATTTAATGTGGACATTTGATGTCAGAGATAGATCTATCTGAGTACGATCAAACGATTGGAATATCATTGATGTATCGTGTTTCATGTTGACATTCGAACACGATGCGATATTTCAAATCACATTATTCTCGATCTGTTTTCATCGCTTTAGAAGAGCCTTAAAATGCGCGAACATCAAGTTTGGAGTGACGCTTAACAATTTTCCCTACAGAAGTTAATCCGTTATTATGTTTAATTCACAGAATATTTCCGTGGACCAGCAACAGGTCAGAGAGCATCCAGCAATTTGTTCACCTGAAGTGGTGTTTTCCGGTGTCGCTTTGTCGCGCAGCAAGAGTCAAGAAGGCGGTGGTGACGGTGGCAGTCAGCCTTTTTGCAGCTCTCGTGGCAGACGCTGTCGAGTCCCACCTAGTTAGCGGGAGGTACGTCACGGCGGCGGCGGCGGCGGCCCCCCTGCGGGGCGCGCACGCACGCCACGGGACGGGACACCGGAAAATTGTTTCTAATGCGACAGCAGCGGGAAATGTATGAACCGGCGTCGGCCTCGCCCCCCGGGAGCTGCCCACCCCACCCCGCCCCATCTCGCCCCGCCCCGCCTCGCCCCGCCCCATTCCAGCCTGCCCCGCCCTGCTGCTTCCTGCCCTGCCTCGCCGCGAAGACGGCGCTGGAAGAGGTGGAGGCGGCGGCGGTGGCGGTGGCGGTGGCGGCAGACGTGAAAAATTGCCAGAGTGCGACAGCAGAGGCGCTGAGGGCCGTGGTGGCTGCTGGAAGAACGACTGTGTATCGAGACGAAGTTAAGGAAAGGCCATGTGTACCATGATTCGCACCTTTGATGATCATCTTACTCAGAGTCTCTTCTGAGCGACCCGATGGAGATTCTAGGGTTCGGGTCCCGATGGTGGCAGGATTTTCAACACCAGCTAGATTGAATTTAGCTACTGACTGGAGAAGAATTCAAGCGGTGGGCTGCTCTGATCGGCAAAATACCATGGTTTCTCCGATCAACACCAGGCAAATGCCGGAGCAGGACCCTAAGAAACGCACAGCGGACCGCGCGCGATCTTTCCTTCCTCTTCTTTGCCTATCATCACCCCTTACACAGACACACACACACACACACACACACACACACACTCATTGCCATGGACAACATAACCACACTTGCCAGGAGATCAGACAGGAGCTTAGAGTTTGCCTCGGCTGTAGCAGTGCTCCGCTGGTGAGAGGTACCTGGTTGGAAAAAACTCCGGAAGCCGACGGGTAGACAGGCGCCGGATATCGTCATCCAGCGTGGGACGTTCACTGCCACCCCCCGTGATAAAACTTACACTATACTTTCGACGCTAATAACGTTAGCAGTTGATTCGCCCGGTATGACCAGCCAATTAATAAATCAATCAATAGAAATGGAAAACTGATGAATATTTGCCATTTCTGTTTAGCAAGTTTTTTCATTCGTATTAAATTCTACAGAGAAGTTTTTGTAGCATATGGGATAGGATGAAGAATTTTTTTTCAACCCTCGTATTTGTGTGTTGCATCATGGAAGCGTGCGTATATAGACATAATTATCATTTTTGTTTGGAACGGTTGTATGAAGAAGTAACTTTACTATAGAATTAGAAAACTACAGTTAAGTGCGAAATTCTTCCTAATATCATAGTGCAATTGTGACGCGTTTCCTCATTCTCAGAAATAAGGAAGCCATCCAAGTGCTGAATCCGTTTAGAAATATGAAAAATATGAATGAACGCAAAATATTCATTTCATGAAAATATTACGTAAAAAATGTATAAATTATACATAACTTCTCTACTCTTGCGCTTAGGATATGTTTTAATAATAATTTTGACAGTTTTGCCAAATGTCCTTTCCTTCTTCATACTATCTTACTCTTGCACACAATTCCTTTCCTTAATATTTATTCAATTGCATCTTAGATGGCAGATCATGTCATCGCCTGAGACCGCAGTGAGTGCACCTTGTGGCGTGGGCGCGGACCGTGAGCCCCATTGCCCCCGCCTTCGCCGCCGGGGCTCTCCGTCGCCGTCTGAGGCGCCCGCGCGTGCGGTCTCACTGGGCTGACCGCACGTCTCGCCCCGCCCCGCCCCGCCACGCTCCTCCCCGCCCCCGCTGCGCCGGGGTCCCCGCAAGGATGAATAGTCCGACGGCGGGCGCCCGCTTCCGGAAGTGCAATACATTCAAATTAACTTGTAATCCGGCGTGATTTATCTGTTTTACAGTTGTTAGCGGGGCATAATCTACGGGAGGCCGCACGGGAGAGTGATGAGTGGGCTACAGGGGAGCGCCGGCCGCCCGCCCGCCCGCCCGCCTGAGTCCCCGCCCCCGCCCTCGCCCCCGCCCCCGCCCCGCGCTGGCCGGGGCGCCGGGATTTATCATCGGCGGGGGATTCAACTCCCCGCCGCCGCGCACCCGCGCTGTTTTAAACGTGTGTGTAACGCAGCGCGCCGGCGCTGCGGAACTTTTGCGAGCTACCTGCGCGCGGATACGCCTACGCCAGATTCAGTCAACTCTGAGAAGACCATAAGAACCTTTTCCGTGTTTTATGGGAGATTTAAAGTTGTACGTTGTAAGATAAATTTACTTCTCCGTGTAACCCTTTCTTGCTAACGTCGGTGGTTCTCTTCAAGACCGTTAACAATTCGTCTGGTTCCCTTTTTGTACCTAAGAACGTGGATGTCTCGAATAAATAAGGTGTGTTTACGTAATAGTTTATTGCTTGACATTTTGATGGAGTTGTTGCAGAATTGTGTTCATTAATTAAAAGTTGTTTCCACGTATTTAGTACATTATTAACATTTCTCAAAGCATTTCCAAACGTTTTACTTACGTATTATTTAAAGGACTGGTGATTAATTCTCTGATCTTCTTAGCTAATAGACTTAACTTTTCCGTTCACTTTGAGTATTACATTCTTCCGTTTTAATTAACGTCAGATTTATCAAGGTTGATTTAGACATTTAATTTCGTAGTAATTTTCTTTAATGGCAATTTCTCAACCGTTCAAGAAGTAAGAATTGCAATGTTTCTCGTAAATTTGTTTTCAAAAATTTATTGGATGTTGATAATGAATCTCGACAAGCGAATAATATATTACTTTCTCTTGTGCCTGTAAAAGTAATTATTACCATATTTTTCAAAAGTTCTTTTCCATTTTTCTGAACGCCCTTTTTGAGAGTATGTTGTTAAAATACTAAATGACGTTAAACACACATCGGGAAAGCGTCCGTCATTAAGCGAGGTATTGTAAATTGGAACGCGCGGGGGCGGGGCGCGGTGGGTGGGCAGGGGAAAGGGCAGCGCGCGCGGCTTCCGGGGAGGAGCGGAGTCTTCGGAAACGCATTTGTTACCGACCGGCTTTGCGGCGCGGTGCTACAGAACAAACGTTTTAAACTAATGCGGGGGCGAGAGCAACGGTAGAGGCTCATCGGCGAACGGAGCTGAGGACGGGGCGGGGGTGGCGCCAAGAAACCCATCGGGGGCGTAATTGCTCCCATAATGACCCGCGCGGGCGGCGGCTGCGGGCCGCAGGTAGCTGCAAGCGGTGGCCGCGCCCGCCGCAGCGCGCGCCCCTGGAGATTCAATTCCCAGCTAACTGGCGCGGGAGGCCGTCGGCCGGAACCTCGTCCCGAGCAGGAAAGCGGAGCTTCCCGCCACCCACCTCCCACCTCCCGCCTCCCGCTGCCACATTCCGCCACCGCCCCCGTCCCCGTCGCGACGCCTGCCCATGTCGCTAATTACACGGAATTGGATCCGCGCCGCCCCAGTGTCTTACCCCTCGCGAGGAGACGCCCTCCCTGCCTCCCCCGCAACCACTTCCTCTCCCTCCTTCGTCCTCCTCCCTCCCGTCGCTTCCTTCTGTATAGATAGATATTGTTCCCAGCGCGGCTCCGAAGATTAACTCGAGTCGATGGAGTCGCCGCGCTGCTCAACTCGGGGAAAACTTTGCCGCCGTTTTAATTCGTTCGCTGATGTATAATTCACGCGGCCGCCCCGCCCCTGTACAGAAGTTTTCGTTTTTCTTCGTACCCTCCCTCTCTCCCGCGCCCGGCGCGCGCCGCTCGCTCGGTCCGCCGGCGCCTCGCCCCTGCCCCTCCCCCCTCTCCTCCTGCCGGCGTGGGGCTGCAGTGGGTGGCGGGGGCTACCTGTGCCGGTCGCTGCGGCGGTGGTGCAGGGCGGGCCGCCCTGGCCCCGCTCGCCCTGCCCGGCCCTGCGCGGCCCGGCCCGGCGCGGTCCGGCAACGCGCGTTGCGCCGTCGGCTTAAATATTCATCGCGCCGCGGATTGTTTGCGACAGGATTTGAAATTTATATCTCGCGCCATATTTTAGCATACATGCATGCCAAGTCACGGGTCCACGCCGCGGGTTTTTGCGCGAAGGGGCGGCGCGGGCGGCGGCGTTGTTGTTTCCGCGGTCCGCTTAGACGGCGCGGAGATGCGGACTTCGCAGGCGATCGTCTCCCCTAAGTGCGGGTGCGGCAACGCGCAACACCGCCCCGATTGGCAGGTTGCCGCCATGCCCCTTTTCGCTCTTTCCTCCTTTGAATGGTGTTGCAGCTGGCTTGTATCTTAGACCTCGCTCAATTGCTATTCACAAGTTGAATTCAGAAAGATGTTATCTTCAGATGGTGAAGAATGTGTTTTAAATGATACATCTAATAGTTGGTTCGCATGTGTGTGTGTGTGTGTGTGTGTGTTGAAATAACCTAACGACTTCAAAAAAAGAATCATTTAATTTCTGACAAAAATAATGGGAAAAGCTGTATCGAAATACACTTCCTCTTCTTGTAACTGTAACCATAATTTTCAAGTCATTATCTTCAATTTTAATATTCCAGTGAGTTCAACATGCTGTAATTAAATAAAATACGAACACAATTATAATTTCTGAAATAAAAGTTGCAATGAAATCTGTATTTGATAAAAATACACTTGGTAATGGAAAATATCCTTATTTTAATGCGGAATTTACCGTTACTGAAAATGTTTACAAATGTGCTGCATGAATTACCACACATTATGAATGCAAGCCCTAAAACTTCTGTACACACTGAGGGAATAACCATTGCGCAGCGTTTGTCTTAAATTACGATGCGAAGTAGCCTGCAAGTACGACTTGCTGGAAGATTTAAAAACTATGTGCGTCAGATTAGTTTCCGTAATTGTGCAAAACGTGAAGAAAAGGATCCTGCGATTTCTCTTCAGGGGCAATGGCGTGTTTTGTAGTTTCGTGGAAAACGCCGGTGAGCGTTTCCGCGCGTCAGCCCGCCATTCGCTTCCGTCCTGGAGGCCTCTCCCCCGGCGCCCTCGCCCTCGCCCTCGCCCTCGCGTCTGACATCCGCCGAAGATGGCAGCCAGGCCACGGGCCCCGGCGAGTCGAGCTGTTTGTGCGGGC
The DNA here is from genome assembly GCA_011170035.1 of Teleogryllus occipitalis. NCBI lineage: Eukaryota > Metazoa > Arthropoda > Insecta > Orthoptera > Gryllidae > Teleogryllus > Teleogryllus occipitalis. The sequence continues at coordinate 252,972 of BLKR01001197.1, read as the reverse complement.
TGTTTTTCCCTCGACGCGACGCGCGCGGCGGTGGCTCAGGCGGCGGGGGAGGGGAGCTGCGGAAAAACAAGCCACCGCCGCCCCTCCCACTGCTGCCCCCCCCAGCTCTCTCCTTTTCGGCATCTTTATATATTTCTTGAACCAATTCTTACGTGACTGAATATGATATTTTATAATCGAATATAGGGATGAATAGAGGGAATCAAAGATTGGCTCCGAAAACATCGAAATATTTTTTCTTCTCCTTTCATGCTCTGAATTACTCTTGCGGTCTGTCGAGAGCACTTCTTTGTAAATAATATTTTGTATTTTAGACAGATATTTGTAGTTATTGAATGTTCCTTGATAATCTACAGACTGTACAAATCGCGTTGGATCTTTTTCAAATTGACATTATTTTTAATTTATTAATGTTCCTAACATATATAAATGTCCCTAATTTCATTATGTTCCTAGCATTAACGTGAGATTCGTCAATTTCTTTTTTTTTTTTTTTTTTCGTTTCGCCATCTAATTAATTTTATTTAGATCTTCGACTAGTTGTTTTTAGATCTTTCTAGGATTTCTTAATTGTGTTTATTTCTTCCTTAATTCTATTCTTTTTTTAGTTCGCTGTTTTCCGTTATTTTCCCACGTATAAGTATGTTTTTCAAACCATTTTATGCAACAAAACCCTTACTTTGTATTTCGAAATCTCCTCTTCGAATAGAGTGAACATGAAAAAGGAGCACTAGAGTATTATGGCGAACGCCTAACGCTTCTTGCAAGACCCAGTTCTGCCTTCGTGATGCTTGTGCCACGTTTTGTCTTTATCCTCAGTTATGTTATCATTTTTTTCACATACACGAAGACCATACTAGGTCTCATGTCAAGAACATCAACTGCAGATACAGAACGATCTCTGAATTCTGAAAATATCGCAGCTTAAAAACCAGAGGGATGTGTCACAACAAAGTTTCAACATCACGTATTATTTATACTTAATAGCAACTGAGTATCACTTATTTAAAATGTATGTCTTTTTAATCGTTATCGAAAATCATCTAAATTTAGTGTCCTTATATTCAGTAATAATACCGACCTATAATTAATGTCTTGCTTTATTTTGAAGAAGTTATACTCGGGGTGTATTGTTCGCGACAGCTTTCCAATCTTTTTTTTCTCATTGTCCAGTAGTTCAAATGTTTAAAGAGTTTCAGTAGTTTTATTCTTTGATTTTGGCGAATTGAATATAGTATTAATAGATTATGATACATGTTAATTAGTTTGGCATTTGTCTCAGCGCATTTTGGCATTCGTCTCTTTAAACGCATGTAGCTGTTTCAAATATGATTTTTGATCACACTCCTTGGTTGATACATTTGTATCTTCAGCGATAATTTTACTTTATCCATTCGTAACACATGCAGTCTTCCTGTTGCTCAGTCATTTGCGGAATCTTTCAAACCCATGGTAATCTCTCTCCAAGAAAATTGTAACTTCCCATTGACCAGGTAAGTACGATCAGCTTCCGACTTCTGCTCGGCAGATTCCGATGTTTGCTGTGAAAACAGCTTTGATCCGCCTTAAAATCCGGATCTCTCGGCGCCATGGGCAAACAGCGGCCCTCTACGCCCTTCACCCCTGCCCTGCCGCGGGAGGAAATCGATCCTACGTCATGGTAGCGTAGACCGTAAATAAGCTGTGTAATTAGTAATGATAATCAAATACTTCAATGTCTTCCTTCATTACTTTCATTCTATATTTATCTCTCAAATATATTTCAAGACCCCGTTATTCTTTACGTCTTTCCATAGATATGAAATACCTTTTTCAAAATTTAAACTTTATTTAAAATTATGTTGCAATATTTGTATGTTTGAAGTGTTCGAAACTGATCTACAAATATATAAACTATTCTGTTTTGTTCTATAATTGAAAGTGAATTTGAGAGAGCATAAATCATCTCAGTGGATGATTGTATGACAAAAGAAACTTGAATTTTTGAACTCGTGAGAACATTCTAGAGCGATGTATTATTTCGAAACTATTTTAGGAAATTGGTGTCTTTCCATTGAAATTCAAACCTAAAATATTAATGCCTGAAATGTGGTATTGTAGGCAAATAACTCCTTGTAACAGGTAAAAACTTTCCTTGTTACTTTATTATTTACAGATAATACGACGAAAAATGTGATTTAATAACTGTCTGATGGAAGTAACTACTAAAAAACAAAAAAGTCTATGACGTCCTCACGTTGGTATATGAAAGAAAACCTCTTGTACATCTAAGAAAATAACGCAGAAGGGTTATTTAAAGCAAACTATGAGCAGTCAAAGATTACTGATACCCGACACCCGATGGAAATAAATACTATGAATGTTTTTTATCCATCCATGCGCTGCAATGCTTCCATCGGCTAAACGTAGCGCCCCTCTTGTTTCTGCTAGGTACTAGTTTTCATTCGACCGATGGCGAGCTAAATCGCGCATATAAATTAACACTATTGTAACAGGTCTGCACGGCATGTAGTCCCGTGTGAGCTTCATTTTGTATCCCGCCGTAAATATAGGAGCGGACAGGCAGACTCGATAGGGATTTGAACGCACACTGTGATCACTAATGTGCATTGGCAGAGGGCAGTTTTTCTCTGTTTGAAATTTTCTGCTTGATGAGTGTTAGTTATTTTGTAGAAAAAATCTCTGTTACTTGGTTACTGTTGTCTGTCAGAAATGTATGTTGCAAGGCAATGCCCGAATAAATTGATGATGCATATCTGTAACTATAAATCTGAATATCACATTAATGATTCGTGTGATTAAATCGTAATTCAAATGTAATGTTCAATTCTTGTTATTTTCTATTTGTTTTGTTATATGCAGAATCTATTTAATTTAATCCCGTATTTTTGGAGTTCTGAACATGCCGAACAGGTAGTAAATATTTTTTAAAATAAAAAATACTTTTGGAGTTGTTCCCTATTTCACTCTTTAAAAAATATATAGCGAATAGACTTATTTAGCAAAATACTTCGTTTTCCTTCTTAATGATGTTTTTCAACGACGAGGCATCCGAATTTTAGCAAAATTCATTACAGGTATCTGCACCCAGAATTTGAACGATTACGTATTATCGTTTAAACCTATTGTAAAGTGACTCTAAGAAGCACTGAAACCTATGCATCTCAGCATTTGTGCTTCGTTCGTAGTTTCCATTTTCTTCCTTCCAAGACGTTCGTCAGCATCGTCGTCGTGGGCGACTGAGATGCCAGTGGAAGGCGCCCCGCAGCCACTAGTGGCGGTGATATTAAAAATAGCTTTCGCTCTCCTTGTTTGGTTATTAAACGCGTGTTTAATGAAACAGCTAATGGCAGCAGCGTTAAGCGGCGGGTCCTTGCCGACGAGCGAGGCGTCGGAAACTTTTCCTCCGCCAGGGCCCTGTGTTCCTCGCTGCTGCGCCGCTCCACCTGTTCCTTCGTTTCTCCTCGGTTTTCCACGGGATCCTCCATGGTGTTTTGTGAACTATGGAGGAATAATTCTTAATGTCCGTATTTCCCTGCTCCGATTTTCTCTCATACGTTCTCAACGATTCATATGACATTTTACCAAGACTTTTGTATTCTATTTGTCTGCATTTTTTTGTTGATGGATTTTCTCCGGCATTCAACCGAACTATCACCTCTAGCTATGTTTCCCTCCTCATGTCATGAAAACATCCCTCTCGCGGTTTGTCATCACATCGGTAAAAAGCAATCTTCCATTCTATTCCTTTTCCCACCGAGTTTTATCGTTTCGTCCTCTGCCTAATGTTTCTGATTCCTGCCGAGCTCTTCACCTCACCCGGCCCGCGTTGAGCAGCACATCCCCTCTTCTTCTGGTTGCGCTACGCCTCGCCTCGCCTCGCCTCGCCCGGCGCACAACTTCGCCTCCCGCGGTTTATACAGTGTAAAATATGACACGGAGCACCGTTCGGAAATTAAGACGGCAGCTGTTGTTGAGCAGACGCTCGGTTAGCGCAGCCGAGGAGAATTGACGTCACATTTTGCTCGCAGGTTTCCGCCCCAGTTTTTCGGTATAAATATTGCCATCAAACGAGATTGTTCGCTCAACGCACTCTTGACTGAGCTTTCAAGAGCGCGTTGTGACGCGATAAGACGTGCCGTTGCAGCATCGAAAATTGTATTACTTTTCTCTAGATTTCCTCCTTCAGAAGTATGATTCGTTATCGCGACACCAGATGTTGAAAGCTTTTTTTCCATCTGAACTTTCAGATGTTGCATATCACATGACAAACGAAGCGTTTACTGTTGCGAAATTAAAACGACTAATGCAATTTTCCTCGTCCGATTTTGTTAGACAAACGACAGATGGAAGTCCATTCTTTTTGTTCGTTGGTTAATTGCGTATGTCGAATCGCGTGAAAAGTCGTGGTTTGCGAATCGATAATTCGAGAACGTAAGCATTTAGTGTTCGTTTCTGTTTACATTGCATTGGTGTGAAGCAAAACCACATGTGTTTGCCGTTTATTCGGTTTTTATGTAGCGTAAATGACAAATCAAACACAGCCTGCTCTCCCCAGCGATTTGGTGGTTCGTTGGGTTAAAAATACTTTGTGTGAACTTTCTGAATTGTTATTTACACTTCCAGAATTTGATACATTATCAAATAAAATTGTAAAAGACATTGTAAGTGTATTTCTCATATTGTTGTAAACACTTTGCAAAAACTACTCTTTAGAGAAATGAATTATGCGTATCATAGTCTTTTCAATTGATTTACGAAGCGCTCATGCTCTTAATTAAGGAAGGGAAACAGAGATAGAAAACGCGATTAACAGAATTGTGTGAATGATATTTCGCTTGTGCCAAGCCAGCAATCCTTTCACTTTCGTGTTTTATGGAGCACCTGTTGCATGATGGCACTTCATTTAGATTACAAAATTGCTAGGTAACGAACTTCCTCAATTATTACGTTAATATTTTATTGACTTTTCATTGATACAACTAATTTATGAAAGTAACTTTCGTAACGTTTATGTACTTTTAGAATGTATTACTAGGAAATATTTTTAATTTTACATAGATGTATAATTCGAAAGTAAATTTTTTTGCGTCCCTTACACAGAAAAAGGTTGCTTTTTTTCAATATGTCTCTGCGTCCCTCCGCCTGTTAGTCAAAAACATTAGCGCCAAAACAGTGCTCAGGATTTTCTCCCAAAATGGATATTCCCCAGTATATTTGGCTGAATTAGAGGCTCTGTTAATTCGAAACGAATCTTTTAATTTTTGAAGTTGTTTAACATCCTAGATCATTTTCAGATTTTCTTTAATATGGCTCTTTTTTTTATTTTAGGCGAATACAGCAAAGTGCGCTGATAAATTTGATACAGATGCGATTGCCTTTAAAACATCAAATTTGAAACTTGCAAAATTTTAATTTCTTTCGAACTTGTTCAATATTAAAGGCAAGTATTTCTTTCTTAGTGCAAACTATTTCTCAGCATTAGTACTTTAAGTCGTTTCATAAAAAGTCTTTTAAAGTATTTTTGTGCGTAATTTTGTGTTACATGTAACATCTTTGCATCTTAAGTGTTCGAATAATCTTTACACGCAGACTACATTGTAGCAGTTCAACTATATAAAACTGTCGCACCGTAGTGGATAAAAATGGGTCTTTGGAAATCTCAAACTGAATGAGTAAATTACAGCCCGTTTGAATTTTCAAAACTTACATTTTTGTGTACCACCCGCTCTTAATTTGGCGAAGAGAGTTTTTCCAGGGCTGGCTAAAATATTCGTGAGATGCAAGTTCAATATTATAATGTATAGTGTTACAAATCCGTTATCAATAATTGAGAACGTATGTGCCGTCGCATCACCAGTAATTTCGGAATAAAACTTGACAATCGGTATTCGGAGCGTGAGAGTAGAGTTTAAAATATTTTTGGAGTTGGGTGGATGATGTGAGAAGGGGCAATTAGAATATTCTTTGTTGTTTTTAATAAATGTGCTTTTTGCCTTTCCTACCCGCTCCTATCCTCGACTTCTCCCGTATCTCAAGTACCCCTCCGTCTCGTAGCTGCTTCCTAGTTTTCTTTTTTTTTCGGGACGGGTCATAATACCCCTCCTCACAAGCCCCAGTTGCCTGAGGTGCCGCGTAACCCCATCTCAGCCCTTAACAACCGTTGTGAGCTTCAAATGAATAGTTGCAGGGGAAGCGATACGTGGGGTTGTGACAAGGCTCCCACACAAAAGCACCGTAAAACCATTCATTGTTTACGCGCGCACGGTTCTTTCCTAAAGTTCCTGCGCCACCAAGCCGGTTCATAAATTATTTTGTAATCATTCAACTTTCATATAGTAGACACATTGTTTTGATACATATAAGTTATTAAACAGTAATGAATGCTAACGACAATACATGAGATCGTGTGTCGGATGTACTTTTTGTTAATTTCTTTGCTATGTCTGATCAGCACATACCGAAATGCTTTCTTTCATATTTCCAACACCTTAGCTCTTTGTGTGGCACGTTGTGTCGTTTGCCGATTGATCACGTACATCGGTAAATTTGCAACACAATGTGAAGATAACTAAGTGTGTTTGCAGATACTTGGACATTTTGCGAGCAACATCTGCAAACAGACAAAGAATGTGGTATTTTTCCAAATTCTCGCTCATCCTCCTGCCGGGATGGGGTGAGGATGTGGGGAAAGGAGGGTACGAGAAGCAACGCCAGTGCGTGCTGCCGTGCGCAGGGGGAGTTTCCTCCTCACCCTCTTTGTTTCCCTTTCCAAATCCCTTCGCCTCGCGAAGCTCTTCCCTCCCCTCCCGTGCGCCGGTGCGATCCTACCGGCCGCGGCCCGCACCCTCCTGCGCCGAGGCCTCCGCCACCGGCACCCTTCGCCACCGCTGCCGCCGGCTGCGGCGTTCTCTCGCAGCGTTTCAACCAAATTAAACAACATGATTTATATAGAGCGCGGGCAAGGAGAGCCGCCCATTTATAAGGCTCCAGCCACGCCGCTGCCGACGCCGCCGACTCATCTGGCGACGCGGGAGGCGGGGGCGGGGCGGGGCGGGGCGGGAGACGCGGCGCAGGTTCCCGCTGCCGCCGCGGAGGCGACTCGCGTTAATTCGCATCTGCCGCCTCCGCCCCGGGGCAGTAATTCCTTCGCCGCAATCAAACGCTAATTGTGAAACGAGAATGAACGTCTCGGAAACTGAGCAGGCGAACGTGAGGGCGAGCGGGCAGGCGAGAGACAGATAGACAGACAGACAGACCTCCTCGCCTCCAGAGAACGTCGTCGTGAATACGGGGATTTTGCCATTTCCAGATTTCGTGTTGACTGATAGGAGCGCTTCCCAGCTTCTCCGAGCTGCTAAGTTACTTGCCAGGTTATTCTGAACCTTGCTGCAAATCTGCAAGACGAATGAACGTGTTCAAATGTCGTGAGATTGTGACGTCATACTTATTAATGCATGTTCATTTTAACATAAAAAACATTTTCTTCCAGATGAATGCATTTAGTTTTCAGTTTCAAACGAGTCATTATTGAAGGGAATGTTTTGTTTAACATAAAGAATTCTTCAAAACTACGGAATGTAATTTAATAAAAATCTAATTTATAGAATGAATTATTAAATTATAATACGAGGAATACTATACAGGGATCTGTAATGGTCTTCAATGTCGTAGACATTTATGACGTATAGTTGTTGTTATAGTATTAGTACTTGTAAAAACGCCTAGTAGATTAAGTTCTTACTACTTTTGTCCGCGAAACTTCTATTTAGGGGTGAGACTTCAGATGAGAAATCTGATCTCCTTCTCTGCCCAAATACGTCTATGACTAATGCGCTACTTTTATCACTTTGCGAGTTATTGTTGTAAGTGGAGCACTTCAACGGCATTGCACATCCATCCGATCCACCGACGAACTTAAGGCAATACTTCTTTTTCGACCCACACCCATGTACTCTTTGTTATTACATCTTTCTTTCTTCCATGAAATATCTCTGCCTCTTCTCCCTTTCTATATCAAGAGGACTTTGTAAATTGCCGATTTTTACTATTACCACCGACACCCATTTGAGTTTACAGAAAAATGTTCTTTTCAATTCGTCGCCGTCCGCGCTGCTCTCCCAGGTTTCGTTTCCTAGTGCTCGGCCTGCCCGCATTGGCCCCGCGTTCCTACCGCCGCTCCACCGCCAGGTGCCTCGTCCACCCGCAGTGACACGTGTCCTCCCACGCCGGACTTTAATTTAAACGCTGTCAGGCACAGGACGGCGAACACCGCCCCGCCGCCCGGCGCTCCGCCGTCGCCGTCGCCGTCGCCGTCGCCCTCGCCCTCGCCCTCGCCCTCGCCCTCGCCCTCGCCCTCGCCCTCGCCCTCGCCCTCGCCCTCGCCCTCGCCCTCGCCCTCGCCCTCGCCCTCGCCCTCGCCCTCGCCCTCGCCCTCGCCCTCGCCCTCGCCCTCGCCCTCGCCCTCGCCCTCGCCCTCGCCCTCGCCCTCGCCCTCGCCCTCGCCCTCGCCCTCGCCCTCGCCCGTCGCGCACCGGTCCACGCAGCCCCTCGTCCATCGCCTTGGCCACCCCTCGATCCGCGACTTCCCAGCAAACGCGATAATGAAGCACGACGAGAGCCACTCGACACTTCCCCTCAACGCCCTTCCTTGGGAGCAGATCACAGTGGTGGTCGTCCACTGGATGGGTAATAATACGGGGGATCATGAAGGAATCAGTAATTCTGATAGTTTCAACGGGATGATCATTAATAGGTGATGCATGGAATGCTAGTAACTCCAATCCCCTTCCACATGCCGAAAACACTCATGCTTTACGTCAGATTTAACCCTTCTGTTCTTGGACGCACCTCCGAGACAGAGAGAGGCTAATGAAGTCAGGGACTTTTAAAGTAATACGGATCTAAGTGTCAACCAATGGCGCAATATAAATTCATGTCAATGGTTTAAAAAATCATAAGGTATGCATCTTTTCGAGGTTTATCTGTTTACCAGACTTGAATCTCATTCACTCCATTACTTACTTTTCGTGTACTCATCACAATATTGCAGGCTTTATGGTATCTTCCGTTTTCCCTGCATTTCACTAACGACTCTACTATACCGTTCTTTCTCTCATAGAACTTAATCCATTTCCGCCTCGTTGAAATGGACGAAATTCGTTTACAAAATAAAAATAAGCATCGTAAAAGGGTGTGTACTATTTAAATATTTGTTTGTAATTACTATTTAATTAAAAATAAACTACATTTTTATCCCATTTGTAATTCATCACAGTCCAACCTTCTGACATTACGATCTTGAAATAAAAATGCTATTTATTTGTACGAAATAGAAACTGCACACGCGAAGAAAATATGAAGAGAAAACTTGGCAAAATTTAATATAATTCTTTTTTCTCGTTATTCTACAAGATGAATGTACCCCGATATGGATGTGTCCCATGATGGACATTGTGGTTACCCGGGGCGGTTAGTCGAAATCGGCATCCCCCCGAAGCTGTCCTAATACTGCTCGGCAGAATTGACTTATAGGAAGTAAACATGTTTGAGAAAGTGTACTTTCAATTTTGTTATTAACTCGTACATTGTGTACTGTACTGCACATTGAATATCGTCTTTGATCAAATATTGTAATGAAATCCCGTACACAATTCGATAAACGATTTTCTTCCATTGCTATCCATTTTTGCTGTAACCCTCTGGAATTCACTGCATGTGATTCAAATGATTGTCTATTAAACATTACATTCCTAATTTCATTCTCGAATTTTTAAACGCAATTTAGTTGATTGCTATGCTATTACCGTTACAACTCCCCAGAGCACATGAAAAATATAATTGGTCGTTAGTCCCTCGCTAATGAAATCAAATCAGATATCTCCATGTTTTCCTTAATGCCTCGCGTTTGTTGGAGCACATTTAATTCTTCTCTATTTAACAGATTTTCAATTAAACGAGTTTGAAAGATTAAATGCGACCTCTCATCACTATATAAATTTTAAAAATAAAATGCAGAGAAATTAATTTAATGCCTTTTTATGTTACTTTAGTATGCTTTTTTTACGTAGGCTAATAAAATAGAGAAATATGTTTTCATTCTAATTTCATGTTTTTGTTATTGTGCTCTAACGTGTCTTCTAATATCTTTCTAAAATATACATTTCTGGTCTACATCCATTATAATGGTCAAATCTTCTGGGCTTTACGTGCATTGCTAGAAAAGCGTGTGTAAGTTCTTCAGCTCCGGCGTTCAAACTACCGTAAACGCGAATGGGAGTAAAGCTAAAAAACAAACCATAAACTTAGCCGTTTTCATTCCAGAGAAACGTGCGATGGTCTCCATATGGTGTCCATATGGCGCATCCGCCGTTAAGAGCTTAGGAAGCTGCTGGCAGCCAGTCCGGGTTGACGAGGGGTTCCCGAGTCGAGCCCCGGCCCGTGCCTGCAAACGAGCGCTCGGTGCGCGCTGGGGGGGGGGGATGAAGTCGTTTGCGCGAAACTTCGGGTCGCTGACGGCGGGGGCGTTGACGACATGGGCGAAGGGGGGAGGGGGGGGGGGCTCGGTGGCCACGGGCAGGCAAACAGGCAAGCGCATCGACGACGCACACATCTGCGCGGGCGCGTGGCGCTGGTCGTGGCTAAGCTGTGCTTTTTTTAAGTATTGAACATTCTCCAAATGAGTGTCAAAGTAGGATCTTAAAATACTAAAATATACGTTTAAATATGCACATTAAATTTTTATATTCGTGTTTAACGATTAAATAGATACTAACGATTTATTATGATAGTCGACAAATAATGCAAACAGAGAAGTATTGCGCATTAGGAATGTCATTCATCAAAATAACACTTTGACTTATGAAATATTATGACAATGAATAACTGGATATAGCTCCAAATTCTCGAACGTGGAGTATCGGATGTCTGCTGTCTAAAACGATCTTCTTAATATAGTCGAAACTCCTTTGCACTTTTAAAAGTATAAAAGTGGGATTAAGCATGCGCGCGATTCTTAGAAATCTCAACTCGCTAGACGACGAACCTGACTACGCTAAACGCTGATTTTTCATTGCTTTCGAAATACGAAATAGGAGTTATCGATATTTTTTAATATTGACTAAACTCTTCAGGTTAAAATTGAAAACAACTTAAGGCTTTCATAAAATTAAATTTTTATTAAAAGACGACCAATGCATTAAATTTGTGCTATAATTGTATAATACAGGGAAAGCATTTTTACTAAATAGACATTTATTAGATAGTCATTTATAGTCACTGTAGAATGAGCATACCTCAAAATAGCAAAGTTTGAATAACCAAAGTTTGAAAAACAGCGCTGCTAGCCACGGCCCTCGCAGCGCGCCTGTGCGGCCAACGCACTCACGTAACGAACTTCGCAGGGCCCCGCCTCCCGCCTCCCGCCACCCAACCCCCGGCGCCATGAGGCGCCCAACACTGGCCGCCCGCGCGTTGCATGCGTTTGTCACCGGGGCAGACTCCAGAGCGGCCCCTTGATGTGTGCTCCGATTTACCTCCCACGCATGTATTACGAGACCGCCTGGTCCTCCCATCGAAGCTATTGGACGTCTCCATCTGTATTCTTTCCTCTTGGCTTGTAATTAATTACTTTTATCATAATTCTTGTTAGCTTTTTTACTTATATTTATTTTCTTCAGTTTTATCTATTTATATAATACATAATATTGCTCAATTCTCTTGACTTATTTTCAATATTGTTTGATTCTCTTTCTTATTCCTGAATATTGTTTTTATTTCTTAGCCTTTCTTCCCTTCCCTGTTTTTTACTTGTACTTTTTACCTTTTTTGTGAAGTGCCTGTACGTGTTTGTGTACGGATTTTGTAAAGTGCCATTTACGGCCATTTCCACATGACCATTGAATATGGAGTCTACTTTTATCCTCATTTACACTTTTAAGTAAAAAAAAGTATGTGTACCGTGTTGGCGGATATTTGAAACTAAGTCGTTGGAGTATCTTTTATGGACATCTTTTTTCTTCGCTAGATATTTCTTTATTTTCGAAACAAAGTTCTTAATTCTTATTTTAATTGATTTATTATTTCCGAGTACTCTGGCATTAACTTAAATCCTTTATAATCCACAAAATATGATAGCTTTAAACTGAACAATATACTATATTCTTAATCTCAATTATGTTGATCCTTTATTAAAATAATATATACCCTCTCTAGTAGCTGCATTTCCTTTCTGTTACAATATGGCTTTATCGCACTTTATGGCTATTGTATTGTGAAATCTAACAACCTTTTTTTTTTTTGTTCCAGGTATGTAACAGCCTTCTTTTTCTGTTGCGGCTCAGGTATGTGGCGAATTTGATGTGCATCATTGGTTCATTGATAAAATTCGAACGATAGAAACAAAAGTTGAATGTTCATTCCTAAGTACTTAACGCTTTCTTACTCGCATCGCACTTTTGGCAACGGTAGCGGACCGCTTGTTTCTTCCAACAGGCTTCTCGGGACGTCAGAGCGAGGTAGAAAATTAAGTCTGCTCGGGTTCCCTTTACTTGGTGGTCGTGCTTAGGCGGCGACCTCCGCGCCCGCTCTCGTTTTCGGCGCTGCATCGCTGTCGCGACGGCCTCCGCGCCCGCGCAGCCGACGTCACGAACGCCGCCGCCCCCGCACACGCCGTCACCCCTCCGCCGGCGCCGCCGCCGCCGCCGCGCCGTTACACTGATGGGCCAGATTACTCGCCTGCGCCGGCGCGCGGGCGCCCGCAAGAATTACCGCGGAATTACCCGGCCTCATGGAAAAAAAGCGCCGTGTTTTCGCTCAAGCTCCGCTGCGGCTCGCGCTCCGTCCTGCTGCTTCTCCACCCCACTCCCCTCCCCACCCTGCTCCCGCGATCTCCCCCGCCAGGTCGCCCGGCCAATTACGCCGCGGCGGGACGTTGACTCATACGCGTTTCGCTGAGCGAGTGGCCGCGGCGCGGCGCGAGAGCCGCCGGCGTTAGTTACTCCGGGGGGCGTTAACGGCCCGGGCGTGACTCGCAAAAAGCGTATGCGCTTTTTGTGTCACCCGAATAAACTCCGTACTTGTAAGGCTAATGTTCCGGCCGTAAGAGAACAATTAGGTCGCGCCGGCTGCGGTGCACAGCGGCACTCGCGCCGCCCATGTGAGCCACCGTCCGCAGAGGGTCTGTGGGAACTTGCTGCTCTCGGCGGACTGAGAACAAGCGAAACTCCGCCAGTCGATGCGGACGTAAAAGATTTGGCAGTTTGGGAATAAAAGTCCGTTTACGACTCCGCCTTCTCTAACTGCCGAGAGGATTGATTGATTAGCTAGAAGCAAAACGTAACGGGATGGGGTGTGGAATGCAAGAACTGTCTTCACCAAAGTGGATAAAATTGACCATAAGCGTTGAATGAAAATGGAAAAGAATACTCATCCGTCATGTAAAAGAACTTAAAGAATAACAGAGAGAGAGAGAGACAAACAGACAGAGCGAGAGCGAGAGAGTAAGGGCGTGAGAGAGAGCGAGAGAGTGAACACGAGAGCGAGCGAGTTTGCGAGAGTAAGTGAGCAAGAGAGAGTGAGAGCAGGAGGGAGTTAGAACAAGAGAGAGGGAGTTAGAACAAGAGAGAGGAAGTGAGAACAAGAGAGAGGAAGTGAGAACAAGAGAGAGGAAGTGAGAACAAGAGAGAGGAAGTGAGAACAAGAGAGAGCGTGTGAGAACAAGAGAGAGAGAGCGAGAACAAGAGAGAGCGAGTGAGAACAAGAGAGAGGGAGCGAGAACAAGAGAGAGGGAGTGAGAACAAGAGAGAGGGAGTGAGAACAAGAGAGAAAGAGTGTGTGAGAACAAGAGAGAGAGTGTATGAGAACAAGAGAGAGAGTGTATGAGAACAAGAGAGAGAGAAAGTGAGAGAGAGCTAGAGACAGGGAGACAATATGCATTCGACGTTGTGTAAGAGAGAAAACATTGTGCGGCAATTGAGTGTTCGAAACAAACGAGAATAAATTAAATTGATTAAAACGATAAGAAGCGCATGTAGTAATTTCGGTCGAGAGTTCAATACACATATTGTAACAGACAGAAATGCATGCGGAATGTACTGAAGGCTGAAAGCAAAGAACATTATGGACGGTCTCTGAGAAACAGAAAGGAACGAATGAGAGCGACAACAAAGGAACTACTCGACACGATAAGGAGCAGCGCCAACGCGAGCCGTGGAGGACTGGAAACGAGGCCGAGCGACGAGTGAGGGTGGAATCGACGGCTGGCAAAGAGTAGGAAGACTCCGAGGGGGTTGGGGGGGAGGGGGGCTCAATCCTCGGGGCACCCTACAGGCCTCGGGGCCGCCTAGTGTCGGAATAAAGCCCTTGCCGAAACAGAGGGCGAGGAGGGCCGTGCACGCAGTTAACGTAACGAACTGGCGGCGGGACGAGTCGCGGCGGCCGGCGGCGGGGGCGGAGGGCGGAGGGCGGGGGGCGGGGCGAGGGAAGGGGGCTGGAGAGTCGCACCAGCCGCGCACGCTTTTCGGTGAAGGCGACGCCCCGCCCAGGGAGGGGGAGGGTCCTACAGAAATGACGGAAGGCGCCTTGCGTCCGAAGAGTGCGGATGAGAAGCTGCAAAACTGTGTTTCCTCCAAATGGAATTAAATAGAAGAAACAAAAATACAGCAGTTAAATTGCGTCTCATTGAACGCTACGGACGGGCATGCACACGAATTAAAAACACTGAAATGTGATTTAACGAACTATTGTGATCTAATGGTTAATTTGTCCTAGATATAGGCAAAAAATAAGTTATCTAAAGATAATATTTTCGTCGGATCATTTTCTAACGAGATGTTTTTTTACAGTTAATTGTGCAAGATATGTCGATAAAAATATCAGAGGTAACTACGATGTATTCTATCCTCACTTCCTCTCTGTTCCTGAAAAATTCATTCGTTCCTTTCCACAGGCTCACGAATAACCTCGAGACACGTATTTTTCTGACGCATAAATCGAATAACTGCTTAAAAATTGCCTTATTTCCTTATTGATTTGCTTACAAATATTATGTACAAGCATACATTAAATTTATTAAGAGTATTATCTACAAATGCTACCAAAATTTAAATGATTTTTATCACTCCGATTATTGTAACATTATTTTAAAATTATTTCAGTAGATTATTTTATATACTACTTTTACATTCACATATTTATAAGCGTTTATGTTAATTCATATTGACAGTACAGATTAATTTAGTCCAATTACATACTACTTGGGATAAGGAATGGAATGGAGTTACATCTCTTATAAGGAACAGGGAAACGATATGAGAAAATATGAAATGCACTTAACAACACTGAATTTACATAATTTTTGTTACCTAACATCAACATCAACATTTCCATTCAGTGTCCCCGACGTCATCAACACACAACAAATGAACATTGTCAAAGAGATAACATTGCCCAGTTACGGACTTGGTGCAATGGTTTTACAATTTGTCATACGTAAAAGTACACAAAGTTGACAAGAAAATATAAAATACTGCGACACCGTTTTTATATAATATTTGAAGTTATTAGCCCCAGTATCATTTCCATTCAATTACCCTATTCTGATTTTTTCTGATTATTTATCTGGTGTAATTGCCTAAATGAAGTTACACCAGTGTGATACGAAAAGCTAATGAATGAAAAAAGAAAAATGATAAAAGGTATGATTTACTAGTAAATATAAAATGGCATTACCAACATTATATTTATATAATTTTTACAAGAATTCTAAATTAAATAGACAATATGACTGAAAGCGGAGAATACAAGAAGTCAAAAATTTAAATTTATGTATGAAAAATAAGTTTAGGGAACAATAGAAGAACATATCCAATTTCAAACTAGTAGAAAATAAAATTCTGGACTATTCCCAGTTATATAATTTATATTACTCATCGGTCATCATCAACATCAATACATTTTCCATTCAGTGGCCCGATTTCTTCAACGTCAGAAGAAAGAAGACGCTTGAAGTGGCGATGAACAGATGGGATAAAAGGGCAAAAGTTCTTCCATATCATTGTTTTCTCTTTTGAAACGGACCGTGGAGCGCTGTTCAGCTTTATATGAGGTATGTTTGCAAACTGAGCGTCCGTTTTTGAGTCCCGACTTGAAGGAGAACTTGGGAAATGGTATGTACTCGGAAAGAGTTTCTTTAAAAATAATTTTGAATGGTTCACTTTCTTGATACCGCTGAAATATTCACAAGCGCAATGAGAGAACAAACCAGTTACTGGTAAAATGGTGGAACTCAGAACAACCCAACTCGGCCTGCTAACAGGCGTATGACTCCACTCTCAGAATAAATTTGCGTTCCTGTCTACGTCGTTGCTAAGTAACGTACAACTGCAACCATTGTTCTGTTAATAGGAGCCCACTTGCAGGACACCTAATTCAACACCTATTATCAACCTAATTTTAACAATTACGAAAAATGGAGATACACCATTTGGACTTTAAGGAGCTCATTTAGGCAATTGCCTCGTCGTTTGTGTAAGTCTTATACGTGTATATAATTTCAATTTTGAAAGACTTGTGTACGATTTAAAACAAACACCTCAAAGAAAAAAGAAAGTTCCTGTAAATCAGGACAATTATTTTTCGAGGATTAAAATATAGCCAAACGAATAAAATGACAATCGGAAGAATGTACGTCCAGGAGATTTGAATGTGATATTTCAGTTCGAAAAAAACTTGAATCTGAAAGAAAAATAATGCTATATCTTTATTTTCAACGTAAATCCACGTAATTAAAAGTGCGCTTATTTGGTATGAAGTTCGGTTCGCAGAAGGAGACTATTGCTGCGGAGAAACTTGACAACCAGGCTCATTAAATAATTACTGCTCTTTTCCGCTTAACTGCAGTTAAGCCAGTAGCATTGTGCCACACTATTTAGTTTACTCTTGTTCCCCATAAATACTTCTGTGTAAAGTTTTATAAATGAAACTCATTCTGCTGGAGTTGACTAACGGCTTGTAAGCAGAATTGCTTCCCCATTTTATTATTTGTCCAATTACTTGCCTCCTTCAAGACCTTCCATCTTACTGACGGATGCGTATGTCGGTGGCTTGCCTCCCTCACTCGTCTATTTCTTGAAACTCGCGTTACTCCGCCCAGATTCTAACGCCACACAGTTTGTTGATCGCATTCGCGCTAATCATCGCAATCATTACATTAGTTGCACGTTTCATCGCTGCGTCGGCAAACCTCTTTTTGTCTTTCTGGCTCTTCAAACTGAACGCTTCGCAGCAGCGGATGGCGCCATGACGCACGGAGCATTCTGCTCGCGGGCGGACGCTTTCGTCTTTCGTCTTCGCCGCCTTTATTCATTACACCCCGGCACGCAATATCGCCCCGCCCCTCGCCCCTCGCGCCTCGCACCTTGTGCCTGCGTCACGGGCGCCGCAGCGCGTGCGCGCCGAAGTTTTCGGCCGCGCGTATTTGCAGCGGGCCGACGCCAGGCGCGCGGCGGGCGAGCGGGGAGGCGCCGCTGCGGCAGGTGGCGGACGGCGCAGGAAGAGGGAAAGCCGACGGTGCCTCGCTATAATTAGCAGCGAGTTGGGCAACTATGCGCGTTATGTGTGGGCCCGCCGGGAGCCGAGGGCGGGGCCAAGTTCTCGCGCTCGCGCCTTCGCCCGACTCAGCGCGGAGCAACCCGCGCCGTTGCGCCGCGCAGGCACTCCCACGCGTGCTGACGGGCGCTGCGCGGCGAATCTGGCCGCCCATCCCTCCCTCCCTCCCGCCTGCCCGCCCACGCGCTGCTTGCAGGCGCCTCTGCCCCTTCGGATGTCTGCGAAACGCGCTCACGGTCAAGTGGATGCATTGCAGATTTTTTTGAAATATGTTTTTAACTACTTATGCTTTGAAGATAGTATATTCACATGTATTTTATATATTGTAAGATCAACGTCAGCCTCAATTTGAAATATGAAAATGGTTTTAGTTAATGGCAAATGTTGAATAACTGAAATTTATAATGATGAGATGTTAAGATGCAAGAAATGGCTGTCATGCTATCGTCATTCATAGGAAAAATTGAAAATTGATGGGAATTAATCTGGCATCGTCTCTATCCTTTTCATAATAAAATTTCAAATGCTTCTTCTATTTCATTGCTTTATTGTATTTCCTATTTATTTAAGATCACGTGTATTTAGGACGAGAAATCATTCTGTGTTGATGTGGAAAACATCAAAGCAAAATTGCAAGCTGTTCAAAAGGATGAATGTCCAAGGAGGCAATCACTCAACGAATCTGAATTCTTCGCCGCTTGTCCTCAGACCTCATTCAAAAGACTTCATTCGCTTTCGTAACGTTCCGAAAACCGTTGCGTTCCCCGCTGTACGTAGTCAGGAAGGCGAAACGCAGCGGCGAGGTCTCTCGAATAGCTCCATCCCGCCGGACGCGATCGCCGTGCCGGAGCTGCAAATGTCTTCCGGGCGCGGGGGAGGGCGGGTCCTCAGCGCGAAGAAGCTCGTGGGCCCGGAGGCGCGGAGGTGGGCGGCGCGGGGGCGGCGCGGGGGCGGCGCGGGGGCGGCGCCCAGGGGCTTAATTAAATGCGAGGGCGCGATTTCAATTAGGCGACGCCACCGGCTGGCTCCCCCTTCGCCTTCCCCGGCCCCGCCCTCGGCCCCGCCCCCGCGGCGCCGCCCGGAGGACACGGCCGGCGCGCGCCGCATTGTTTTGCAGGGCGCCCGGAAGAAAAGGCTCCGTCCGAGCGGTTGAGGCGCTGGAGCGGCTTTTATCATCTTGCTTCACTTGCTTATGAGATCTACACTCGGGATATTCGGAATCTATCTTCAAAAATCCTTCAGGAGATTTCCACGCTCAAAAGCTTGTATTTTCTTGATTTGGTCTTGAAAGTGTTCGTTAAGATTCGAAAGAATTACAAGTTGAACAGTATTCTGGTTTTCTTTGCTCTCTTGAGTTGTTTTTTCAGGTGATATACATTTCCAGTACTGTAATGTCCTTCGTATCATAAATGTTATATATATATATATATATATATATATATATATATATATATATATATATATATATTAAGGACTCAGAATATTCGAATTTGACAAATTTACAAACCTTATGGATTCATATTCGAAATTAAAAATTTGTCCCATCTGTGGGAAGAATTATGTTTAGAAAGTCGTTAGAGATTGAATATTTGCTTTTCTAATCAAGTGTGCATTGGTAAGACTGAAGGTCATTACAATGTTCACGACTAAAATTTCGAATTCAATCCGCAGAAATTTTCATCAAATTATTATAATTAAAATATTTATTGTAAATTATTGATACGGTTTTTCTAAATAGAGGAAGTATCTAATCGAATACACCAAAATAAAAAAGTCGTTTTATACGCGGGACGTCTTCTCACATCACAAATATTTCTTCACACTCTTCCGCAGAATTGGTATTATTTCCTCCCAGAAAGGTTTGCAAGAATTGAAGTATTAACGTTATTACTTCAAAGAGAACATTTTTTTACGAATTGAGAATGTCCTGTTTTAAGTTCACGGATGAAATTTTCCCGTTCGTAGAAAGTGTCAATGTTTTCTGTACTTCATATCTGTAATATTGGTTTCACTTATTTCGCAAAACACGTCAAATGGTCTTAGTCAGTACACAATGTCAAATGCATGTCAAAATTCTCAGAAACATCAATGTTATAAAATGATGTCGAAATTAAAACTTTCAACGGAGCATCGTTACAAATCTCGAACGAAAAATATATCGTGTTAAATATTTTCTCTCTGGGCACACCGATTTGAAGAATCTACTGTACGTTCTGTATTATCGTGTGACTATGCTTCGGAGAATTTCCAACATCGTTAACGCGATACACCGAAGCAAAGCTTATCGAAGAGCCTCGCCCTGTGGATTGAGCAAAGCGCCCCTTCTCACTTTGCTCTTTGCGTTCCCTGTTCGCGAGTCGAACGCCCTCGACGCATCACCTTAGGCGGGAGCGCCGGAGAACAAACGCGTGAGAGGCGCTCGATGAAGTCCCGGGTCACAGACGCGTCGCAGTCGCATCGCATCGTGTCACGTCGCATCGCGTCGCATCGGATCGTATCGCGTCACATCACATCGCGTCGCATCGCGTCGCTTCGCGTCACATCGCATCGCTTCGCATCGTATCTCATCTCATCGCATCGCATCGCATCGCGTCGCATCGCATCGCATCGCATCGCATCGCATCGCATCGCATCGCATCGCATCGCATTGCGTCACTTCGCGTCGCGTCGCGTCGGCGCGGGCGGCGATGTCTCTGCTAGCGCAGCTCGCGTTTCCACAGCCTCCGGCGGCGGCAACAGGAGCGGCCGTAGACGTAGGCCGTTGCGATTGTGGGGGCGCGCAGCCGTTCCCCGCCCCCGCCCCCTCCCTCGCCCCGCTTCGCTCTGCCCCTCAGCGCCACCGGTGGGCCTCCTGCGCCGCCGCCCCTCCCTTCTCTTCCTGCGGCCCGCCAGCCTGCGGGTGCGTCTTAATGAAACCGCTAATTAGCGGTGGCTTAGCTCCCCCTCCCCTGCCGCTTGTCGCCCCGCACTCCCACTCGCCTCTGCTTTTTTATGCTTCTCCCGCAAAGCAACAGTGCGGTTGTATTAACCGGCTCAGGTAGCCATGTTTGCCTCGTGGTCTCCTGAGGTTTATTCCGCAGCTTCAATTGCGTTGTTGCTCGGTTTGTTGGAGATTCTCGGATCTTCTTTGTTGATCGTCGGCGACTCGGATTCCGAGTAAACAGCGAACTGCTGTCACTGCTTTCTCTGTTGTGGGAGTTTATAAAAAACAATATTTCATTTGCTCTAACGACGTAAAATACGAAAGATAATATCCTTCACGTCGTTATATTTTCGACAAAGCATGCTATACTTTAAAATGCGTCTTGTGTTAAGTGATTTCTGAGGTTTTCTGCGTCCGGGTACGATACTACCTAAAAATCCACGGGAAGCAGTATAAATTTGAAACTTTTATACAGTATTTTAAACAAGGTGCAGGCTAAAGTTTGAAAGTAGCGCCTCGGCTCACACCCCGATAGGAGAACGGGAGTGAATTTATAGAGTGAATTTTACCCGAGTTTATTACCGCCCCTCCCTGCCCCGCCCTCAAGTGGCGGGAGCGCGCGCTTCCGGACCGCGGGGTTCAGCACCAGGGAGTCGGTTCTTTCCGTGCCTTGCTCCGCTAAACATTTCATTATGACTCTACTTCCCTTTTTTAATCCCTTCCTTTGTTATGTATTTCTTTTAGGTTATCGGTTCCATTCGTTTATTTTCCATGGGCTTCTTCTTCCTTATATTGTCTCTCCATAACGATCTTCAGAAGTTTTATTTGTGCGAATGTTGTATAACGTTCGTAATTGTCTAAGCCAGCGCTCCTCGAATGCGCGAACTCGGCGCAGACTGTTCGCGGTGACCCTCTGCACTCACACGCGTGGCACTATCATTTCACTAGTACAGACCCGACAAGCACTGGGCCAGAAAATCGCAAGTAGGCCGAAGACTTACGCAGGATTGGTCTAACCCTACTTTCTCATTCTGTTCTCGTACCTCTTTGCTTCGCAACGCGCCAGTCTCATCAATCATAAGTATCCTTCCAGAAATGTTTGCATTTTTACTCAAAGACATATCATATATTGAATGAATCTAATGTAACCTCTGATCAAATGCACTTTCGAATTACGTGATATTGTCTTGCTTTCAATTCACTTCACTTGATTTTTCAACAGCGTGATGTCCGAGCACGCTCAGCCATGTATTTTTTCCCATTTCTTTGTGCTCTGCCTTTTCATTATCAGGTGGGGCAATCGCTTCCTGTTCATAGCGCTGTGAGACCACCGCGTGGCTCCGTGCTGTGTGGCTAGTTTCCGCCGCACACTTGCGTAGGGGATATCGTTGGCCGAGGGGACGCTCGTTGTGTTTATGGTCGACCCATAAAATATTTATTCGTCCATTAAAATTTTAAACGAGTGGCCGTAATTTCAATATTAAATCAGCGCATTATGAAGAGCGTTGTTAATTCGAGGGCGCAATTTAGGAAGACTCGAATACCGGGCTGCGGCGCCAGCCCAGGTGAGGGCGAGGCGTCGTGGCGGTTGAGGGGGAGAGAAATAGGTCGCCTCCACCTTCGATTGCGGAGTCTGTCTAATGAATGGGCCTGGCCCAAGCCCGGCGCCCCCAAGCCCTCACCGCACGCATCCGCCCATCCGCCTCTGACACCCAGACTCCGCCCCCCTGCCCCGCCCCCGCCCCCGCCTCTGCCTCCGCGCCCGCCCGCCCGCCCGCCCGCTCTCTCGCCCGCCCGCCCGCCCGCTCTCTCGCCCGCCCGCCCGCTCTCTCGCCCGCGCCGCGCGAATCGGCGGGCTCCTGGCGCCCGCGACGAACGGCTGCGCCGGACACTAATGGCCGCATCCATCTCGCGGCGGCGGCGGCGGCCACGGGCGGCGCGCGGGGGCCGGACACCGCCCCGGTGGGTGTTTTGCGCCGCCCGCCGTCCCCCGCATCTGCATGACAAAGCCCGGCCTGTCGGCGCCCCTGCCCGCCCAAGACCATCAGCGCACCGCGGCGCGCCTCCGCGCCCGGAGAGGTAGCGTGGGCGACGCGCCACCGCGCAAACGACTGCAGAAGTTACTGCGTAACCAAGGACGGCTTCGAAAAATTATTAGAGTTACGCTCGTCATGACGACTGGCTGCGATGTCGGAGCGTGAGCAGAAACACAGACTCGTTTAGAAAAGAATCCTCGGCCAAGTCCGCGTCGGCTGCGAGGGCGTCCGAGCGCGAAGGGGGTGAGCGGGGGTGGGGGCGGGGGCGTCAGGTGCTGCGGACGGCGCGCGCGACCGCGCGGGGGCGGGGGGAGGGCGCCGCTGTGGAGGAATGCGTTTTATGATTTATCCTTCGGCCATTCCGGAGCGGTCGTTGTTGGAACACGGTAATAACCATCTTATTTGATTGCAGTGTAGGTATTCATGTCGAGAAAGCGGGTTTTTACGTTTTAACCTCCCTACGAACGGAACTTGGCGTAGGATTTGCATTCTGTTGCGGAAGGCACTCATTAATAGATAGAGATCTCTTTGCTAGAATGTAATCTCGTAAAACAATAACTCCGCGTAAAAACTCTTCATTAAACTGTTACCACCGAAAAGTGCTCGGCAAAAGCTACTAAATTATTTTGTGATATAATAATTATACTGTTGAATCTTTTCTTTAGTACTAATTGAAAATTTAAAAGTATGCAAGCTTGGTATTGTTAATTTTTATGTAATGGTGCTAGTTTGATTAATATTAAAAGTTTTAGAAGTATAAAATGGTTAAATCAATCTGAAGGGTCTTAATGTGTGGTATTGTGTACAAATTTATTCTGATGTTTTCGGCGAAATTGTAATAGTAAAAAATTCATTTTATACACATAAAAAGTACGTCACACGTACGATAACACTTGTCAGTCATTCGTTTATCTTAAACGAGTTGAATGTGGCGTCGCCGACGCTGTAAACTGTTTTAAAAGTATTTTCATGTGTTGATATTTATTTCACTTTATCTTTCATGCGTAGCTTTGTTCAAATATGTTCTTACAGTACCTGGTATTGGAGTCACCAATGACTCGTAGTAACTGATAATGTTATACTTTCCTTCAAAAATTTCCAACACCCAATATCCTAATGTGTTACCACCATAAGGAATATGAGCTGGTAATATTTCATAGTGATAAGTCAAACGTAAGAACGTTCATTGTTTTTCTAGCATTACTCACATTTTTGCTTTCTTCGTATTCACTTGAAATTCATCACATTTAATAAGTTCTATGGTTATACAATTCGCATGTTTTGAAAATTTATTTTTAAAATTATGATAATAGGATACGGATAAACGGATAAAAATTAAAATTAAATATGCTGCGCGATTCACTTGTTCAAATTAACTTTATTTTTACACTTAAAAATGTCAACATCACTGTTGCCAACGCCGTGAAAGAAAAGTATAACGTATTGAGTTAAAAATGCCTTTCGGGAGTGGAGTTTAATCAACGCCACCAACATGGATCTATTGAGGTGGCTTTGGTTTGATTCCCGGCTTACACACTAACATGGTAGTGCCAAAACATGCAAAAAATACTTTTTTTGAAATTCTTTTGAATGTTCTGGTCGGATCTGGAAACAAATTATCAGTTTCCCTTCGGGAGACCGAGACGCGTCGAATGAGACCTCGTACGTCTCGATTGGCGCACGGAAAGCGATCTAGCCGTAAGTGACAGAACCGCACACTCGGGATTTATTCAAATACTGTATAGAGATTATCAGTCTGTGTAATGAAAGTAAAGTTTCGTTGTTAATGAGAACAAGGAAATAAAAGCGAATTATTCAAGTGGTCACAATTTAAAACGTCATTTTACTACTTCAGTAAACTTGAATATATAGTTACATATACTGTCTAGAGTTTTTGCACATGTGGAGAAGAAAGATATTGGATCTTATTTTAGACCTATATATGAATCTTTGTTTTTTGGCTTATCGACGATTTCTATTGACGCGTTCTCTTCACAAAATAAATCGTAATTAGTTTCTAAGTACGTTGGATGCAGACCGTCTAAAATTATGCAGATTGGCTTGGAAATCTTCATTAAGTATAATTGCGCGTCCGTCGGGTCACCGTCTCTTCCTCCGCGCAGAACGACCCACAGTAATCCAGTGTAGCACTTAGCATATTAAGATACTGCAAGACGCATGTTGCTTGTCGACGCGGTCGGTGCGTGCGCGTGGGGGGCGGGGGCAGGGGTCTCCCGCGGGGGCCGTGCGCCGGCGGCGGGGCGGGGGCGGGGCGCGGGCGGGCGGAGGAGTTGCGTGCGGCCGGCCGTGAGACGAGGCCCGCGGGACGCCGGCTCCGATCGCCAAATATTCGGAACATGTTGCCCGACAACGGCTCATCAGGCGGCCGCCCCCGCGCCGCTGCGCCTCGCCCCGGTCCTCCTCCTGCTGCATATTCATCCCCCCGTAATTAATATGGACCCGCGCCCGCCGCCGCAGCTGCCCCCGACGCGGGCGCCTCCGGCCGCCACCGGGGGCTGCTGCTGTTCCTCCTCCTCCGCCTCCTCCTCCCTCCCTCCTTCCTCCTCCTCCGTCCTTCCTCCTCCTCCCTCCTCCGCCTCCTCCTCCCTCCTCCGCCTCCTCCCTCTTCAACCTCCTCCCTCCTCCGCCTCCTCCCTCCTCCGCCTCCTCCCTCCTCCGCCTCCTCCCTTCTCAACCTCCTCTCTCCTCCGCCTCGTTCCTCTCCCTCCTCCTTGGACCCTCCCTCCCCCTCGCATGCTGCTCCCCTGCCGCCCCGTGCCTGCGCGCCGACGAACCTGCTCCGACTGGCAAGCAGCGTCTTGCGCTAATCTCCCATTAATTGCCACGCCTCCCCGGACGCGTCCCCGCCGCCGCCGCCGGCTGAAAGCCCTGCTTCCGGCGCCGGCGGCGCGCCCGGCCCGCCCGCACACGAGCCGCCCCGCGCGCTGCCTTCGCGCTTTAAGTGGATGGTAATGCACTCCATGCTCTGATACGCTTTCAATAGACGTGGATCCGGAGGTGGATAGATAACGAACCTTGGTACATGTTGGAGGGATGAGCGCCTGAGAAGAGGTAGTACCTCGTATCCTCAGGTTGATATATATACTAATGAGGGTGCGACCAAGGAGGGTCGAGGCTCATAGGAATTTTGTTCCCAAGTGCCTATGGAACATTCACAAATATAGGTCTTAATAACTTTCTGTATTTACGAAATTCCTTCGGTGTCTCGACTGCATACATCATAAATAACCATAAATTAGCAAACGAAAATAAATTTTAAGTTTTCCATAAATGAAATTTTCTTACTAAGAGAATGTGAAGACGATTAGACATTGTCTTCACAGTCTCCCCCGTGCAAGAATCTTGGTTGTCACACTGATACAAAGATACCATAGATCGTCCGTCGATATTTCTGCCGCACCGCTTATGTTTTCAACTTGTTTTTAAATCCAATACGTAAAACTCTGCCCGCTCGTCAGCCACGTTCTGCTTGCACTGCTGTGCGCTCTGTCGAAGTTGACGGGCGAAAGAGAAGCGCTGAGCTCTTTGGAATTTGCCAGGGCGGAGCGCGCTGTCGATCACCTGTCTCAGCTGACTCACCTCGCATTGTCTGCCGGTTTGGTTCAGACTCGTTTCATTTTGCTTTCCTATTTAGTTTTCCTTATTCGGTTAATTACTCACAGGTGAGTTTTAGTTATGTGCTAATGTCTCCTTTTTTCGAATCATCTACGTATACGTTTTAGGTTACTTAACAGTGATGAGGTTTCTGTAAAATAATTGATCTGAATTCAAAACTATTCTCTGACACGAGTGTGATCGATGTTTCTGCCACATCATTAATTTTGATGTGCGTGTCATTTTCATATTATGTTCATTAAAATATTTTATTTTTATCCATTTTACATAAAGTGCAAGAATTCTTTAGGCGCATATTTCTAATTGAAGAATTTCTTAGGCACAAATACTTGTACCAGAATGAACATATTTACAAATATGTCATTAAAACTCACGAACTCACTACATCTACGCTCCGTGAATATAAGTTCACTGAACCAATTTGCATTTCTATTGACTATCGAAAACTATGAAAGGACAAGGTTCTGTACTAGCGTGACAGCGTTTCGCTATGTATGATGAAACTTACATTCTTTCATTTTTCCGGGCGCGTGAACTCGAATGGTCATTATTCCCGTTTCTGTTGTGAGTGTTTATGTGTCTGCAAGTGGGGGTGTTCCTCCCCCACTGAATGGTGAGATCCCGCAAGGACGTACACGCCGGTTTGCAGTGAAACTCCCCATCGGGACAAGCTCTAACCTCGTGGCACGTGTGATAGAGTAGTGCATGTAAGTGTGTATGTGTGTGTAATAAAGGGGAGAGAATAGGACAAGGAAGAGGAACGAAAGATCCTACGCCGTCCATGACCCATTTGTTAGGGTAATACCACGACTTCGGCCTCCTATTAGTCGGAGAAACTGCTGAAAAATACAGATCAAAGCGTCCGACCGCTAGAAATCTCCTCTAGACAGCGATTGAATTCCACCCAGCTCTGCAGCTGTGTCGAAAATCCGCCCCCGTCGGAAGTCGTACCGAAGACCTCGTCAGCCACAGAAGCAGCAGGGTCACCGGCAATGCTGCCTCTGACCCGAATCTCTCCGATTTAATCTACACACGTTATCTGTATACAAAGTAATACTTTTTACCATTGTAAGTAGTTGTTATCAGAACCAAGCCTTTTATGTGAAATGAATTCGCTCACTTAGCCGAGCCGTTTACTGTTTCCCAAGAGCGAAGTTGTCCTCCTCGCCGTCTGTTCTCTGTCCGCTGTGGCCAGGGCAGGCGTTGTGCACGGTCCCTCGCGTGCCTGTGACTCAGACGCCCTGCATCGCTCCTTTTTTTGCGCCGCCACTGTATTTTCCTTGATGCAGAATACCTCGAGCTTTTTTGTAAGGTCTCATTAAAAATTAAGCTATTTTTAAGTATAATTTACACAACGCTCGGTGTAGAAATGCGCACGCTCTTTACACGGAGTAGCAGCGTTTCTTAACAAATGTACGGCATCCACGAGCATTTCTACCAAAAAGCGGAGCTTGTTTTTCAGGCGTTCTTGTTCTTTTTGGAGGCGCCTCCCGAGGTGGAGAAGAAACTAGCGCGGAACGTACAAGGGGGGAAAAACAGCGGAGAAGTGGAAGATACGGAGAAAAGGGGCAAAAAGCGTGTCGCGAAGGGGAGTAACGCTCCTCGAGTCCTTTACATCCCTTTTAAAGTCCGGTTACGCAGGGAGCCGCGGACTCTGGTTCAAACGAGCGTCTAGCGTGCGCGAATTTTTTCAAAGGAACGATGGGCACCGTCATTTCGGCGCCCCCAAAAGCGAAACCTGATTCGCAACGCGGACAATCGAATAACGGGCGGCCAGTGACGTATGTGGCCGGGTCTCGCCTGCGCCGCGTGCTAGTTGAGCAGGCGCTTCGAATCCCGGACGGGCCATTGGGGAGCGCATCACGTGCGCACGATGGGAACGGGGTTGGCCTTGTTTCCAAAGCGCAGACGGCTCTCTAATGCGGACATGTTGTAGATGCGTGTGTGTATGGCGTGTTTTTCTCTCAATATGGTAAGTTTTGTTCCATATGTAGGAAATTAGATATTTTTTTTCGTTTAGTTAACTAGATATGCTCATTAATTCCATGAAAAATCGTTTATTATCTATGTTAATAGCATGCGTGCAATTAAAATTCAAATGTGCAATTAAAACGACACACCTACCAATCCGAATTCAGAAACGGAGGCAAATCGAATAATAAAGAAAATGTAACCAAGATATTTGCAGACGGCCATGAAACATGAACAAAAATCTTCATCACATATTACGTACCTACAACAACTACATAAAAACAACGAATGAATAAAACTAAATTGGGGAAGTGAACGTTAATCTAGCTGACTTATGGAACAACATAAAATATAACGTAAATAAATTAAATGTTTTACACGTAAAACATGTGGCCGTAGGATTACGAAAGTAAAAAATATAACGTCAGTTGTGTTTAACAGTTCTGAAAGGAACGCTGTAGCAAAACTATGTCAGAGGTGACTAGTTTTTTCCCCCGATATTTATACATGTTGTATTCTGTTTCATACCTGTCTTTACTTTTCGTGGGAAGTAATGTTTTCTTGTCTTGGTCAGCTTCTAATATTTTATCTGCATTATTTTTGGAACCTTCCATTTGTAAATACTTCGTGGAAACAAAAATAATGCAAGACCCACTAAGATAGATCTTTTTTGAAGCAACACTACGTCATGAAATGCATTCCTCGGGTGGGAAAGATGCGCTTAAACTCTTTAAAATTTTAATTATTCGTAAATGGGAAGAAAAAATATTGAACGTAGCATGTGTATAAAGGGGTATAATTGCACTCATGGTGTATAAGAAAACTTGCTCGTATCGTCGTTCGTTTTCATGAACATACCATTCATGCAATTATACACCTCTTTATACACTCGTTTCGTTAATTACTATAAAAAAGTCATCTTCCTCTAGTGTTAATTCGCACTCCTTAATCCAGTAATTGATCGAAAGATGTTTTACCATATGCAGTCCGAACGATATGACGCCGCACGCACGCGGAACGATAATCCGTCGCGCTATTTACCATCAGAGGTTTGCCCATTATCGAATTCTTCAATACATAAACGATCTTTTTTGTGCCTAGGGATTTAACTGAACCTCGACAAAATAATGAGAAAAAAGCAAGGAAACACAATTGGTCTAGAAAAGTCGCCATGCTTAAGCTATTATCTGTTTCATTACATTTGATCCGTATTTTTGGTCCATATTATACGGTGCGAAAATAGTTCTTTCCGACAATGTGAAAATGGAACGACAATTCCAGATATTGAGGGAATCTCCCAATTTCCATACGTATAATCTGAGAATACGAGACGGAGCTTTTAAATAAGAATTTATCTGGCGATGTAGCGAGCCCGGAGATCGCATCCTGCCGCCGCCGGCAGCGCTGCGGCGCGGCGCAGTGCGGCGAGCGGGTGCCCCGCCCCCGCGGCCTCCCCGCACCTCCGGCCTCCCCGCGCCCGCGGCCTCCCCGCGCCCCTAGCCACCCCGCGCACCCGGCCACCCCGCGCACCCGACCTCCCCGCGCCCCCGGACTCCCCGCGCCTCCGGCCTCCCCTCACTTCCGCCCTTCCCGAGCCCCCGGCCTCCCCGCGCCCTTGGTCTCCCCGCGCCCTCAGCCTCACACCCCCGGCCTCCCCGCGCCCTCCGCCTCCCCGCGCCGCCGCCGCCGCGATTTCCAAGCGGCCGTAAATCGCGGGCGCCGGGATACGCTGTCGCGCACCATCTGCGACTCGTAATGCCGCGGCTTAATACGCGCGGGCGTTTTAGTGCCTCCTTCTGGGAAATGGAGTCCTCGTGGGCGGTGCGTGCAGGGCCACTGCCCCCGCTCCTTGGCCCCGCCGCCCACGCGCCCGCGCCCGCGCCCGCTTCCGCTGCCGCTCGTAAATACAAGCTGCGCCGCGGCTCGTAAATCGAGCCGTTTCAAGGAATTAGCATCGATTCTTATCGAGTTTATTCCTTAATTTTCGGCGTTTCCTCCCATAAAAGTCTGCTTCTTACGGCGCGGCAATGCGCTGGCGCGATCTCGTAGGGTAATCGCGCGGTTGACTTGCTCCCAATCGACTTCACATGCGTCGAAGTCTCAGGTTCAAACTCCCCCTTTCCTATCCTGGAAATCTCCTGCCCTCGTTTCAGTTTCTACAACACGGAAGAGATAAAAATATTAATACTAAGTTCACTTTTATTTCAGTCAAACTATGTATATTCATTGAACCCTATCGGGAGCGGAAACTCAGTGCATCAACTGATGTCACTGCAGCGCTTCTGACCGGGAGGTCCTAGGTTCGAGTCCTAACGGCGGCAGTATTTTTCGACAATAGCTTTCCAGCTAGGTCGAATTCAGTCGCTGTCTGGAGGAGAATTCTAGCGGCCGGCTGCTCTGATCGGTAGTTTTCCGTGGCTACTCTGATCAGCACCAGGCGAATGCCGGGGCAGTACCCTAACAAACGGGCCACGGACCGCGCGTGATCTGTCCTACCTCTTCCTTGTCCTATCCTCTCCCCTTCCACACACATTTACACTAACATGTAGTACACTACCACGTATTCCGGGAGACCGGTCGGGAGCTTAGAGCTTGTCCCGGCTGGGGCGGTGTCCCGCTGGTGGGAGAGTCCTGGTTAGGGGGAAATCCCACTAACCGACGGTAGGTCGGCGCCGGATCTCGCCATTCTCCCGAGAAAATGCATGCACTACATTTACAGGACTAATGACCAAAGCAGTTGACGTGCCCGGAAACACGAAAAAGTCAATCAATCATTGAACCCTAGAGTCCATTCAATTAAATGGGTTACAGATGTAGATATCGAAGATAATTGGCAGAACACTGGGCAATGTCTTTTTTTAGTAGCTTTATGGTTTCTATTCGGTAAGATTGTAATACATTTTTTTATTTGGTTACGTTTTTTCGTACTTTCTGAAAAAATGCTAGTTAATACTTTGTTTTTATCTTCATGATTTTCATTATTTTACTAATTCGTTCTACTTCTATTCCCGGAAAGTTGAGGAAAATTCCCTTTTTTAAATTTCTTTGAATGTACGTGAGTACCCTTATCCGACTGAGTATCTACCCAGATTGTTCGCGAATTTCTTTGAAAAATTTGGCTTTTCAAGACATCACGCAATTTAACAACTTTTGCTTCATTGCGAACTATTAAGTTATAATGACCGAAACACCGACACGGTCAAATATATAAAGTTGGTTCCCTATGCGATTTTTTGTCGTCGGCTATGTAACGTCTATACTTTCTGAAAAAACGATGCTATATTCAGTTTTTTATGGTTCCTGTTATGCTAATTATTCGCTCTAAACGTGACATAAGATGAAAATAATAACCGTTCGCTTGTTTTTATGGAGCTCTTGAAAGCTCGTCTTTGCCGGAAAGGAGCGGCGCCGGATAGCTGAGACGATTTTTAACATTAAGCGTCCCTCTTTTTCATGGTGTCGTTTTGACGCATCGCTTCGCTGCATCCGTGTCGGCCTCCGGAAAGCGATTTGTTTACACAAACAAAGCGCGGCGACGGCGGTGGGGGCGGAGCAGTGCACCCGCGCGATTGCTGGAAGAGGCGCGATTGATTGCCGCGGAAAATGGCGCCCTGCGAAGTGATTTTAGAGAGAGACAAGGGAGAGAGGGGAGGGGGAAGAACGACGTGTCGGTTTTTAAAAAAGTAATTTTTCGGCTCTATAAAGCGGGGCGCAGCTCGCGCGGAGTGTCGTAAAGAGACGTTTACGCCCGCCGTTCCCCCCTCCTTCGGCGAAGCTCGGCGGCGTCGCGCGCGGAAATCCGGCGACAGCAGCGCTCCTGGGGATTTTTCCGGGAACGTTGTCGAAGGGAATTTTCGGAAGGAAGGAAGGGAAACTTTTTACGCGCTGTGGGGTAGAATGCTTTTTAATATTGGACGTTTACAGAGTAATGCAATACAAATACTAGCATTAAATGATGATATAGTCATCTATACCGTATATTCTTATCACGTTCAGTCTTTGGTGTGTATGAGTTCTGTGCTGGAGTTATTCAGTGTTTTGCTATTTCGTCTAGATTGTACTAGAACGAATTGTAATTTCGGTTGCACACGTTTTGTGTAAAAAAAAATACAAAACAAAATACTTACCTATTAATTACTGAATAATGTTATGAATTATGAACACATGAATGAACTCTTAAATTAAATTTCTTATTTAGGGGATGTGAAGTCAATAATTATTTCGTTTTTGTTTTGAGCTTTAGATTGAAGACTTGAATATAGCAAGTTGTATGTATTCTTTAACTGCAGAACTGTTTGAATATAGTACAGAACTTCATTGCTCAGTTCTGTATGACACGGAAAGTTGTTTTGCATACTAGCGATAATATAGAAAAGGATTTATTGGACTTACCTACGTTGAATGTTTTTATACTAAGACATACAATGTGAATATTAGCTAAAGTTATCGAATTATGTCTTAAATGATTTGTTGAAATACGAGCAAAAGTAATTGCTGGTAAGTTTCAATACAAATATAATATTACAATTTCCATTTTCGAACATTGTTGCGCTTTATTATTTCGTCTAAGTCTTCTCAAATGTCTTACGCCCATCAATGGGAAACTGATCCACTAAAATATTTGTATTTTTTCAATATAATTAGGATTTTTTAAAGATTATTACGCGAAACCTTGAATGTGAAAATGCCGATCACACTGTAACGCAGATTAAGCGGTCCGTTATTTTCCCTTTGTAAATGAATACACTTGTAAACTGATATGACTATAAGCAACTATTTTAATTTTATTGAAATGTAAAATAATTTGCTTTTTGTGTGGCAGCTTTGGGGCCATAAATTTGGAGTATTTTAAATACCCATTTCTCCCCTGTAGCGTACCATAATGCGCGTTTGACTCCCACCCCCCAATCATTATCTAACGCTTTCGACAACAATTAAAGTCAGCATTAGTTAGTTATGCTGGCTGCACCTAACAATAAGATGGGGCCAAATTGTGAGCGAAGGAAGGACGCATAGATGAGAAAATGTTTTATCACAAGCCGTGCACAAGCCTTGCACACGTCATGGATTATGCATGGGCGAGGGTCAACGGCGCCAATTTCAATGCATTCCAGAATACACTACGTATCAGTTTTGAATATTTTCTACTTAATCTTACAGATTCAATAAAAAATGAATTAAAAATTATTTACGATTATTGTTTAATTAACAATTGAGACCTAATAACTTTAATCTGTGTATTTTTAAAACAATGTTTTTAGTTAATATTTTCATATTTTAGTAAAAGACTAAAAAAGGAATTATTTCATCAAAGGTTGAAAAATATAAAATAAATAAATATGTATGAATGTTACGTAACAATAAATTAATTCCCCCTACCCCTCCGTATAGCAGCATAACGCTGGCTCAATTCCCCTCACCCCTCTTTAGAATTACATAATTTATGGCTGACCCCCTTACTAAATTGTTTTGTCTCGATGAAACGCACTGAAGTTCTACGCTTTTCTATCATTGGAAAATAGTTTACAACAAAGAATGTGGTGAAAAAGTAATTTTGAACGTTTCTATTGCTTATGAAAAACAAACGAAAATTTTACTAAACTACAATTAACACTTCTACCCTGATGTTGTTCTACCTTCTCTTCAGAAAGACAGAAATAATCTTTCCTTTGTAATTTTTTTTTATCAAAACATTGTTCTGGCATCATATTTCTAGTTCTCATACCTTATTTACTAGTTTGGTTTATTTTGACAATTGAGACCCGAACAATACGTAAGTAACAGTTACATTTTTGAGGAAAACTATTTCAAATAGACAAAAAAAATTTATATACATATAAATATACTCATATTCAAATAACTATCGAAGTGTCGGAGTGTTCAGTAGTCAAGCATGCCAGTGAGAGCAAAACAATTTCTTTCCGGGTCATACACCAATACAGCGAGGATAATACGGTAAAATATTGTTTCATTTTAGGTTTGTTATAAATAATTATCTGGTAGAGCGATGTTTCTCCTCCGTTAAAGTGCACTCTGCCAATTCATAACGAGCTGCATTTGAACCCCAACCAGCACTTATAATTCCAAGGAACTATCACATGAAGATGAACCACATTGTTAGAAGTGTAAGAGGCACCTTTCCTCCCGCACCGGCGCTCCCCTGCGCTCCCTTTCCGCCAGCGCCGGCCGCTGCGCCGCCCCTCGCGCGCGTCAAACGCAAAATCACGCGCGGATGCCGGTAATGCGGCTGATGGGAATCGGGTTATTTGCGATACCGGTGTAACGCGATATGGTAATGAGGCCGGAGAGGGGCGCTCCCGGACGGGCGTAACCCGTTTAAGGGCCGCAACCGCGGCGCAGGGCAGCGGCGGGCGCCCCGCCCCGCCCCGCCCCGCCCCGCCCCGCCCCGCCCCGCCCCGCCCCGCCCCGCCCCGCCCACGGCCCCGCCCACGTCCCCGCGCGCTGTTTCGCGGTGGTTGACAGCGCGCCACATGAAAGGCGCCCTCGACGCGTGCCGGCCGCCCCGCCCCCGCCCCCGCACGCGCCCTCGAAGCCTCTCCGACGCCGCCCCGCCCCCTTAAATATGGCAGGGGCGTGTGGACATTCCAACGGCTGCATTTGATGTTTCAGAAATAAACGCCCCGTCATCGACGGGCGCCGGCGTACTTTACATAATCCCCGACACATGTACGCTCGCGCGCGCCGCCAGCATCATCGCTGCTCCCTCTGCGCCCTGATGCAAAGTTAATTGATGAATGCATCAATATAATTAGCATAGCGAGTGAACGGCCCCCGCGCTGGCGCTGCGTCGATCCGATCCGCCAGCGCCCCTCGTCACCCGCCCCCGCCCCCGCCCCCGCCCCCGCCTGCGACCCGCCGTCTCCGGCCGCTGTGCCCGCAAGGCACGCGCGGCATTTTAATTGGGCCGCAACCGCCGCTCCGCGCCGCATTGGCGGTCGTGTCCGACATAAATGTGCGGTTTCATCGGAGTTTCATTGTGCCCCAACCGTCTCTATGACCTTTCTCACAAGATTAGCTTGCTCATCGATATTCGGCCGAGGGTACGTGAAGGATGGTTAGTGTGTACCCACCACGCGGAATGATTGTGATCTCCCGACTTAATGTACTAGAAGATTGATTAAGGAAATACTGTGTTTTCAATTTATGAATCTCTTCGTATTTCAAATCACTGATAAAAGAACGATTTTATGGTTTTTCAATTAAAACATCGCAGTTCTTTCATTCAATGCAGCGGATTTGTCACGCGGTTTTTAGGTCTGTGCACCTCTTTCACGTTTCACCAGTTCTAATTCATTATTTCTGTAAATGAGCTGGAATCATTTAGTTGTTTTAATCGCAATTACATAAATGAACAGGATTGAGACTACATGTTTTTATAGTCATTCTTCCAAGCCAGCACACTTTATCGCTATTTTTTTCGTCAGGCTTTTTTCATGGTGTGTGTTTATTGGATTTTTTCCACCAATATTACGTTATTCAGCATTGCGCATCAGCAAATAGTGGTATAAGCATCCAATCCCGGCATTTCAATGCGTTCGGTTTTTTAATGAAAGCTTGAGGTATAATAAATGTATTGATTTATTGCCTCTGATGCGCAAATCTCGTTGTATTTTTCTTCTCTAATGTCGAAATTCAAGAATTCCTCTGGCGCGCTGGAATGTTTGCGAGAATTATCGTCATGTCGAAAGATAATTCGCGCTGGGCGATGTAAACCGAGCAGATAAACTTAACAGCATTTACCTGCCCGACGCGGAGAAGTTTAAATCCACGCGGAACAGCCGCAGAGGTGCGAGGAAGGCGGGGCGGGCAATGAGACGTACGGCGCGGCGCGGCGCGGCGGGGCGCGGCGCGGGCGGCGGCCGGCAGATTCCGCTCGTTATCGGAACGCCATCACTCTGGGGGATTAGCCCGGCTCCCGCGCGAGCCGCGACACGCCTCCGAGTCGCGCGCGCGCTGCGCCCTCATTTGTCGCGGCGCGCCTCTTCCGCGCTGCCGCCGCGGCGCTGCAGTCGCTGTCGCCGCTGGCCCTGCCTCCGCGCGCGTGCTCGGCGCTGTCACGCGTGCGGCCGGCCGTCGCGTGGGCGCTTATGGACGGACGCGAAGTCTACACATCGATCGTCATCGGCGGTGTCGTTTGTAATTACTAATTATTCATGTCCTCGCCCCCCATTCACTGTCTTTGTTCTTCTTGTTTGTGCCAAATGTTGCTCTTGATGCAGTAAGGTCATTGCTTAAGTAGTGCAACCGTGCCTTTATTATAGCCAAACCCGGAATCTAATGTACTCAGTATTAAGTTTTAAACACAAAATGGGAGTGGGCTTAATTTCTTAATTTTTAGAAAACAGTGATTAATTCATGATTGTCGATGTGTAGAATTACCAAGATTTTTCAATGTCCCGTAATTTTTTTCCTTGTTATTTTTCCTTGCATTAAGCCCCGTTCAATTGTAGGGTTCAGCAGGTTTCCCACCTGCAAATTCTGATTTTACGAGCTGGATAGGGACAAGCCGTACTCCCCCACTGCCTCCTAGTTTGGGTTGAGGGAGATAATGTGATGATCATGATGTTGGGAAAGAAAGATCGCGCGGAGACGGTAAATTTTATGGTTCACAAGTGTCACTGTGCTATCCTGAGACATTATTATTATTATTATTATTATTAATATTATTATTACTACTACTATTGCTATAGTGATATGAAAGCGTTGATTGAAAACATGTATTTTTTGACTTCTCTTATTATAACATGGTTGTAAATATTTTATATGCATGATCATATTTGTTGCGCAGTAATAAGTTCAATTTCAAAGAAAAGTTTGATATTAATATAACAATCATAATTTGAAGTCATATTATGCAATTGTTAATCTGTTCAGATATTTAATTTCATGATATAAATTCCTTTTAGTAAATACCCGTTTTATTTTTTATGCAATATATATTTGTGAATGAAAACAATATTGCTCAGTTGTGCATTTTATGACTTTATTTGCGTTATCCGATCCACTAGATTTGCATACACATTTTAAAAATTCATTACACTAATGTCTTTGATGTTTGTTCAATAAACATTTGGTAATATTTAAATTACCACAACCAGAAATATTAACGAAATGGACCTCAGCCAGAATTATAACAGAATTTGAGAATTTCAAAAGTTTTTCTTGGAACTTTTCTTAAGATTTGAAGTCTTGTTATTTACCATAATAGTGTTTGGGGACGAGTCGGAAATAAGACATACGGCGGCCTTGCTGACTTTTATCTCCCTCGTTTACGTTAATGCGTTTGTTGGGGAAGCACGCCATGTCGCTGCCGAGCGCCGCCGGTATTTGATATCAGCTCGACTCGTCTCGTTGGCGCGGGGCGCGTGCGACGGGTCGGGAAGCGGACGGCGCCCGGCGCCCCGCGGCCGGGAACGACGCCGCGTCACGTGACGCGGCTGGCGCCGGCCAGGCGGACCACCGCCCCGCCCCCTGGCCACGCTGCTAACGACCCACCCAGACGTCTAGGGCCGCCCACGCCCCCACGCCCCCGCCGGTCTTAATTAACTCTATTTGAGTTCTTGCCTAATCTAATTTCCTGCGGGCGCAAGCCGCCCTGGCCAGCGCCGCGCACCCGGCGTCTTGCCCCGAACGGTCAGCGCACTGCAATTAAGTTACTGGGCCGCCCGGCGCGAGTCTCGCCAATAACACACCCCGGCGCTCCCGGGCGTGCCTCGCCCGCGGCGCCACCCCGACACCCTCCCACGGGGCACGAGAGGCCTGGAGCCGACCTGCCACGAAGAGGACTAACCTTGCGGGCACACGGCTTCCAGAAGGTTGCCATCACGAGAAGCCAGCCAGGACTCTTGTCCGGTCTGAGGCCCTCGTCCTTCTCGAAAGACACAGATATTGCTTTAACACATGAATTTCTACTTTATTTACTTTATTGCATTGTTATTAAGACTTATTAACAAGGTTGTAACTAGAAGCCGGATTTGTAAGTGACAATATTTGCTAACTTAGGTGCTAAAACAGGTGCCAAAGTTATTAAAAATAGGTGCATGTTTAGGTACAAATATATTACATGGTTTCATACCATAACATGACAAATCCACATGAACTGTTGAGGGAAAATGGGTAAGTTACATACAAACTACACTTTTCAAACAGACTACTTCTGATACTCCATGCAACACAATTCAACAACTCGATGTAGTGCGATGGGTTACAGAATTTTCTTGAAAGATGTCCTTGATTTAACCATGGGGTGAATGCGTTCGAGCTTAGTTAACGCATGGGTTGAGAAAACATCAGATTTGCAATCAGAAGTGCACAAATGTTAGTCGTGAAATAGCATCATACTAAATATATCAGAACTTAACGGTGTTCGTTTTAAAGCACCTTTGCAATTGGCAAGATTTCTGGTCGAAAAGACAGCTCTCTCGCAATAACTGGTAATGAACGACAATAGGTCTCCTTCGCTTTTCTTCTCCTGATGTGAAAAATAGAGGCAGGTTATTTTGAAGCAAAGTGTGACAAAGTGCACAATTTGCATATTGTTTGATATTATTGCAAACAATTTATTTCATGTAATGTGTACATTCAAATTGAGTGTTTTTGTGCAAAGATTGGGAAATAGGGGCAAAAGATCTATTTAGATGCAAATTAGGTTCACGTCAAGTTTCTGAAATGCTTTCTGTTGGGTTATATAACATTTTAGAAGTAAAAAATGAAAGCTCCCAATGCATTTTATCTGTAGGTGCATCACCTAAAAATCCGATCCTTAGTTATAATATCATTCTCTTCAATTTTTTTTAAAATTATTCATATGTCAACTTTTCATCATTTTTGACAAGAATTACCTAAAATATGCGATCTGCTGTCTTTAATTATGTGAACCTTTCACCACGAGACACTTAAAAG
Source organism: Teleogryllus occipitalis (assembly GCA_011170035.1). Lineage (NCBI taxonomy): Eukaryota > Metazoa > Arthropoda > Insecta > Orthoptera > Gryllidae > Teleogryllus > Teleogryllus occipitalis. The sequence continues at coordinate 213,876 of BLKR01001197.1, read as the reverse complement.
CAATGTCCTTTCAAATATTCACTTTCATTTACTTTTTATTCGCCTAATCAGGTTGATTTATGGACTTTCATTCACCCGAAACGATTTTTTCTTTTATAACTTTGTGTCTTTGCAAACCGTGCTCCATCTGACTCGAACCCCCAATAAAATGTGACGATAAACTATCTTTAATATTTTCGTATTGATGGAGATCGAAAATAACCTGGTAACAACTACAAGAAAAATAATATAAAGAATACAATGAGGCAATATAAATTAGGCTCAAAAGGATGCCAGGTATTCTAGAGAATTTTTCATTCCACCGAAATTTATTGCACCTGTAAACTCATTCGTAAGCTAGAAAATCAGGTTATTTGTTGGTAAGACGATCATTCTAACAGGGAAGCCGCTTTGAGAATGACTGTTCAGAACGTCGCAATTTAACATTTGAGAAAGAAACTCAAGATCAGTTTCCAAATTTTCAAATTCTGTACGCAAGCATTTCGTTCTTGGTGGTGAATAGTTGTTGCAAACTAATGAATTCAAAAACTCTCTGGTGGTCTTGAGGGTGCAAGTCTCATCTCCTCGGCGAGGCTGTTGCTAGGCAACTTTTCTTCCAACGTCATTCAAGGCTGCACGTGCTGGCTCACGAGCGGAGGCGGAAGGGAGGGGGAGGGGGCGGGGAAGGGGGATGTGCGCACGTGTCCGCGCAGGTGCCTCGGCGGGGGCGGGGGCGGCGGCGACGTGGGGGCGACCGGATATTGAGAGGCTGGCGGCCCCTAAGACGGACGGCCGGCATTTGTTCGACACCGGCGCGACGTGCTGCGAATGCCCTCGCCATCGATCGCGTGGGCGGAGGCGGCGGCTTAGCCGCTGCGCTGCGCTCCTCTCGGCGTCGCGCCCCGCCCCCGCCCCCGCCCCCGCCCCCGCCCCGCCCCCGCCGCTGTCGGGCGCGGTCGCGCGGCGTGTCGCCTGCGGCGCGGCGGCGCGTCGAACGTGTTAACTGATGTTGGGGCCAGAGGTGGCGCTGCGGCGTGTCGCGGCCCCGCCCGCAGCCCGGGGGCGGCGGGGTCAGCGGCTGCAAATGCGTGACACTCGACGCCCTGCGAGTTCTGCGGGCGGCCGTCTGGCTTTCGCGGAGGAAGCGAGGCGAAGGACGCAATGGAGTGGGATTGCAATGGTAGCCTTCGTGCTCGTGGGCTCAAACGACTGGATTGAGATCATACAGCATCAGGGTTCGCCTACGTTCTTTCTATGCATTATTGGTATACTCGTAACGAAGGCTTTACGAATATCTTGCATTATTTCTCGGTATTATTCCTGACACTTGGTCGATATTCAGAATCCTCCCAATTACGTTGTTTTCGTATTTTTATGTTCGTTGTGTTAATTCAATAATTTTAGAGAAATAGTTAAATGTATGCTATCTTTTTATCCCTTTTGAGTTTCTGGTCGGAAAGTATACTTCTAGAAACACAATGAAAACGTCCATTTCAGATAATATAAAAATTGGTCATAAAGAGTGTATTGTGGCGAAATAATTAAAAAGAATTTGTAGACACTCAATTTAATATTCATAGTATTCATACAATATTTTGAAAACCATGAACACTAAAACAAAAATGTATGATATTTGTGTTGTAATTGCATATGGTAGATGACTTACCCCTCGGTGGTAATGGTCACTTGCCGATACAGGAGGGTGATACAATTTTAAATCCTTCTCTTGCAGAACAAAAATATTGCGATTTCGTCAGAGAGATTGTTATGAATCTGTGCATCGATAGTTTCTTTCAGTGCTGTTCCACTGAAATATCGTTTCACTTTCATTCATTTGCAGCTCATCCACTTTCTTACAATTGAGCAAACTGCCCACATTAGAGAAAATAAACGTGCCGTTTTTATTCCTCAAAAGCAAAGTAAAAAATCGAACACTTTCTTGAGGGTTTCAAGCGTTGTGCTACCTAAAATATTTACATTAGGAAACCTTTCTCTTAAAGTTGTTTTCTTCTTTCACATTGTGCTTCAAAAATGTAGCTTTCAAAATGCCTTCCCAATAAATACTGCCTGAATTATTCTCTAGACAAAAAGAAAATTGAATGAATCTACTGTCCGTCAGCGGATGTCACGGATGAAGATGCATAGAATTCCTTGTAGAACTAGATTGCAAGCTTACCCACCTTCTCTACGTGACCATTATCGGTAAATCAGTTGTATCATTAACAAAAACAAAATACTAACGATCGGTTTATGTTATAACACATCTTTCATGCAATAAATGTGACTACAATTGCTTTCCCAAGGAGCTTGTTTTAATTTCTCAACTCAGCTCATTTCTCAACCCTCATTTCCATTTATGGATTGGTGGTTTATTTAACAGACGAGAGAAAATGTAGGAGAAAAGTTTGGAACGTCGGCGAAAAGTTTGTTTCTATTTCATTATTTTCTATTCCTTGAAGCGACTGGCGCCTGGCAGGTCGCGCACGCGGCGCTCGCTGATAAGAGGCACCCTGTCTCCCCAGGTGCCTTCCCCCCCCCCGCCCCCCCTCGCGCAGTCTCCCACACGCGAAACTTTATTTCTTGGCTCGCCCCGAGAATGCTAAGCCCCGTGCGAGTGCTGGGGTGGGAGACCTCCCGCCCCGCCCCCGCCGGCGCCCGTGCGCTGTGGCGGGAGCGCGGGGGCGGGGGTGGGGGCGGGGCGGGGGCGGATATTCAGGCGCGGTGACCCGGCTAACGCGGAACGGCAGTGCCACCCGCTGGGAGGAGGGAAGAGGGCGGGCGAAGCGCGGCGGGGACAGCGCCCCGGATGTCGCCCGCCTGCCCCGGTCCATTTCCGGCGCTCCCGACAGCCGCCGGCGGAGGCGAACGCGCAGCCCCTCCGACAAGCCGCCCCCGCCCACGCCCACGCCCCCGCCCACGCGCTTCCCGTCGCTCGGCGCGTCTCCCGGCGCCACGAGCTTTCGACTGGCGTCCGCGCCCCTTCGCCTCGCATTCTTCATCCGTTGCCTTTCTACGCAGCCTCAGTGTTTACTTCGGCCCCGTTCCTTTGGGAACGTCCATAACATATGCGTGCATAAAATCACTTATTTATATTTCTGTATTACGCTGCTGGATCATTTAACGTTTACAGTTTTTATATCATTTTTCTGTTTATTATTTTTATACTTACGTTTCTAAAGTTTAGTTCGCTTCTGTTGCATTCTCCTCGTTCATCCTCATATTTTTTATTTTTGCAACATCCTTCAGTTCATTTCTTAAAAATAGTATTACCATTGTGCACTACCTTCTTACATTTATCTGTGTCGCGCACTCTCGTGTTTTATTCATAAATGCGTACACTGTACACCTCTTCTGCTTTCGTTTCTATCTGCGTTTTCTCTCACTCCGCCGTTCAACTCGTTTGCCGAAGAGGGTGGGGACGCTTTTGACTCGCCTCAGCGGCGCTGCCACGTCATGTGGATTAATTTCCAGAATTCCGCCCGGAAGCCTCCTTGGAATCCGCAGGAAAGTTCTGGAGTTGCCGCCAAGGGCAGACGATGCGACTTGGAAATATTCAAGGTTCCGACCAGGGAGGCGCTGTTTGTCTCCTCGCTCCGCCCCGGACGCTTGACAGGAACCACTTCGCCGCTGCACATGGCGTCTCTTGATATCGAATTCTTCCTTTTTGGCAGCCAGGCTTTTGCCAAAGGACCGAGCGCTCTAAGAAAGACCTGGTAACTAAAACTTTTTGGAGTTCGAAAGGCCGTGCGGGCGATTCCAAGTTGTGAATGGAGGTAACATATCTCGATTCATTGGCATGCTCAGTTTTGTTCTCTGCAGTATTCGAAAGCGATGTTCTTTATATAGTGAGGTCACTTTATGCACTGTTCTTTGTCAATCAGTGTTCTTTCTCTGTTTCTCTCTCCTTTCGCTCTCTCTCTCCCTCTTCCCTCTCTCTCTCTCTTTTCCCTCTCTCTCTCTCTCTCTCTCTCTCTCCTCTTAGGGTATTCCTTGTACCTATTATCTCGTTTGCGATATTTTGTGAAAAGTTATGAAACTTTCTAAAACTCTAGTATGGAATAGATTGTGAATGAATGAGGTCAGCCAAGAGAATTTCGAGGTTTAGAACACCTTCGCTTCAAAACTCTCACTTTGAGATACGAGTTCTCTCGACCTCATTCTCATCACCCTGCAAAACGCCAACCACCTCAGTAGCGAGCATAAAGCAAAAGTCTGCATAAGCTTCACAAATGAAGAGAACAATAAGGAGCGGCCGCGAGAGGCGTCTGTGGGCGCGGCCCCGCAGCGACCATTTCTTGAGGGGCAGTGCGGGCGCCAGGTTGAGCCCGCGCGCGGGCCCCTCTCGCCGCCGGATATTGGATATAATAAAAGGCTTTCGCGGGCGGCGGGGCGCGCTGAGTGGCTGCCGCCGGGCAGGGGGGCGGGGCGGGGGGGGCGAGGTGCCGTCGAGCCGGCTGCTCGCGAAGTGCCCGAACGTGCAACGTCATCGCGATAAGTTGCGACCGCCCGCGCCGCTTCTTTCTCTCTGAATGTGCCCGCGAGGGAGAAGCAGCGGCTGCCGTGTGCTCTGGCCGAGCGGGGAAGAATAACAGGAGCAGCGAATCAACCGCAACCCCAAGGGCGTGGGGCGGCAACGGGGTCAAGAGGGCTGCCACCGCATCTCCCACCGGCTGTTGCGGTCTGTCATAACCGATACAATTTAATGCAGCTAAATTATTTTCGCCAGGTTTCCAGCAATGAATTATGGAGCGAACTTTTTCGGTTGTAATATTATTAAATATCTCGCTCGTTATTCGTGCATAATGAGCAATACCGCAACATCAGCTATCGATTCCGCAATTCGTTTGTGTGGGTGTTTTGGTCGTGTTTCGAACGACCCTAGTCCTCCAATTAGGAACTCCACAAGCCGCCCATGAAGTGGAATTTAAACCGGCGATATGCACCCTACCGTCAGTGCTGTAAAAGTGATGGTACCGAAGCGGGTCTCACCTTTGTCGACACGAGTGAAAGCCACATTTATTACGCGTCTGGCTGAAAATAGGTCTTCCTGCTAGGCTTTCGTCGTACACGTCCCCTTGAATAAACCAGCCTATTTACCCTCGCAAGTCTTTGCATTGGCTTTCCTATTTATCTCCTGATTTTTTCCAAGATTTTTAGGTTTGCCTTTTGGAATACCTTCTAACACTCCAGTTTTGCAGTATCATTTGCCATTCACAATTTCGCTTTTTCCTCTGAATCTTCTCTTTCCAGGACTTCACTCAGTTGTCTTCTCAACCCGAAGCCACGCCCCCGTACCAGATCATTTAGGCTAAATAACAAACACTTTCTTCTCTAATAAGCATACCATGCTAATATAAATATGGATGGCAATTTTGACGTACATATTTTGAACCTTTGGGACTGTCTGAAGCTCTATCGATATCTTATGGACTCTTCTCAGTATATCGAATTCATCCTCCTGTGGCGCCTTGCCAATGAGCGCAACCCTGTCCACCTCCGAGGAGCGGATGCGCGGGTTGGCTCGCGAGCCACGGGACGCGTCGCATCGCGTCGCCCCGCACTGCGCCGCCAAAAGCGTGAGCGCGAGTGGCGCGGCGGCGCGGAGAAGGGCGGGACAGCGCGCGGGGGGAGGGGCGGTGGCGAGAACGCCAGCCGGAAGCTGTTACCCTGCGGCGCCACCGGGCCCGCAAATACCGCCGGTCGGTTTGCATATTCCCGCCGTAACGGCCTCGGCTGCCTCGTGCTCCGCGGCCCCTTTGAGGGCGTCGGCGGCGCGGAGGGGGCGGGGCACGGGCCGGGCGCACGCGAGACCAGACCCACCGCGCCACTCACGCGCCTACGCTGCGCCACACCGCAGCGCCGCGCCACGCCCCCCCCCGTCGACCCCCGAAAAACGCCTCCGCGCCGCCGCACCCTCCTCAGCACGCAGCGAAATTACACGTGAAAGTTGAGCCGCATTGGGGAGCGGTTGCTGTACGAGGCAGACAGGTCCTTTCCGCAGGCTTGCCCCCCTCCCCCACCCGATCCGCCCGCGTTGCAGCAGCTCACGTGCCCACTCGTAAGCGACGCCTTTTCACTTCACTCTACCCGTAATGGTTGTACTTGTTTGAGATAATGTTTTTCCCCTACGCTGTATTAGATGAAGCTCTTTCACTATTCCAACGAGATTGGAATAACGAAGGGATAATTTACGTTGGTTTTATTACAAGTTATATTAACAGTCAGTCGACATGCCAACATCGATGATTAAGTAGTATAGTAAAAATGTTGTACCTCAAGATATACTTCGTGGCTTACTGAAAAGTTGATCGGATAATTCAAACGAGGCCGTTCTTCTTAACCCTCAACTGGAATGGTGAGGTTTTGTTATATAACCAGCGTCGTCGTGCCATTTTTACCCCACGCCTTTTTTTTATTTTCATCACAAACATTTGTAATAAATTGTAAACTATATCTGTTTATTTACATTTTTATAAGATTTTCAAAATTATTTATCTAAAATAATTCATGTTTAATATATTTTCATGTAACTAAATATTAATAATAATAATAATAATAATAATAATAATAATAATAATAATAATAATAATAATAATAATAATAATAATAAACTCTCTGATAGATTACTGATAAATAATCATAAATAAAACCTTATTATTTTCTGATACACATATTTAACGATAAAATATAAACATTATTGCACAAATAGACTCGTAGACACTCCTTAGAAATGTTTGGCTGATAACCATGGCACATTGATCTGCAACATGGATCACAATTTTTTTTGTCATTTTTTCTGACATATTGCACATCGCTTCATTTGCCTGGCAACTTGTGGATTACATTCAGGACGGTATTAGATTTCTTCTATATTATTGAAGTGGTTTGACGAAGGTCCTAGTTAGGTGCACGTTCAAATGTGTTGTTCGTGTGAGGTTCGGCATGTTGACATACCAGCACCTTCAAAAATTCTTGCTATGACAGTCCACCCATTTTGTATGTCTTCAGTGTCACTATGAATACTCTCCACCTCTTCCAACCATCTGGAGATAGCGATATCGTGGTCCGTGTCAGCACAAGACACAATTTTCGATGAAAACGCCATTACAAAGACAGTAGCGTAACTGGCGTGGTGGTGCCGCTGTGACCCCAACACGTATTTTCACTCACGGCACTGCAAAACAACTGCACTAAATTCAACAGTATTTCTTAAATCAAAAGATAAGCACATTTGTTTGAAGGTAAACAGCATATCAACGTTCTAATTTCAAATAGAGGTTGGATATTCAACATTGAAATCTGTGTAGGGTCAAAATGGCAACACGACGCCAGTTGAGGGTTAACGAAAACTTCCAAACTGCTCCTTCACTGACGATAGGTAGCTTCTTCAGCATCAATTTATTACTTTCTCAACAGATTGCGGTCTTCATATAATAATTGCTCTTTGTATCGTATCTTCTGAGTTCGTTAACATAGAGTTTTCTGACCGAAATTGAATTTGGTAAGCCATGGAGATCTTTCTCAAATAATCTCGTAGAATATTTTTGGAATTATTCAGGTACATTTATTTTTTTTCTCTAAGCAAACAGACTCCTGGCTTCTACAATCGACTCCACTTCTACTCCGGTCGCAACCCACAGGAATCCGTGGGAACCCCACGCGTCGCCTGGCGCGACCTACGGGCCGAGCACGCGCCGCCGCGTCGACAGGAGAGGTCTTAGGTTGCGGCGGCGTCGAACTTGGCGGCAGACGACGACATTCCTCGGAGTTAACGAGCCCCGACACGGCTTCGACTTCCGCGGCCAGGTGGGGCACCCCTCCCCCCCCTTGCACGTCCTTGCCTCTGTCTCGATCTCCTCCCGCCAGCCCCGGCCAGCTCCGCCTCACCCCGCCGCGCTCCGCCGCGCCCGGACGGTGCGTCCCCGGCGACTCAATTAAAAAGTTACGGAGGCGCGGGCGGCGTGGCGCGGGGCGGGGGCGGCGGGCGACGGGGCGGCCGGGGGCGGGTCGAGCGGGAGTCCGGGGACACGGAGTTGTTATGAAATTCCGGCCTCCCGGCTGGCCGCGCGCTACTCGCCGCCGCCGCCACCACCGCCGCCAACTTGGCGGCATAAATTGAAGAGCGAGCAAAAACGGTCGCGGCCGGCAGGCCCCCGGGCGCGGGAGCAGTCAAGTTTAATTAGAGCTCTGCTTTCCCGAGTTGGCGGAGGCGGTAGCCGTAGTGACGTCGGGCTCGCGACGCGCTTCTCCACGGCGGCGGCGGCGGCGGCGGCGGCGGCGGCGGCTCCCGCGGTTGCGACGGTGGTTGAGGCGGCGGAAGCTGGAGAACGGGTAGGAATGGAGGCGACGGTCCAAGCGGCCGTTGGGATTGGCGATCGTTATGGCGCGGTTTAGGCAATTGACGCAAGCAGCCCATCAGCAACACTGGTTTGAACGACAAATGTCGCGATGGATATTTTGGCGACAGGATTTCCAGGCGACTGCGTTCCGCAACGGTGCAGGTCAGTCCGTCGACGCCAATCGCGAACGCCGGGCGACGCGCGCACAATCGCGAGGTGGATGGCCGCCGTGCCCCCGGCGTGCCCCCGCCGTGCCCTTCCGCGCCGCGCCGCGGCCGCTCTTCCTCTCGCAGCGACAGCGACGGCGGCGGCGGCGGCGATTTATTGTAAGGCCCGGGCCGACCTCCCAATTACGCGCCCACATGAATATGCATGGCCGCGGGCGCGGAGCACGCGCAGGCATTACAACAACAACTACCACTACAACAACAAAGCGAATAAAAACGCGCCCCCCTACAACATACTCGCGCGGTAGTGGCGGCGGTGCCAGAGCCACCGACGAGGTGGGAGCGCGGGCGGGGCGGGGGCGGGGGCGGGGGCGGGCGCATCGGGCAGCGTCGGAGGCAGCCCAGCGCAGGCCAACGTGTACGAAATGCTTAACTGTATTTCCATGAGACTAAATCGGTGCGCATTATATGTGCATAAAAATATCGCTATATTAAAAAAATCCCTTGGGTGGTGGCGCGCCTGTCCCGATATTGAATAATGCATGAGGCGGACGGGCAGGTGGCGGCGCAGCGCTGGGCTGTGGATATTAGAGGCTGCCAAGTTAAAGAAGATGCCGTTGCGCCAAGTCACTCCCTGGATATGCAATTGGCAGAGGCGTCAACTTCTCAAAAGACAGCGGCGGTGGAGATTCACGTCTCTCAGATCCCTTTTCATACCCTATTTTAGGTAAGAGGTGCTTGAGATCTATGTTGATAGATACAATGTGATCCACGCTGAATAATCTGTCATTTCTAATGGTAACGGAATACACCTTCAAACAATTTCAATTCAATACAACGCACTAGTACCGATACCCTCTCTAGATATTTCATGACGTATCGTCTCGTATAATTACTCTTTCTGCTATCGAAATTACTTTGTTAATAGAACTAAAGTTAAAAAAATGCGTAGCTGACATCTAAAAATTGGAAACAAAGAATAGAAAGAAGGTCTATAATTGAAATATTAGTTTTGGATTGACTGCTTATTAGGTGATTGGTTGATATTAGAATTGGTGGGTATGATTGATCATTACCCTTTATTATCACAATTAGCACTCTTCACTACATGTATTACGTAAACGTTTCACTACAACCTTGGTTTTATTTAATGTTAGCTCTTCAACTATTAACACTGTTAATACAAGTACTGCAACTTTTAATTTGCATCCCTGTCTACGTTTTTCCTTGAATTGCTATTAAGAAGTACTTCAACCTAATTGTTCAACATTTCGTTTAACATTCACAACAACACCTTTTACCTCCGTGGATTCAAACTTTTTTTTTTATTTTCTGACGTGCTATTGTACTTACGAAGTATAGAGAAAGAATTGTAATGCTGCGGAAAGAAACAGCGATTTTTGTACAATAAAACTCTTATTGGGAGGCATTGATTCCTCTATGTAGTTAACTTCCTCTGGCACGTTGTCATCAGAATAACGTTTGGTGTGTTCTCGATACCGTAAATTGATTGCCGACAAAACATCCGTCCATCCGTCTATCCGTCCGTCTGTCTGTCCGTCTGTCTGTGACTCCATCCATCCGTCCGTCCGTCTGGCTGTCTGCCTGTCTGTCTGCCTGCCTGTCTGCCTGTCTGTCTGTCTGTCTGTTTGTCTGTCTGTCCATCCGTCCATCTGTGCACAAAGCTGGCGGCTAAACCGAAGGCTAATTTTCCACCCAAATTAATATTTTCCGATCGATCTGATTGTCGCGACCCCCTGAATTTGAAACAGATATTTTGACTTTGGAACTTTTTTTGCGGGGGTCTTTTTTATGAATCTTCAACATTTTCAAAATTTTCTCAAAAATGGTTCCAAATCGTTTTGCGTGAACAACGGCTTCGATCTCAGGGCGACTGCATTAGTCAAGCGGAGCCGCAATAGCCCAGTGTCGAATTTGAGCGAATCGGATGCGCCCTTACCTTCTTGCGTGGGCGGCCCGCCCGGAGCGGCGGGCGTCACCCCGTCGCGGAGGACGGATCGGCCCCGGCGCTGCCGTCCGCCCAGAACGAATCGCCCTCGTTTGTCGCGGGCGGGCGGCGCGGCGCCGGCGCTCCGGGCGAGTGCAGCGCGCACGTACGGGGACGCTTTCGGGAATGGGTCTCGATTCGCGCCGTTTCGGTCCGTTGTTTCCGATCGCCGCGCCCCGCACTCCCGGCGCTCGCGCCATGAGACAGCTTCTGTTTATTTTAGGACGGACGAGGGCGGAATCGCGGAGACCTGCTCGCGGCCTTTACACCCTCGCACCTTGCTTGTCAGGTCACGACTCCAGGCGCTGAGGCACTGGGCAAAAACGACTAGGAACACAAATATTGATTTCACGTGAAATATTCTTCAAGTGGCGTGGTGAATTTAATATTTTGTCTACTAATAATTGGGAAGCATTTTTCTCTTACTTTAAATTGTTAATTTAATCCATATTGAAAACGCAGTTCAAAGGTTGAAGAATCTTCGTCATTAACTTAATGTTTTATACGCGAAAAAAGTGAATACAATTTGTAGAAAGTTCAGTTCTGGTTGAAGTGTTAGAATATTAACATTGTAATTAACGCTAAAGTGAATCAGAAAGATGAGGTTTTCCTGATTATTCTTCTTCGTTTTAAGTAATAAATTGCGAATTTGTGTTTATTTAAAAACCATTTAGTCAAGATTCAGTGCATGAAAACATTGGTTTAATTCATGTAATTATGCGTAGTAAGAACTTTTCTTCTGAACTTACTTCTGATCATTATTTGCGACCTTCATCACAGTTCATCATGTTCTTGCCAACCACCTAATACAGTCGTGTGTTGGGTGGAAATGTACATCTGCGTGTATACCCGTGCAATTAGTTAGGCGTCTGCGTGTGCCTGTCAGTGTTCGCAGTGAACAGCCTTTGCAGTCTCCGGTTTCGCCGGTCGTCGCTCTGCTGTTCACTACAGCGGCGATAACGAGGCAAGAGCCTCCTCTCTGTCGCCGTCCGTGCGCTGCCCTCGGCCGAGCGTCTCCCTCTTTCCCTCCGGCGCGAGGTGGCGACGGGCGGCTGCGGCCCTCGGCCCGCGGCCTCGCCGCCTCGCCGCCGCCGGCGCCCGCGGGTCTCCGAAGTAATTTCGTCGGCCTTCCTCCCAGTCCACCTGGCGAGCGGGCGGTCCCGGGAGCGGGAGCGGGAGCAGGGGCCGGGGCCGGAGCGTGCCGGGGGCCCGACTCCTCGGGCCTGGTAATTAGCGATCGAGGCGAACGCAAGCCCTGCCCGCCCGCCCGCCCGCTCGCCCGCCGGGTCCCGCGCTGCCCGCGCCTACCGCCCACACGCCCACCCGCGTGCGCACGCGCGCGGCCTCTCGTCTGCTCCTCCGCCCCACCCCCTTCTCCTCTTCCGCGCGCTAAGATTAATTAACGTTGCACCAGACAACGTGGCCGCTCGGCGCAACTCTCTTAATTAAGGCAAGTTGTGAGCCAGGGAGCGCGCTCTCGGCCCGACGGAAGACGCCGAGGACGCCCCGGACGCCTGGGCGCCGCCCCAGCCCGTCCCCTCGTCTCGCGGGAAGGCACCTTGGCCGACGCCCGTCCGCCCACCCCGGAGGGCCCCGCTGACCGCAGCAAGCGCCCGCTTTTGTCCTGTCGAACGCAGCGGCGCGCGGGCGTCGATACCGCCGGGAGGGGGCGGTGGCGCTGCGCCAGCGCTGACGTCAGCCGCTCCGCCGCCGCCACCGGCGCCACCGACGCCTCCAGACGACACGGGGCCGCGTTTTAATTATTCTTCGTCACGGCGGCGCGGCGCCGCGTGCCCGCGACGCGACGCGATGTGCGCGGCTGCAGCGGCCGCGTCTCCATCCACGCGCGCAGCTGGCGGCGGCGAGGGCGCCGGGGGAGGAGGGAAGGTGGCGGAATATTGATGGGGGCGATGCGTCTCGGTGGCGGGCCCAAACCGCGCCCGGATCGCAGCTCCGGCTCTTCTGTCCCCGCCCCGCCCCCCTCGACGCGGGGGAGACAGCGGGCGAGATGGGAACTGTCTGGGAGGAAGAAATGGTGAACATGCTCGGGGCGGCGGCGGCGTCGCGCGGAGCCGGGCCGCGTGGGGCCCGCGCGCCTCCTGCGGCGAGGCCTCTTCATCCGGCGGCGCCTGCCTCCGCCGCGCGCCGCTCCTGCGGCTTCGCTGCGTCAACTCAATAAATGCGCCCCTCGCTCCCAACCTGAATCAACTGATGAAATATTGAACGCGTATACTGCTGCAGAAAGAATCAATTACTGTGCTTGCGGATATGTATAATTTTGCGACAAATGTTATTGTGTTGTTATTATCGGAAAAATATAGAAAATGTTTTTACTTATTTGTTTAACATCAAACACAACTAAAAACCTGGCATGGTGTAGTAAGGAGAGAAGTGTAATCAGTGATCGTTTACTTGAACCCTGGGACCCCTTCCCTAACTCAAATAAAAGTTGGATTATGAATTCAGGTGGCAACGGGTATTTGATAAAAAAATATTACCTTTCTTGCAATAGAAACTACTTCAATTGGCAAATCAGCTACAGATTTAGACTATTATCCCTGTTTTAGCTGATCTAGAGGCTAAGGACTATGACAGGTGAAGACCTATAATTTACCAATTACATGACCTTACCTTTGAAGGACCATTACTTCTTTAAAACGGAAAAGTGCAAACCGCTTTGTGGAATTGTGATTCTAGGAGCTGCTACCGTTAACAGGGGATCAATAAAATTCATATAAAACTTAATACATAATTGTAAGAAAATAAAATTGAACATTTCAAAATTAAATATTCTGTGGTGACAAAAACAGTGAATTGCATTAAGCATAATGATATCATGTGGAGTTAAAGTGTATGAATTAGAGAAAACGCTCGTTCAGTTGTACTACAGTTCATGAGCTGAAATAAAGATACATCTTCAATGTACAATGTTGGCTGCCGTGGCAGGCAGAAGGGCGGGTGAGGGTCGAGGCAGGCCCTCTGAGACGGAGGGGGCAGGCCCTGGGCCGCGCCGAGTGGTGGCGATAAGATCGTATGATGCGCCTGGAGACTGGTTTGCAATACCACTTGCACGGAACTGGAACCACGTCAGCTGATGAAATCAGCACGAACATAGTACTTCAGGGCACTTCACTCGTGTGAGGCAACAGACACACATATAAATGTTACAGTTGAAGATTACACCGTACGATCAATAATATTAACACCAGCCCAGCTTAACACGAAATGGCACAATATTTAGAATTTGCCTTTGCCGGTAGCATCGTGTGACTGCGTATGCAATATGTCACAGTGAAATGAACTTATTGCCGTTAGGTTGGAAGAACATGCACGAAAATGTAATAATTGGCCAGACGAAAACTCATGCGTGCATAATGTGAGCATCAGAGAATACTGTTTATGACTTACAGTTGTTAGTGACATGACATGTAATTGTAGTTGTGCGACACACCACAATGAAATAAACTACAGTCAATTAGAGCACTGTAAAAGTCTGAAATGATATCAATTGCACCATTTCTACGGAACTTAAGATCATAGAGCCGCACGTGCTCATAGCTTGCTCGCAACGGACTGTGATGCGTCGCATGTTGCAATGCGAGAGAGTTCGCGCAGAATTTTTATTGGACCAACAGGAAGCCATGTGACTTACGGCTGATAAAATTGAAAATGAAGTATTTCTTAATTATAATTGAAATGGATTACATCATGGTATAAGATTTTGAAAATTATAATGCATTATATATAATTAAGTTATTGAGTTTTGTGCAATTATTGCAAAGGCGTTGAGCTGTGGCGTAGGCTGTTCTAGGAAAGAGCGTGGTGTTGGGAGCCATCTGAATTCTAAGAAATATATATATATATATATATATATATATATATATATATATATATATATATATAGTATGTTTGTTAGATCGAAAAAATTTGAAAATGTCTGAAGGGCTTCATGTAAAGTACTCCCAAGAATTAAAATATTGTTTTCAAATTCCAGAGGCGGCGACATCAGCCAGAATGATTAGGGAATATTAATTCTGGAGAAAATCGGCTTAACGGTTTATGCGCTCGCGTTGTGCACAGACAGACAAACAGACCGACGGACGGATGAACAGAGAGACAGACGTTTTGCCGAGATGCAGACTAAGAAAAATCAAAAACCTCAAAATATTGTTTCATGCCTTTCAATACTTTCTCTCCAATTCGAATGAAATGAGGGCGATTTCAAATTAAAAACAATACCATCACAATTCTTTGTGAACATTCAGTTAAACACGTTTCTGAAAATGTTATTGAACTGTTTTATTTACAAATATCTGTTCATATATGTTGTAATGGAATATAGCAGGGAATATTTGTTATCCACCTTAACTTTATAATTAAATGTAATACACTACATTTTTAACATTTATTTTTTGTAAAGGGATACACGTGTCAAACGATTGTTGGGCATTACCTTTATATGCACTCACTTATTTTTGCATTTAAAAACACTAAATCTTCGAATTTATTGTAATAATAACAAATGATGGCAGATTAGCGTTAAATTTATTAATTTTAAGAAGTTACTAAAATTGAATGTTTATACTCTAAAACCTGTTAATACGGGCAAGTAACAATACATCTAGGGGACACTACTTTTCATTTAAAGGAAAAATCGTGTAATTGGATTGAGTAGAAACCCCATATTTCTACCTAAACGAGATTATTATATTATTATTATTATTATTATTATTATTATTATTATTATTATTATTATTACTAACATTTCATGCTTATCCTTCTGTGCTAAGTAATTCCTCCTGTTTTATTGGATTAAATTCGAAACTTTTCTAAGTATTGTACTAGTAGCCTGCAACAGAAAAAATGTTGCTATTGACTGTATGAAAATGGAATCTTAGAGCAGAAAAAATAGCTATTCTTTTATATTCGTTTTTTGTCAAGTTTCGAGATCTAAGAAAACCATTAACAACTTTCACATGGCCAAAGATCGCTTAGTTTACCGTTAGTTTATGCATGTATTAGAAATTAGTATTTCAGATTCCTTTTTAACGCATCATTATTATCGTACTTCGACGTGTTAATGCCATTTGGCAATGAAAGGGAAAATACCTGGCACTCCAATCCTGAAAATCTGTGATCGTTGGAGGGAACGAAAACCACTTGAATTTTTTTCATTTCAACCATTTTTTGTAGTTTTATCGTTATCCAGGTGATTAGAATATTAGCATTGCACAGTAACGGTAAGCCTCGTACTGAAACGACTATTACTCGGTTTTATGAATGCATTCGCTACGTACCTAATCCTATTGAATATCCGGCTTTTTGGTTACGTTATATTCCCCTTGGTAATACCTTTATCATCAGCGTACATTTGTTTTTGATACCATATCGATTTTCGTGGCAGACAGACGAAAGCGAAGAGATGACTCATAAACGTGATCCTGGACCAGTTGCAACACTGAGACAACCCGCAACTTTTGTTCTGGGAACGTATGCTAAAATCATTCATTTCTCTTCTCTCTATCATAGTATACAATATCGTATAATAAATATTAATAATTAAATGTCATGCTAATGTAGTATTAAATATTTAACTATAAATTCAGTGTAAACACATAGTATAATGGATGTTATTTGTGTCGTGATAATTATTCCTGGAAAAGGCTACATTCTGTGAAATATAAATATTCTATTATTTCCATCACAAATTATGTAGATATATTTATATCTTGAAAATAAATTATCACATAATTACAAATGAATCATGATTTGTTTAATCATCTAAAATTTACATTAACGCACATTTACAAATTAAGAGCGTTATTACAGATTTAATAAGTAGGCAATATGACCATTGAAAAACGTTTTATCATAAGACACTCAAAAACAGACTACACATATTTTTAAACACTAAATTTAACGATGTACAATAAATGTGTATGTTCAGTTTTTTTAAAGATAACTACGTATGAAAATAAATATTTTCTTGCTTTTGCTTGTATATGAAAATGCTTGTATCAGCATGTTCGTACCGTTAGCTGGAAGGAAATGTTCGATCTGGTACTTCGTTCTGCGAGTTCATTAGATTTCTGCAAACCTTCAGGCAACACTCACTCCGTTTTGTACGGCCACAGCTTTGCCAAAAAGCCTGCTTGTTGGCGGAGGTGGTGCTCCGCGCGGAGGCATAGCAGACTGCTCCCGCTGCGTTCTGTCGCATACTCCTTACCAAGCCTCCCTCCCCTCCCTTCCCCTCCACGCCTCACCCCGCGCTCGCACTGCCGCGCCCTGGCAACGCGCAGTATTTTCTTGTATAAAACTTGTTCTTTTTGCGCGATCCTCCCTCCCGCTTCATCCCCGTTCTTCCGTCTCTCGCGTCTCTCTGCCTGTACAGGTCCGGTCAAGTTTTCGTGCAACTTCGTCGCAACTAACGCAACTTTTCCTTATAATGCTGTCCACCATTCAAAATCTACTGAATCGTATAAACTAGCGGGGAACCCTCTCTCGACGACGCCTCCGACGCCCAACTTTCCACTCTGCGCGCGCGCCGCCCCCGCCGCCCCCGCCGCCCCCGCCGCCCCCGCCGCCGCTGCGCGGGGACACCGCGTGCGCGGGGCGTCGAGTGGGCGCCCGCGGCAGCGTCTCCCCCCCCCCGGCGCCCTCCACCGCCCGGATTCGACGCACCCGGCACGCAAATCTCCACACGTATCGTGGTAGTTGCTTCGGCGTTCCAGGAGCTTTTGAATGGAGCCGAAACTCCTAGTTCGATTGTGCCAGTCAGTCACATTGTCTGTGCATTCTCTCGTTCTGTTCGTACTCGAAGTTGCGACTTTCCGTGGATTATAACTATCGTTCCCATTGCGAGAGTAACATTAGTGACTGTACAAGCATCGACCTCGATGTGCAGTGCCGCGTAGAGGATGAACGCGAGGTAGAACTTCTCTCTAGAACCAAGGTATTTACAGCGTCTTACGTAATTTCGAAGAATAAATTTATTTTTTACAAACGCAAGTAAAAAGGAGCTAGATTTGTCAAAAAATTATGAACGTTTTGTCAATTATTTTAAAGAAATCGCATTGAAATTGTTCTTCGTAAAACCTTACTTTTCTTTTGAAAGGTGAAATGAACATATCACACCTTATTACAACGGCTGAAAATCCTTCTCATTCCTTTATACCGTTATGGAATTTAGCTTACGTCGCTTTGAGATTTTGATTTGATAGTCCCCACCCTGCAAAAATCCAAGCCCGTTGACACAAGTCCCGTCCGTCACTGGGCGCCGGCGGCGGCGGCGGCCAGTTGGACGAGAGACGCTGGTCCGCGGAGTTGTGGCGCGCGGCGTGTCTCGCCCAACTGGGTCGCCTCGCTCGGGCGATCGCTTCTCATTACGAAAGGATTGCTCGATGGCGACGTGCGGAGCGGGCGAATGCGGCTGACGCGTCCTGCCCGGCGTGCGAGGTGCTCCATCTGGGCCGAGAGGATAGCCCATCAGCTGCAGCTCGTTTGCCCAAGCAAATCGTTTCCACTTCACTCCGGAACCAACGTTTACATCGTATTTATAGTTTTTAAAAGTTGTCGATCTTCATTCCTATTTAAACTATGTATAGTCAAAGTGAGGAAAGGAATTTGGAGCTCAAGAAAACGTGCGCAATTTATACTTCTCCTTCAAATGCTTTTATCGTTATTGCTGACAAATATATAAATAAAATGCGTGAATGTTATTTTCTTATTTTGAAATAATGATTTTTAAAAAGAATGTTTGGAAGCTTAAATTTTTTATTGATGAAATTAACAAAACATGAGATGAATAAAACTCAGTTTCTTTCTTCAAAAGATTTAGCGTTTCTACGTACTATCTAGATATATTTATCTTGAGGTGATAGACAACAGAACTACATTCCCTTTTTATACGAATAATGAAGTGCATCTAAAAAGGGTTAACTGCTCTTAGCACTTCATCTCTTAAACACGTTTATGAAGATTTTCTCAGTTAAAAGCGTATGTTTATATCATCAAATAACAGCAGTTGAAAAAGAAACACGTTTTAAAAATGTGTAATTCCAAGTTCCAACTCCTCCAGCATTCATTAGATCATATTACGCCCCACAAAACGTATGCATTTGACCCTTTCTGTCGCTGCGAATGCTTTTCGGACCAATGGGCAGCCGGCGGTCGATATCCCTCTTGCGGTTCTCGTCCGCCACCGAGAAGCCTCTGGGTAGCGTGGCGTTGGCGATGGTTCTCGACCAGGCGTCTTTCGAGGCCCCTG
The DNA here is from genome assembly GCA_011170035.1 of Teleogryllus occipitalis. NCBI lineage: Eukaryota > Metazoa > Arthropoda > Insecta > Orthoptera > Gryllidae > Teleogryllus > Teleogryllus occipitalis. Next base: position 195,117 of record BLKR01001197.1, on the reverse strand, counting down.
CGAGCGATGTGCAAATGAGGTGATGCGCGGAATAATATATTTCTGTGAATTCTGTAAACTCGGGCGACTAGAATTTCTGAGTAAGTTATTCTAGCAATTCAGTTTCAAGCTGTTTAACACGTAGGTTTTCAGAATGTGTATGGTAGTACATGTAACTGGCCAAGGAGGTAGATCGCATTGTGAATATGTAAATAAAATGTGTTTTGAGAGTAAACTCTGGAAAATATGAATGTATTCACCAAGTTTGAATTTGTATTTCTAGTATCACTCTAAAACATGCGATTCAGTTGTTAAAATATTTGTTTCTCTTTATTTAATGTTCTCGAAGTAAAATGTACATTCTTACTAACAAACGCACTTATATTTATACATCCAGAAAAATTGAGTTCATTGTACTATACTATACATTTCTTATATAAATAATTGCAACATTTAGACTTCAACATTTTTAAATAGTAATTCAGTGATTTACGGAAAAACCGTTACCGACATCCGCCCATACTATTATGTCAAAATAAGAGCATTAATAAGACCTTCATTTACAGAAGCATTAATCACTCAGTCTTTTATATTATTTTAAACAATTATTATTTTTACTTTCTCGCATACTACTTACGTAGAATAAAGGAAGTATTGTAATGCTGCAACCCAAAACGGTGATTTTTTGACAAAGAACTCGCATTGTTAACCTTTGATACCGAAACAGTAGATAAATCGTATTCTAATAACCAGTAAATTACTTACGCTAACAGAATCCACATTTTGTCGGTTCTTGATGCGGAAAAATTAATTTACGGGAAAACGTCTGTCCGTATGTGATCAACGCTATCAGCTGGACCGTTAATAGGATTTTTACCAAAATTGATATTCTCCAATTTCTCTGGCTTGATTTGATTAAAATGAATGTTTTGATTTTTGGGGGTACTTTACATGCACCCTCAAAAACTTCTTCAATATTTTTTTAAAAATTGCTCAAAATTGTTTGTTTACTTTTTGGTCAAATATAACAAAATAATGGTGCACGTCTCATTGTCGGTTTTTTGAAATTTCAAAAATTGCAAATGTTCAAATTGCTTTTAGCGTTTTCCCACACCTTTAAGATAGAGAATTTTTCTTCAAATTAAATTTGTTTTCTAATGAGTATTCAATTAATGTCAACACATTTTTTTAAATATTAGTAATGTCTAATGTGGAATCTAAAAATTGTGAAAATGTGAACAAAATTTCTTTGAGGCTCCGATAGCTAGCAGCGGGGAACCCGGGGGGAGAGACCAAAAAGTAGGCTAGACTTAAACTGATTAGGAAAGTAACTAGAACGAGAATGTCTGCCATTATGTACCACCACTTGTTTCGTTTAATGTTTTTGAGTGCTTTTGTAATATGTATGTATTGTCGGGAGAACCGAAATTTTATTTACTCATACCTGCTTATTGTCAACCTATGACCATGACACCACTAAACTCTCATCAAATTATACGAAATATTGATTATCTACCTCCTAACTGAACCTACAATATCTGACCCGTTATTCCTTGACTGCCCGTACTGTCAGCACAGAATACGATGCCGGAAAATTGACTGTATGCGCCAGGAGGAATACTTATGGTCCGTGCCAAGTCCGGAATTGCGTGTGCCTTACGACAAGTACAACTTAGTAATATTCACTGGCCGGAGAGGTGAATATACTAAGTGTCCTTCCTGCAGAAGTTCGTGTCTTGTGTTTTGCAACCGTGATTCTTTGATCAACTCAGCCACCGCATTGCCGCAAAGCGTGCGTCTCCGAGAGAAGAAGAGAAGAGGAGAAAGCTGTGTGCGCCTGGCGCTTGCGGGGAAGTCGCCTCTGTCCGAAAGTTCATAAGGCCGGTGGCGGCGGCGGCGGAGGCGATGTTTGATTAAAAACGTGGGCAGCGCGCGCGGGCGCCCCGGGGCGGGCGGGGTGGGCGGGGCGCGTCCCGCCGACTAATTGCGAGTCCCCGGGGCAGCGACAATGGATGGTCGCCGGGTCGCGGCCGGGCGTGCCTCTCCCTTGCGCGGCGTCTCCGCGACGTGATTTCCGCGACTCTCGCGAAGGCGTCGCCCCTCCCCCCCACTATCTTCCTGGTGTCTTTTTCGCCTCCGAGGTCGTTCCCGTCTCTCATGTTCCTGTCCGTCCACTACCTCTCCAATCTAACCATCTTTTGCGTCGACATTGCTGTTCGTCCTCTCCCGTTCGAACTGCAGTGGGAAAACATATTTTAAAAGGACTGCTTGTGCGATTACATGTTGTCAAAATTAAATTAAATAGAGACGCCTACTAAGTACAAATATATTATTATAATAATATTATCTGTTGTAATATTTGATGACGTTTATAAAGTGTAAATCGAGTTATTCCATCGGATCACATTTCTACAAGAAAAATGACACCGTACTCGAGCATTGAAATCAATAATCTCTGGCTCCTTCACGTTGTTGTTTGTTTGAATTGTCAGGTGTTCGTTTTAGATTTCTGTTTCGTAATGACGCGTCCCACTTATGTGTTTCCAGATTTCAAATTATAAAGGTTTCTCGCAAATTGCGTTTTGCATTTGACTGCAAAATAATTTCAAAATTCTTATTCTTTGGGGGTAGAAACTGCGATTGCAGTTTTTTTGACAGTTGTAAATAAACTGACTTTTAAAACTGTTTAAGCTGGAAACACTGATAAATCTGACGGCCCCCATTTATCTCAGCTCTCTTATGATGTAATTTAATGTTGTTTTTTTCTAAAATAGTATTAGTTTAATGTTACTTCGAAAATAGTTTTTGAATTCTCCCTTGTATGAAGATTTTAATGTTATATTACTCAGACATGGATAAACAAATATCGAAATTATTTTTCTTTGCAAACGCTACTTTTCATAAATTGTATTTCAATCTTTTAATCTAAAATTGCTTCCATTGGGGTCTTTCGAACCACTTCTTTATATACAACCAAGTTCTTCTGATCTCAGTAATCAGTTCTCGGTGCTTCTTTCCTGAACTATGTTCATTGGTGGTTTCGTAGCCTGTCATTTTCACCGTTCATTGGTATACTAATTTCATCGGTTAATAGGTACTAAACAATAAGGAAAACGTTTTTTTATTAGCATCACTAGAAGAATGAAATGAATTTTTTAGCACTTTTCTTGCATTTGCATCTTCTCATTGTGCTCCTTTTTTCTGTGTAGTATGTTTGATATAAAATAACGGCGTTGTTTAACGAACGTTTGTGTCCGTTTTACCTCGAGGTAGTTTTCTTATAATGTTTGTTCAGGTTTCGAGGACATCAAGTTTTCATATTATGCAAATGTTGTGTCTTTTTACATTTATCTTTCTGCTAATTAATGCAAAATTTATTCACAAATAGACCACAAGGGACTTTGAAGAAGAATGAATCGTTGTTATTGGAAGCAGAACTAATAGACAAGGATTCATTCGTACAGAGGGAGAACTCCAGAGAGGAGCAGTAACTCGTTCTGTCTACTAGAACTTCAGACGAGGAAAATTTATCCAATACTCACCCTCTCGCCCTGTCATTACCAGATGTTCATCCGATAATTGGTTTATTCGCTTGCGGCGGTGCTATCACTGACCTTTCGACCATATGTACGTTTTCCCAATCAATCAGTAGCTTCGGCTACATCCCTATTACTTCCTCTGCATCTGCTGGAGGCAAATGTTTCGTAACAAAAGGAAAATGCAACTTCAATTGAAGCAAACTCGGAAATTCTGTACACTATCATTGGTTTTTGAGACGGGAAATTTTTGAAAACAATAACATGTTCATTTATTGTTAATCCAGAATATCAATCTCGTATTTTAATTTTATATTGTTTTCGTGATATGTAAACAAAGCGGTACATCCATCTCATTATATTATTATTATTATTATTATTATTATTATTATTATTATTATTATTATTATTAGGAAAATGGCTCGTTTCGCACATTTAGCATGTGGCTTTTCTAGAGCATTAGTGACATTGAACATTCTAAATGTGCGAAACGTTGAGCTGATAATAAATATATAGATACAAAAATCTTTATTCCTGAAAGTTATCCAAAATTGATCCTGTAGGGTTCAAACCAAGTTGAAACGAGCCATCTAACTGCATCATTAGACTAGGATCAACTAGAAGAAATAATAATAATAATAATAATAATAATAATAATAATAATAATAATAATAATAATAATAATAATAATAATAATAATAATAATAATAATAATAATAATGCCGATCCGGATAGCCGAGATCCCTAAGGCAGTAGTGCGGTGACGATCCCAGACGAAAGGATCGCGAGTTCGAGTCCCGCCTCAGGCATGGGTGTGTTTGTGTGTCGTCCATTCATTCCTCTTTATCATCATCATCATCATCATCATTCCATATCCCATCCTCCCAGGATTAGCAAACCTGGGGGATACAAATTGGATTCAGCATAATGCTGTTTCCCCGAAAAAGGAGTCGCATACGCTTGCCCCGGGATAAATGTAAGTGGGCCTCGGTAAGTGCAGGTGTATGTCCGCATGGTCCTAGACGGCCAATTCATGACAAGAAAAAAGCATATGATGAAAAGTGTACCGGGAGCGGTAGCTCAGTGCATCAACTGATGCCACTGCAGCGCCTCTGACCGGCAGGTCCTAGGTTCGAGTCCTGACGGCGGCAGGATTTTCGACACGAGCTTTTCAGCTAGATCGAATTCAGTCGCTGTCTGGAGGAGAATTCTAGCGGCCGGCTGCTCTGATCGGTAGTTTTCCGTGGTTTCTCCCATCAACACCAGGCGAATGCCGGAGCAGTACCATAAAAACGGGCCACGGACCGCGCGCGATCTATCCTTCCCCTTCCTTGTCCTATCCTCCTCACTTACACTAACATGCACTACACTACCACATATTCCGGGAGACCGGTCGAGAGCTTATAGCTTGTCCCGGCTGGGGCGGTGCCCCGCTGGTGGGAGAGTCCTGGTTAGGGGGAAACCCCACTAGCCGACGGTAGGTCGGCGCCGGATCTCGCCATCCAGCGAGGGGAAAATCACCGCCATCTCCCGAGAAAAGACATGTACTACACTAACGGGACTAATGACCGATGGCGTTGACATGTCCGGAAACATGAAAAAATCAATCAATCAAATCATGAAAGGTGTAAAGAAAATCTATGTAAACGTATGTATATAATCCACGGGCCGCCAGTGGGACAACTCTGCTCTAGGGGGATATGAGTTTCTTTTTATTTAAAAAGTATCATACAGAAAGAAACTTTCTCTTGTTTTGAAGGTCACGTGTACATTCCCTTAATACAGGAATAAATTTAGATTGGTAAAAAAAGCAAACAAATAAACAAAATAACTTCAAAAATGAAGCATAAGTTATGCCCGACAAAATCCTCTACCGTTTAATGAAAACCGTATCGAAATTGGTTCAGCCGTTCCAGAAATTACTCGAAAAACAGACTGACAAAAGTAATAACAGTTGAAATATTTTTGATACAATATAGATAACGATAAGAGATTACAAAAAGGAAGTTATTTTGTAATCACAGACACTTCAGTTTTATTTATATACGTATCGCCTTCGCTTTCGTTTTTTAACATGTATTTATAATAGCTTATTTTTATTTCGTAATAAACAGTTGTTTTAGTATTGTATTCACCAATATTTTAGTTACATATTGCATATTTAAAATTGTGACAAATTATTTGCGCACACTGTTGAATTTGCGCGAACACGTTGCGTGTGAACTGTAAACAACTGGCAGTGGTTTGGAGTTCACGTCCTCGTGTGCCGTAGTGTGTCCCGTCTTGGCTTTCGCCCGTGTCTCACGTCGCGGGGTCGCGTCCTCCGCCGCGCCGCCGGCGCTGGGCTCTGCCGCGGCCGCTGCGCCCGCGGTAACGCGATTTCTCGGCCCGGCGGCGGCATTGTGCGCGTCGCTAGCGCACCGCTTCCACCAACTCACGCAAAGTTATTCATCTCTGTTTTCATTCTAATTTCGTTAGATCGTCGCAAGGAGTTGCTCCTTCTTCGGAAGAAAGTTGCGAGCGGCTTCTCGGCGTCCGGGACACTCGGCCAACTCGTTATGCGTGCGCCATTGAGTTCTCGAGACATGTCATTTGTAGCTCGTAAAAGCTTTTACATGGAATTATTTTTATTCCTCTGCAAATGGCGAAGTTGCTGCTGTCGCCGCTGGGAGCCTTTCCTGTCACCACTTACGCCGCCGTCCCCGCTACCGACCCCGCCGCCGCCGCTTTCGGAGGGGTTTAATCTGCAAGAGTGGGGACGCGCGCACCCGCGTAACTCTGCCGCCGCCGTCGCCGCGCGCGCGCGCACGGACCGCCCTTGCCGCCGCCGCCGCCGCCACGGCAATTTGTTGATGTGCCCGCGGCGCGGCGCGGCGGCGACCGGGCGACCGCGGCCCCGCTCTCGCCCCGGCGGCGGGCGGGCGGGCAAGGCGACGGGTGGGTCGAGGCCGAATCGGGCCGCGCCCGGAGGCGAGCATATCGAAAGAAGAACAAAGGCGTTTGATTAAGCTGGCCGCGACGTCGAGAACAAAGCCCTTCCGGCCCTTCGCCGCCGCAGGAAGGCGAGTCAATACGCGAAAGAGCGTCCTCCGCGCGCTCCCTCTCCTTGGGCGGGGCGGGGCGGGGAGGGGCGGGGCGGGACTGCTCTCGCCCTCAAAGGAAGCCGAGACGTTTCGCTGGCCCCGCTCGCGCTCCTCGGCCCCGCCCCCGCCCCCGCCCCCGTCCCACCTGCCGGCGCGGATAATTATAAACTTTTTTCGACAGCCGCGGGCAAAGACTAGGCCTTGGATTTCCCGTCTCAAGTCGGAAGTGACCGTTTATAAATCAGTTAGAGGGGGATGTGTCTTTTCTGTTCTCCTCAGAGTTCGTTATTATTGCCCGCGCACGTTTTCTTGAGCCCTCGCTTCGCCTGTTGCAAGAAGCGTGGGGAGTTTGGTTATTTTCAGAAAAGGAAATTTATATAAAATTTGTAGTTCGTTTTTCAATGCAAATAGTTTCTATTACACGAGAGCAAACATTTCTGGGTATCAGATTTTGTCTACAACGCTCGTTGGTATTACTTATTCTTAATTCAACTAATGTTGGCAAAGCAGTGGGGACAGGTATTCTGGGGCTCAAGAAAACGTGCACGTATAATACCTTCTGCCTTACCTGTGTCAGGAATTTCCTATATACTGCAGACAATGGAATGGGTGATATCTATTCTTAACTTTCATTGTGAAATAGATGTGAATTTTGTAATTTCTTGACTTCGTATTCAAGTGAAGTACGAAGGGATCGTGGACTCCTATTGCAGAATAATTTCAGTCCTCTCTGGATATGAAAAGTGTTATCTTGATCTCTTATTCAAAACTCCCAGCTAGCGAATCGGGACACTGTCGCATATTGTATGCTATGTAAAAGTAAGCACAAGTTCAGTGCTTTAAAACAGAATGATCGTTTAATTATTTTTTAATATTGTAACAAACTAAAAAAATATATCATTAAACTAATAAAAAACAAGAACTGACGAGTTACAGACGTTTAAAGAATTGAAAAACAATGTGATATTTTTTGTTGTTTTTAATGTTTACGTTTCAACTTTCGATGTGCATGTTTAATTAATCTCCGATTGTTTCCTGTGATGAAACCTTCCGCTAAACGATTTGTATATGAAAGTTAATCTTGATTGTGATATAAATTCGTTCATGAATCTACTGGAATTTATCGCATTGAGTAGTCGTTTGTTTTGCTTTTCGCCTTCATCAGATTTTGTTCAGTTGATTGCATGGAAATTTGGCGGACAGAAGTGATTGTGCGTTTTTCGTTTAAAAACTCTTCGTCATTGGTTTTTATTAACCTTCATAAAAATACACGTGAAAAAATTAATTTTTCTAAAACATACGAAAAAATATGCAAAATACATACTTCTCAAAAATATTCTAACTTGCAAAGAGCTGGAATACGGAATGTGTGTGGTGTTTGCAGTGTCAGCATTACGGTACCGAATCTATATTATAATTAATACTCATTTATTTTCGTCAATGACGATGTATTAATTATATAATCTGTAATAATGTATTTCATTATTTCGTAGAAAACTGGTAACATGAGTTATGAATCCAGCTCTCTCGAAACACGTATCTAGAACATGCAACATTCTTGCCGAAGGCGAAATGCGATCAGCGACATAATTCGATAATAATAATAATAATAATAATAATAGTAATAGTAATAATAATAACAACATCAACAACAACATTCCACCAGTCTTCCATCCTCTGTCTACAACCACCCTGCTCCGCCCCGTCCCGTCCCACCACCCTGTCTTTCTTTTAATCTCTCTCCGGGGTAGAATAATATTGAGCCTCGGAATAGAACGTGTAGCACGGTCATGAATGTCCGATATGAAAATAATAATAATAATAATAATAATAATAATAATAATGATAATAATAATGATAATAATAATAATGATAATAATAATGATAATAATAATAATAACGATAATAATAATGATAATAATAATAATAACAATAATAATAATAATAATAATAATAATAATAATAATAATAATAATAATAATAATAATAATAATAATTTATTGAAAGGAGCATGAAACATACATTTTATGAAATGTGCAAAACTTTCCAGAAAAAGTTCTTGCTTTGTGGAAGTGCTTGAAGTGCGAGTAAGTGCCCAACGGGTGTCGAAAGAGGCGACCTCTCGTCTGCGTGCGGTGGAAGACGGCAGTGGCTGCGGCTGCAGCGCCACTGAGCGAGGCTGAACGTGGCGTCAGCGCTGTGCGGACGGGAACCATCCCACGTGCGGGGGCCTATCTGCTTAGTGGCACATGTGGTGCAGGCCCGAGTCGGGATACGGGCATCGAACATGGAGCGGCGTTATCACCACACAGATGATGTATGCGGGTCGCTTGAATTAAAAAATCACGGCAATCTCTTTGCAGCTTGATCCACTGCGGTCGAACGTGGGAACTGTAGCGTCCAGGAAACGTATCATTAGTCACTTCGGACTAATTTACCCGCGAAAACTTTTGATATTGCGAGAAAATTTATAATAAATCATTTAAATTATTAGTGATTACATATGCATTTAACTAAAAAATACAAATACAATAAAAATTGAGGTAATAAATGTTAACAACGTGGAAGATGTTCCACGAAAATTGTATGTGTATAATGTAGAAAACATCAAAAGTGTTAATCAGAATGACTCTAGTTGTGATTATTGCATTGTGCTCTTTTTCCACAACACGTTTATAGAAATCATTTTATACCCCCCCCCACACACACACACACATTCACACAAACACACACAAACACACACCAACGCGCGCGCATGCACACACACAAATACACAGAACCTGAGGACATGGTAGAACCAATTTTCTTCTCCTCAGTTACCTTCAAAACGGATTTTAGCAAAAAATCTCGACCTCTATCGTTGAGAATGAATCCAGCACATATTCTCTATAATACATATAGCCGAGAATATTTACACATCTAAATAATAAAAAAAAGTCTATTTAAACTAAAATAAAACTATTTCTTTAAAATATTATGTTATGTAGGGCAAAGGATTTATTATAATTCTACCAAAACTGTGGAAAATTGTACCATTATCCTTCTGGAAATATGCGGACATGCATTTTGCGGTTTATGAGATGGAAATGGTGGTAGCCTCTATATCCGGCTTGCGTCCAATCCTCCCTCATTGGCTCGCCCAATGTTTTAATTTTATTTCGTCCCATAAATGCAACGCCGGTATTTGAATGCGCTATTGGTTCTTTACGCAAGCACTTGTATTTTTTGCGGATAAACGTAATATTTCATTTAGTGTGTTTGGTTTTCACCACTGATGTTGTTTTAACGTTTTTATGAGAGGAACACAATTCATTAACGAGCATAATCACGTTGAGCAAACGCGCGACGGCCAACGCAGAAGCGCAGCGCGGGGCGTCTATCCAAACTCTGTGTGGGCTGGCTCCCGAATTGCTTGTTTCATCCCACTTTTGTACCTGACGCGCCCGCCGCCGCCGCCACTCGCTGCCCGGCAACGCAAATATCATAACAGACGTAATGCGTTAGTGGGGTTCAACATATCCGGAGCTTGTGGCCCAAAGTCCACAGCGGCGTAATGAAAATTGATGCGCTCGCTGGCGGGGGCAAGCGCCTTCCTCCGAGGGGGGAGGGGGGGGGGCGTTGCGAGGACGGTAATCGCTGCGATGTCCAATGGATGACGTCGTCGCCAAAATACGTTCTATTGGCCGATAGTGCCAGTTTTCTGGGATAAATGAAATAAAGTTGGCGTGGCTTTGACTCTGCCTTTAAACAAGAGAAATATGTTGATTACTTTGAGCACAATCAAGAAAACATTGCTTTATTTTTATAAATCTGATGCTCTCTTTAACGTATTGAATATATCTAATTTACAATATTAATGTTATTTTGTATCTTGATTTTATTTAATTAATTAATTAGCTTAATGTAATTTGCAGTAAATTATTACCAATAATACTTTCGCAGATAGAATTATTTCAAAGATTGTCGGTTGGTAATCATTGGGATTAACTCTTTCCCCAATATGATTTCATTGGCGTATCTGATCATTGGTGAATATTTATATTGTAATTTGAATGTCATATTTTGAATTGTACATTTAAGAATTGATAAACGCATACTTTTTATTTTGCATGCAATATGGTAATTGGAAATTACAAAGTTACTGAGCTTATTAATTACGCTTCTCTTGCTCCGAACTCGCAACGTAGCTGTATATAAACATTAATATGTGAGATGTATATATGAAATTGTATTTTGTTCATTTGCTCAGAAAAAAAATAATTTAAAAAATATTAACTGAACTAAAATTTAGACGCCAATGAATGCCTTTACACAAAAAACAAAAAATAGAAATATTTTAATAATATCAATAATAATAAATGCGTTCTTCGACCAATTAATTCACTATCGCGAGGCAGTCGATGCTTTTATATACCCATCTCGGTTGATCAATTGAAACCCTCTGGCACATTGAATTTAGAAATTCCATATTCTCTTTTGAATTCGAAGAGTGAAAATATTGCAGGGTGAGACATTGCGATTATATTTGATTTCAAAACGCTTATGTTCACGCAAATGCATTTTACTTTCTCGCGTTGCTACCTAAGAAGAGAAAATATTGTAATAGTGCACTGGAAATCAGCGATTTTTTGAACTCAAATCCTCATTCCTTGGTCCCGGTCATGAAAAAGTGGACGAATCTTGTTCCAATGTGTATTAAATTACTTCCTCTAACATATGTCGTCATAATTCATGTTTTGTGAGTCCTGAATACCGAGAAATGGATTTAAGGCAAAGCGTTTCTCTGTCCGTCTCAGTATGTTGAACGCTTGCGCATACCCGTCCAGTCGATTTTCTCCAAAATTGGAATTCTCTGATCGATTTAATTGCACTAGAAACCCTCTGAGTCTTTCAAACGAATATTTAAATTTTTGAGGGTGCCTCACACGAAGCTTAAAATACATTTCTTAACTTTTCTCAAAAATGGTTGCAAATTTTGTTATTAAAGTTGGTCCTCGGATAGCGTAATCCACGATTAAAAAATAGAAGTTGAAATCCCTGATTTTATGAAAATTTCAACAGTTCGAACCATTTTCGGCGTCTTCGTACAACTGCTTTATTGAAGATAGGGATTCTTTCTTGAGTGGAATCTGTTTCTCAAAGATCTTGAAGTAAAGACGTGCCTAATTTTGGAAAATATGAGTAGGTTTCGGGTAATTGTTTTTGAAGCAAAGGCAATTTTAAAACAATTATTTAAAAAAAGACTCCAAATATTTTTTCATTAAAATTTTCCACGAATAGATCAAAGCTTTAAAACATGGCGCAAATCTCATATCCTTTGAAGTCTCTGAATTTTGCAAAAGTTAGAAAGAATGCGAATGTGTGTGCTGTTGAAGCACGAATAGTTTTCTTATTAGATGGTTTCATTGTGAATGCATATTAGTTTATCTTCCAAAAAGTAGCTATTGCTGTAGATGCTTCCATTCTCTTTCTTTTCATTTCGTGCCACAAAAGCCGTTCCTGCGGCTACCAGGCGGCAACCTCGCGAGCTTCCTTTGCCTCCAGCCTCCTCCCCCCCCCTCCCGCGTGGCGTGATAAGGTTTGCCCTGGGCTCCGCCGCTGTGAACACAGCGCCAACGCTAGGCCGTGCGTGGTTCCGCCGTCGGCGCTGCAGGTTCTCGCGAACGCGACCGTAATCAAGTTACGCGGCGGAGGATTCCGGCGCCGCCGCCCTCACATCTCCTGCCCCGCTCCCTCGGCGCCCCGCCCCGCCCCCGCGCCCAGGCACAACGGGAGCTCCACCCACGCGCGCTGCCCCGCGGAGCCCCGGGCGCGGGGCGAGGAGCGACCTGGTCGCGTTGTAAGTTGATATGTTAAATGGAAACCCTCCCCCGCCCCCGCCCCCGCGCAGCGCCACGCGGCCGCCGGCGACGGCGACGGCGCTTCGTGTGCGGCGAGCGGGAAAAAGCGGCGGCGGCGGCGACGGGCGTGTCAGCCCCGAGGCCGCGACGACGGCGCCCGACGGGGGCGGGGCGGAAGCGCGCGGGGGGATGGGGTGCGACGGGGTGGTGCGCTGGCAGCGGAGAGCGCGGCAGTCGCTTTTTGCGGTTGCGAGACAGCGGTAACGGATGAGCTGGCGGCGATGTCTCCGCGACGCGCGATCCCCGCACCCGCACCGCTTCGGCTCCGCCCTCTCACCGGCTCTCCCCCTTCCCCCGGCGGAAGGAAGCACGGACGAGGGCGAACACTCAGCGTGAAACTGTCGGTCGCCCTGTTCCAAGCTCATTAATAGAAGAGAAACACTCCACCGGTTTAAGTGCGCGCATTTTACTTTTACGTTAAAAAATGAAATTTTGCGGCAGAATGTAAGTTCGAGGAAGAAAGTGAAGTAGTATCTCTGGAAGGTATTTTTTTTATAAATGAAATGCACGATATTTACGAATCTCGAAGCTCTTAGCTAATGAATGACCTTTAGCGTTGGTGATATTTTGTTAATGAATTCGTAAGAAATATTTATTCCGATGCCAAAGGAAAAACACCTTTAAGTTAGGAAGTATCTCTATAATCCATGGTGGAATTTGCCTACTATAAGGATTTTCATTCTGTATGTGATTTCGAGTCCATCGAGCTTGTGTTTCTGCAATCGCGCTCACGTTGAATGATCGTTTCTCTGGCGAACTGTATGGGTTTGCACTCGGGAGAGCACTTGAACATTTTGCAGCTGCAAAGTTCGCGTGGGCCAGTGGCCGGCGCGCAATGCAGCGGCGTCGATAACCCACAACCGCGCGCTGTGCGACGAGCGCGGGGCAGCGGGGCTGAATTTATAACGGCGGCGCCAAAGCGGATCGCGCGAGCGCTCGCGGAAACCGCAACCGCTGTGTGACCGCGCGCATGCGCCCTCGCCCTCGCCCTCGCCCTCGCCCTCGCCCTCGCCCTCGCCCTCGCCCTCGCCCTCGCCGCCGCGCTCCGCCTTCGCGCCTCTTCCCAACGCCGGGCGTGACCGACCCCGCACGCACGCCCGCGAACGGCGCGGGACTCCGGACCCGTGCGTGCGAAACCTGGCGGGGTATTGGAAGCTCACACCCGCGTTCCCGGTTTCTCGTTGCCTAGATCGTATTATACATATCACATCATTAGCGCCAAGGTGGGGCAGTGAGGAGACGTATGTGGGACTCCGTGTCTGCCGGGTCTGATAAATCCGGGTGATCCTCAATAAGGATCTGGACTCGTCGTAGTTGTGTCCCCCCGTCATGCGTATACACACACACACTCACACACACACACACACACACACACACACACACACACTCGCCCGCGCCCACATCCGCACGTTCGCCTGCGCCCACGCCCCCACCCGCGACCGCGCCCTCGCCCGCGCTCTCGTCCGCGCCCTCGCCCGTGCCCACGCCCTCGCCTGCGCCCACGCCCACGCCTTCGCCTGCGTCCGCGCCCGCGCTCTGCGCGCTGCGCCACGTTCACAAAAAACTGCACTTTCATTTGACTTCGAGTTTCTGAAATTGTGTATATTCGTTATCTTTCGTTTTCAACAATTGCTGGTTTCATTGTGCTTAAATTTAGGAACGGAAACGAATATTACTGATTTTTCTTCCCCTAGATTTTCTTCCTCAGCCTGTGGCATATGTAAAGTTTCTAAGCCCAGAGAAACATGAGGATTAGGAACAACCACAAATATCATTCTTGTTGCAATAATGTGACATTAACGTCTACTTGAAATGACATCCCTAATGTATTTCCTTCATGTTGACGATGGCATTTATCAGAATATATTCTTTTCTTCCCCTTCTGTTGCTTCCCCTCACAACGCGTCAGAGACCCTCGTCTGCTGTCTTCTTTCTGTGGACGTTCTTCCCCGCAGACCCTCCCTCGGTGTCATCGCGCCCTCTCGGTCCCTCTCCGCAACCTGGCGGCCGCGTTGCGTCTCTCGGGGGGCGGCCACCAGCGCCCCTGCCGGCGCGGGCGTCAGCAGCCATGGCTGCGGCGGCGAGGGCGAGAAAATGAGTTGTGTAATCAAGTTGACGCGACCTTCCCCCCGGCCCCTGGTCCCGCCCGGCGCCCCGCCCCGCCCCGCCCCGCCCCGCCGCGACGCGTCGCCGATGGAGGCGGTGGCGACACGAGACACTTGTCCTCCCCCCGCCCGCTACATGAAAGACGCCCGCGCCCCCTACACCCGCCCTTAATTTAAAATGGAAATCGTTTAATGAATGCGCAAGATTTACACGGATGTAAATTCCGTTCAACAGTGAAAATTGCTTCGCCAACTTGACAAATTGGATTTGTTTGAAGGAGAAGAGGACGAGAAGAAAGCCGAAAGCCGCGCCCGCCCGTCGGAGATGAGTTAAGCCAATTAGCCCGGGCCTCGTCCTGGGCGCCCCGCCCCAGCCCGTCCCGCATCGCGAGGCCGCCGCTTACGTTCGCAAAAGTCGCGGCCTCGCCTCGCCGCCCGACCCGCGCGCCACGATCGCCGGGGTGGGCGGAAGCGGAAGCGCGCTCGCGCAGCTGCGTAGCGAGGGCTCCGTCGCGCCTCAACGCCCCCGCCACCACCCCCACCCCCACCCCCGCCCCCGCCCTCGCGCCGCGTTGCTCCGCCGCACGCAGTTACGGCTAATCCCTGAAGTTTTTATGTGCGCACCACGAGCTCCGGGCGCCCACTACGCCCGCCGCTGCGTGCCCTACGTGACCGCCGGATCCGCACGATCCACCACGACGGCGGCGGCGGGCTATGGCGGGTGCTGTTCCCGCCCCCTGTCACTGGAAGGGAAGGAGCAGGGTAGCTGGGAATGGCGCTGGAAAGGTCGAGACTGGCGAACTGAAGTCGGGGGAGAACGGCGATGACGCAGCTCATTACAGCGTCGACAAAGTTCTTGCTGTGCGTTCGTGACGCACAAAGCTGGTACACTATCCTGACAACAATTTTGCCTTGCTTGCTGTTTTATTTTTCTGAGAATATTGTAAAATCATGTGTTGGTTAAAGATCTTGAAAGAAAATGTTTATTACGCCGCGTTAATTTCGATACATCGTCCTTTTTGCCATTGTTTTTTCACCAAATCATTACTGGATCTCTGAAAGTCTTATTGAATTTTGTTGAACGCAGTTTTTCGGCCATTCTTTTAAAGGAGTTATGAATGCCTTCCTAGAATTACACTAATATCATGCTGTGTGTTATAATTGTTTGCAGCGTCGAGGTTATAACTCTTTTTGAAATTCCATTGATTATTCAAACTTTTAATTTTTGTGTTCTGATATTTCTTAAATTTCTGAAGTACTTCTCAACTTACCCTCTAAAGTTACATGAAGATGATCTCTCTTCATTGCTCCATTGGCAAATGCAATTCACCGCTCCGACACGCAAACATGGAGCACCGCTGTTTGCGGAGCAACCCGGCGACGGAGACTCCTCGACAGACGCAGCCCATTATGACGAGTTCCACGCAGAAGATCTAATGAGGGCGGCGGTCATTGTGCGGAGTTCCCGCCCTCGCCGCTTCTCGAGACGGCGCTCTCCGCGCCCTGCTCTTCCTGCCTGGGCGCTGACTTGCATCGCGCGACGTCGCGCAAGTTGTCGCTTTCCATCGACGTAGTGGTGGGGCTAATTTGTAACTTTAATTAGAGCTAGAAGCACGACGTCGACGACGACGGTGGCGACTGAGTCCTGTCTTTCGATACGTCGCCGTTCGCGTTGGCAATGCACCTCCGGGACACCACCGCCGCGGCTTCACCAGCCATAATTAACCCCCCGGCGCCCTTCATTAAATTTGGTAACGAATCCTCCCCGCACGTGGCGTGGTCGGCGACTCAGAAATGCGCGCTCTGTTTCTGAGCCTGCCTTCTTCGCCACTATTTATCTCGGGTGCGTGGTTATGATTGCAAAGCCACGTTCAGTTAGAGAAAATATACATTCAATTCATCTTTTCCTTTTTATTGAACAGAAATCTACTACACTGATTCACGGTGGTACCGACTTGTTGATATACTTGTGCTGCTGGTCTTGTACCAGTTCATCCTCCTTTGTCATATTGTTGCACTCTTGTGTTTATCTGACCTTGCTTTGCTTCCAAACCTCTGTGCTCTGAAGTACTTCACATCCGGGTAGAACATTTTAATTTTTCACTCTCATCTATATCTTTATGCTAATCGTTCCGACTCTTTGAAAACATGTTCTCCCTCCATTTTGCTTGTGCTGATGCGCTTAACTGACATTCTTAATTCTATCTTACAAAAGAATTATATTTCGTCAATTCCATCCAGCCCCTTTTAAATACTCAACACATTCTCAATGCACATGTCTCCGTCTAAATAGTCTATTCAGGTCCATGAACATTCTCATTTTGTCCTAATTCTTCTTGGCCATTCCATATCGTCTGAGGCTCCTCTGAACGTACCTATTCAGTGTGACGCTGTCCTGCCTCTTGACATCGAGCGCCTTCGCCACCCGTGGGCGGGGCGGTCGCTTGGGTCGCGTAGGCGTCACAAGGTCCCTGCGCGGGGGCGGTGGATTCGTGCATCCCCCCTCTCCCTCCATCTCCGTCCCCACGGAAATTAATTTGCCCGGCCATCAGTGCGCACGAGCCTTAAAACACTAATGGGGCCGACGGGTCCCGCACTGATAATAAAAATCCGCCATTAATTTTTCCGCGGCCTCCGCCCCGATGAGGCGGGAGCAATTATTCCGGAGAGCGGCTTCGGCAGGTGGGGGGGGGGAGGGGGCGCCTCGCGTCGCTCGATGTGATCGCGTCGCGGCGGAGGGCGCCGAGGGTCTGCATCGATTTGCATCTTCTCGAATTTTAAGAGAAAAGCGAGCCTCCAATTTCTTGCTTGCAAAGGATAGGATTCCCTTCCATTTTACGTTATTACAGTTGCCCCCAAACGTAATTGTAAGCAGGTAAAAAAGCAACTTTGATCTTCAATGATGTATTTTATTTTTTTATTTGTCTTTTCATCAGAACGTACTTACTTTGTAAGGGCTTTCTCCCCATAATGAGGAAGTTGAAATTCCCAGTGAGGTTATGTCATTTGTGGGGTACATTTTTCTTTCAGTTGCAACAGGTTTAATGTTGCATGTGTTTTACAAATACACCCTTCAAAAGAATGAGAAAAAATTACGGACCTGCATCTAATAACGAACAAGTAGTTGGAAAAATGAATTGTGTAGAGAATGCGGGAAAAATAGTAGTATGGTGCAAGTTAGTAATTTCTGAAGTGTAACGTCGATGTGAACATAGGAGTTTTGATTGAAATGTGAGTGTTTTATGTTACTTCTTGTTATCCTTTTTGTTTATCATTATGAGAACTAAGTAGAAGACCCCTTTGTGTGCTCTTTCTGCAGAATGCAAAGCTAAAATTCAATATTAAAACTTCTAAGAATTAGAGTGATACTAAATTAATTTTCATAAAAGAAACTGAACTATTTATATTGTGGGAATAACCCTATTCGTGGCAGTTACAGTTTATAAAAATATTAACCAGGGTTTTTTTTTAGTAAAACGCCTATCAATCTGTCACAGATAGGACGGTTAAATAAAATTTTATACATTAAAATGGTCGTTTTGTGTTGCTTCCTGCCACACTGTGCCGTCTAGAAATCACAATTCTTATATTTCAGTTTTTCACCAGATATCTTTTCTAATTTGACAAATTATTTTGTTTCCAGATACTAATTAAACAGTGACAGAAAGTAGACGTTAATAATTACAGGCGACACTAAACGAGCAAATTATATGTTTACATTCAAATTGAAATATTACATTTTCCTGTTGAGTATCCGTTTATGTAGTCAGATAAACTTCCGTCAAATAGTATGTGAAGTTTCATTAATTACATGATTGGTGAACATATTCTAGAGGTATCGAATGTAATAACTTTTTTCGACGAACGTGGAGTGGGAAATTTGATGGAACGATGTCACACTGTTTATAGATGGAGGGGGCATTTGCCCCTGATGGGAGGGCAATCCGCCATACATTCCCGAATGCTCTGATCAGAGAATCGCCTTCACTTCGTAAGCACGCGACCCGCCAAACACGTGTGTATGATTGGTTGCCTATGCGTCAGACGTACATTGAATGCAATGTGCCTCTTTTTGGATTAATTTTCATTAAAGAGTATTGATGGATTGCGAATATCATTCTTTCACCTCGCGTACGACATTCTGCGGACATCTTGCATTGGGGCATCTCTAGGCGTTGCCTTTCTGTCTTACTGAGAATTCGCTCTTATTCGCGCTCCGTATCCCGCGCGACTCGTGCAAAACACAGGCGGATGTCGCTAAGGGCTTCGGCCGATGTCACTGCAGTGCCTTTGACCGGGAGGTTCTAGGGCTCGAGCCCTGACGGTGGCAGATTTTCGTCACAAACTAGATAGCCAGTGCAAATTGAGCTACTGTCCGGAGGAGACCACTAGACGAACACTACCCTAACAACAGAGCCACGGACCGCGTGTGGCCTTTCCTTTCTCTTCCTTGTCCCACCCCCCATCTCTTACTTAAACGCACTTAGACTTACATGCACTACACTATCACACGTGTCGGGAACTTAGAGCTTGTCGCGGGCCCGCTGCCAGGAAATACTCAGATAGCGAGAACCCCGCAAGCCGACATGCAGGTCGTCGCCGAATCTCACCATCCAACAGGGGAAGAACACCGCCTCCTCCTGCGATAAAAATATGCACTACGCCGACGGGGCTAATGACCTTAGCGGTTGACGGGTATAATTAATGAATCGAATAAAACGCTATGAGGCAGTGCTCGAGAGGCATCGCAGCGAACGACGCGAGCGCCGCCACCGCCGACGCGGACGCTCCGCCCAACACGCCTTGCGCGCTGCGATGTGCACCCGGGGCATTGCAATCAGAGGATCCACACACAGAATAATCCTTCGATTGATTAATCGTTAGTGAATCCGGGCGCGTCAACTAACGAGGTCATTATTCCCATAAGTGCAGTGCATGTTTTTTCATCGGGAGGTGATGATCTCCCCCCACTGGATGGCGAGCTCCTACCTAGGAGGTTTTCCCAACTACGTATCTCCCACCAGCGGGGCACCGCCTCAGCCGGGACAAGTTCTAAGTCCCCGACCGGTCTCCCGGCATGTGTGGTGGTGTAGTGCATGTTAGTGTAAGTGTGTGTGTGTAAGGAATGAGGATAGAACAAGGAAGAGGAAGGAATCACGAATCATCGCGCGCGGTCCGTTGCCCGTTTGGTAGGGTACTGCTCCGGCATTCGCCTGGAGTTGATCGGAGAAACCACGGAAAACTACCGATCAGAGCAGCCGGCCGCTAGACAGCGACTGAATTAGACCTAGCTGACAAGCTAGTGTCAAAAATCGCCGCCGTCGGGACTCGAACCTAGGACCTCTCGGGTCAGAGGCACTTCAGTGACATCAGTTGATGCACTGAGCCACCGCTCCCGTTGATTAATACTTGTCGTGTGTCTGTTGCAAGTAGCTCTCCAGCCTGCGGATTAGGAAATTGATAATATTGTTTCTCTTGGAAATAATAATAAAAAAATAATTTTATATATGTTAGGAGAAACTAATCAATACGCATATTGTCCACTGGTGAAAAATATGCAGTTTTACATGAAATCGTCTAGTTTTAAGGTGTTCTACACATTCCTGCTTTCAGGCTTCTTCAAAACGCACTTTAAAACATTAAATTAAATGCATTTTGAAGAAATCTGAAAGCATAAGCGTGTAAAAATTACGTGATTTCATACCAAAATCAATTTTTTCCACCAGTGCACAATATGCGTTTTGATTAGTTGCTCCTCATTTTTCTCTGTTGTTTTATTATCACCCAATTAATAACAGAAAAGGTATTTTGTACATCATTAATTTTTTGTTGAAGCTAAAGGCATGAATTATCAAAACCGAAGTGCATTTTATTTATACGTTTATCTATTTCAAACAGTTTACATATTTGTAGAGCTGAAGTTGCAAGAATGACGAAGAACAAATTATTACAGTGGAAGATAATAGAGTCCTTCAGAACTATGACAGGAGGCATTTGTTAATATTTTGAAAGAAACTATTTAGAGACGGCCTTCGCACTCGCGACCACTGTGTGCGGCCTCGATCTCCTTTCGCGGCCTGTTGAGCAGCGGCGGCGCAGTTCTGAACGAGAAGGCGCCCGGAGCCGGCGTTCGCACCTCGTTATTTTTTGCGCGAACGATTCTCAAAGTTTTTCCTCTCGGCTTTTGACTCGGATCCTCAAGGCAGAAATGTGAAGGCTCCCTCCCTCCCTCCCTCTCTCGCTCTTTTTATTTTTATTATTTTTTGACGACGTAAACACTCCACCAGCTCGACGCTCTTTCAGGAGAAATATTGGAAGTTTCACAACAAGGGATTCGTGGAACGTACTGAATCCGAAAGTAGAACCATTGTTCGTCTGTCGCCCATGTGAAGTTGGTAACGTCATTGCGAGAAACTACGTTCGCTCGCGTAGTTCAGATCGTAAACTCACGCTCAGTGTGCTCTTTTTGTGCTCTCTCGGAATATTTTAGTCCAACGCACGTTGTTCATGAATAAATCCGTTGCCTTTTCTAACTCGTGCTGTGGAGGATACCTGTTCATCAAAGAATTCGAATGCCACCCTTCCTTATAATGTTGTCTTTGATGCCACTGTAATTCTGTTACGCTTTGCTGCTGTGGTTCCTAGTTCAAAAGTTTTTTTTGTCAAATGCAGCTATTATTGAACATTAATTATCATTCGTTGGTCATTTGAATTATATTAATTTTGTTCTTGTCATGATTCCAATAGGAAGTGTAATACGAAAAAATTTTGAAGCGAAAACAATCGAGAAGTATTCAGAGTAAGCGTGAAGAATGAAATGTAAATCGATTTTATTTTTTTGAGTCAATTGATTATCTTGTTACGAATGTCTCGTATTTGAGTGAGCAGTCTTCAATTTGGATATTTGAACATGAAATCAATGATTCTACTAGCACATAAAGGAGAATTAGAGGCCTTTTTTGTTTCTTGCTATGATTCATTAAAAGTCATCAATATGTTCGCAAACGGAATTCCTAAGAATCAGATTATTATATTGATTCGATAGAGGTAATCAGAAGAGGAGAACATAAGGTTTGTGCAGCCGATGCTCTGTATTAAGAAAAATTTACAATGGGGATAGAAAATAATACTTTTCTATGAAAAATACTTTTCCTAAACTATTGTGACGCCGAGAATAGGACGACAAATGATTTTGATAACTTTTTTAGGAGATGTGACTTTGATCACAGAATTGTAAAAAGGAATGACTTCATGAATTCATGGATGAACGAACGGACAAACGAAAGTATTCATTATTTTTATCTCTGTTTCTATGAGTTTATAATTTGACAACTATTATGCTAGGTTAAAACAGTGATACTTTTTATGATTTTTCTTGTGTAAACGTGAATTATTTCTCATATTTTTAAAATGGTTGTTCTTTGTTGGAAAATTCTTTTGTGAGAATCTGTCCTCATTCCGTCTGTGTGTTTCCTGCAAAGGTATTTGTTAGAATGGCATTCGTATCGCTCGCTGCGAAGAGGTGGCCTTGCTTGTGTGCGTGTGTGTGCTGACGTGCGCTCTCCTCGTTGCAGGTGCACTGGGTGCAGCAGCAGCACGAGCGGCGCCGGCGGAAGAGGGACTTCAGCTTCCCGTCCTTCAGCGACTACCCCGCCTTCTTCGGGCAGGCGGCCGAGGCGGAAAGCTTGCATCGGCCGCAGTACCGGGGCATCGGACCTTCTCACCTCTTCCCCGACCCTCTCTTCAAGGAACAGTGGTATTTGGTGAGTATTTTTTTTTTTTTAGGAGAAAAGATATTTGAGACGTTATGTTCTGAGATTAAATATATTCGACAGGGTTATTTTCTAAGAAGAGTCGTAAATGAAATATTTATGGCATAGAACGAAGAAATGGTTTCGTGCTCACCCAAGTAATAAAGATTTAGTTTACCTAAGGGAAAATATGATGTTGCATGGAAGGAAATCAAGATTTTTTTTTAAATTAAGGCACATTGAGATATCTTTTTAATGTCTACATATATTACTGACAATTTTAAATGAATGACCAAATGTTGCACAATTTCCATGTATGTTTGCAATGTTTCATCATTCACTTAAAATTGTTAAAGTACTTCGATAACTATTAAGTTAGTTAATGAATGGGTAAATGACGGGGTAATGAATGGGTAAAACAGTTTTTACAAATAGAAGTAAATAAATTTTAAAAAAAACATGTTTGTTTGTGTAATATTTATTGTATTGGTAATGTATCATAATATCTCTATTTTTTTTGTTTTACACAGCCTCTGAGATAGTTCATGGGCAGCGTACTAGCTTCCCATGCCGTGGTCCCGGATTTGATTCTCGGTCGAGGCAAAAATATAGTTTTAGCTTTCCTTTAAAATCGTCCCAGTTTCTGTACCTCTGTGACAAAGAAAAGCTCAAGCAGGCGGATCTTGCTAGTTACGGTGAAGAGAATACGTCATGTTCGCCTTATGTCGCGCTTACCCCCAAGCATGGGAATTTAACTAGGCCCAAGCAAGGGAAACACGGATAGCCGGCCGGCGAAGTCCGACTATTGACCCAATATCGCCAAATACACACATTTATTTTATACATACACTCATACGTATTCGGACACTACAGAAGTCAATCAAGTATTTCATTATCATTCACTAAAAAGACAATAATTATTATTATTTAATATTCAAAAATGTATTAGGGAACTAACACCGTATTGTTTCATTTCTAAGAACGATAAACATTACTTTCATGTGGCATTGTATGTCTTACACTGTTTATTTTTACTTTTCGATTGTTTCAGCTGTCTTAATTATGCTATTAGTGTAGTTTTTCACTTCTGAACTCGTGTTTCTACAAACTGACGACTTCTCATATTACTTGTAACGGTTTCGTAAGTTCTAGTAATGATGTTGCAACTTGAATACTACTATTCCTTCAGTCGTTTTTTGAAAAACTCTTTTCAAGACACTTCTACAATGACAGCAGACTATGTTTATTTTCTAACATTCGCTTAAAACCTGACTTTATTGCTAAACCTGCGAACAACAATCCGTTTATCGAAGTTGCAGCTATCACTGGCGGTTCGTGGTACGATGTGCGGATGGTTGCAGTGACGATACATAAAGCTTACACTCTAGAATGGAGCCCCAAATCAAAATATATTGAATCCTAAAATAAAATTTTTAAAATGTGGCAGTTAGTTTCTTTCTTACAATAAAATTTGAGATACCGCACGTGAAAACAAGTTGATAAAATGCGAGTAGTGTGAAGTTTCCTCATTTAATATGTTATTTCCTTTGATCATTTTGTAATATTATTTATTGTTGTATAGAATAAATGTAAGCAGCAACAGCATGAGCAACGTCTCCGTTTTACGAGCTCGGTCCGCTCGGAATGAGGTACTGCGAACTGCGTTGGTCCTATTCAGGCGTACGTCTAAAAACGCGGAAAGGGGAGGCATACGAACGAGAGAGCATGAGCCAGTCAGATCGATCCGGGAATGTCCATTTGGAAGGAAATTCTGAGTACAATTTAGACGCTAATGTTGTTGACAGATAGAAAGCGGAGGTACCGTCATTTTTTAACAAAATACTCTTATTATCAGGTTCCTTCCATATCAGAGTCCGCCAAAACCTGCATATCTTTCAAAATCTTGAAATTAATATGTTGCATCACGTGGAAACAAACGATAAAATAAGAAATGGAAAGGGTTAGAATATGTACAGTAAAAGAATTTTTGAGGCTTGAAAGTCACTTTTAGCTTTGTAAAACGTGTTACTTCAACATTTATTCGTTAATAATACAAGTACAGTAATTATATGACTTAAAATTTGGCATTTCATACATAATAATGACCCACTAACGTAGTACTATGTTTCTTTCTCTGTATGCTGTTTGGTATTTTATGACTGAAATACAAATGTTCCGCATTACGACAAACATACCCGAACCAGTGGTGTCGGAAGAGGCGAGCATGCGCACCGCCATTACCCAGTTTGCAGATTGTGCAGCTCCGTTCGTTTGTCGAGTACATCAAGACTTATGCGCAAAGATACGGCATTTCGTAATATAAACAGCACCCTGCGTGGAACATAGATTTGTCGAAGAGCACTCCGCCGCCGGTGCCTCGCGTAGCGCCCAGCGCTGCCAGCGCGCTCGAACGCCACCACCGTCGTCGCCCCCCCCCCCGCTCCGCCCCGCTCCGCCCCGCTTCGCCCCGCTCCCACCCGCTCCCACCCGCTCCGACCCGCTCCGACCCGCTCCGCCCCGCTCCGACCCGCTCCGACCCGCTCCGACCCGCTTCGACCCGCACCGCCCCGCACCGCCCCGCACCACTCCGCCCCGCACCACTCCGCCCCGCCCCGCTCCGCCCCGCCCGCCCCGCATCGCCCCGCCCCTCTCCTCCCCTCCCCGCCCCGCCCCGCCCCGCACCGCCCCGCACCGCACCGCTCCGCACCGCCCCGCGCCAGCCACGCAACCTGCACCCCACGCGTTTTCACGCACGCGCTTCATTTCGCGCGGATTCTGTTGCGTTCGCCGCTCGCTGTAATGATATTTGCGGGGCTGATATTTATTCTGGTATTTACTCGCGTAAATCATCCTTATTCCGAGGCGGGAGCGCGGCGCAGGGCGGGGCGGGTGCGGGGCGGGGGCGGGGGCGGAGGTAAACAGCGCGCAGATGTGCTGGCGCGATAAAATGCGGCGCGTCCGCCGCCCAGCGCTGCGCCAGAAAGAGAAAACGGGAGAGTTGCTGTACGTTGCCTGTCAGCCTGAGAGCTCCAGACCGATACATACGGGATCGAGATGAAGTGCTTGATTCAATCACGCATCCTGATATCCGTTTTTAGTACAGCAAGTTTTACTTTATTGAGCTATTTTGTTGAAGAGAAGTTCCCGGATAATATCTTTCTCTTTTATGTTGTTTTTAAGACTCTTCAGAGACTTTTAATATTCAAAATAGAAAGCGGCGCTCGAGAAAGGATTTTAGTAATATTGTGAATATTAAGAGAAAGATCTTCTCAAAAAGGGTTTTCAGATTGCGCCCGTGAGTGTTTCAGAGGGGAGATGGATGGCGATTACATTATGAGAGAAGTGGAAGAGTTGCGGGTTGACGACGTATTTCCCATTCCGACAGTAAACGGATTAACTAGAACTCTGCAGACTCAATTCCCTAGTGACGTCACTTAATGAAGTTTGTTGTTTTGAAGATAGTCCCCGAAGTTGCTGAGAAAGTATGTGTGAAAACTTGGCGCATACTGCTTACTGAATTTTTTAACCAGTTATCGGTAGTCACCATGAAAATAAATGCATTGCCAAACTGTTTTATGTATTATAACATCATTGCAATTATCTTGCGTCTCTGTGTAGGAGTACACACATATATTGATATCTTTTTTCATATTACATGTATTGTTTTTAGTTACTAACACGTGAACCCAAATGTGAGAGCAATAACCTCATAAATACGCTCCTTACTTCAAACTTCTACTCATATGAACAGAGTCGGGTCAAGTGGAGCAACATTTGGAGAGACAATATATTGTGTGTTCTGCAACACAATCCCATCGAGATTCGTTGAACATAACCCGGGAACGGATTTCTATGTAAATAAATATTTACTAAATAAATTAATATTGATACTAATTTGCATTAACTTTGTGTTTCACAATGTGTAGAGTTGAAAAATGCTACTTTTATTTTCCATATTTTCGGTTTTGGTACATATTTGAATTAAAGTCTATGTAGCATATTAAGCTTAACAGTGATATTTCATTAAATATTAAAAATGCATCTCAACAAAAAGAGCTTACAATTTTACAGTAATTCCTTAATCATTAGAGTTTTTTTTTAAATTAACGACTATTGGCAAAGGGAAAGCAAGTTAAGAAACTGTTAATATCTTAATTTATGTGAAGAATAAATCCACTCTCCGGCCCTGTTTGTGGGGTCTGAGTGTCCCGCGAGGTGAAAGGGGTGGGGCGTGAGGAGGCGAAGAAGAATTGGATTTGTTTGACAGATGACCTTCAGACGTGGATGATCTGTGGGAAACGCACCTCGTTTCAGTATCCACTCTACCCCTTCTCCTTCCCTCTGAGGCTGTAACCCGGAAATCGCATGATGTCACAGAGACTTGAACATAAGAATTCAACTTACACAGCTCCTCATTGTCAGTTACAATCCAGTCAGAATAGTGTTGGTTCAGTTCTAACGATCTCTCTATTAAGCCAGTGGAAAATGTGAAAAAGCACGAACAGCCACTGTAAAATTAGAAGTTACATTTCAGAATTTAAATATAAGGGTTTATCAATGGACAATAAAATATTATTTTGCCATAGTCATTTTTTATCATATTAAGTCGCTATTTAACTCCATATTTTGATAAAAAAACTTACATATATATTTACATATTTTGTATGTTTTTAGTCCGTATAAATCCGTTCCCTGGACATAACGTAGGGCAAAGAGATATTAAGCATTCGTCACATTATTAAAAAAACAGGATGCTGCTCGCCCATTTCCCAGCGAGCAGCGGCACACGGCACCCTGGCCCGTGTCGCGTCCTCCTCACTGCGGAGTAGCGAAGACATCCAGCGCCCGGGCTGGGTCACTTCCCAGAGGCCGCGCGGTGGCCACACGCGCCGGGCCGCGCCGCGCCGCGCCCCTTAATCAAGAGTTACGCCGGC
The DNA here is from genome assembly GCA_011170035.1 of Teleogryllus occipitalis. Lineage (NCBI taxonomy): Eukaryota > Metazoa > Arthropoda > Insecta > Orthoptera > Gryllidae > Teleogryllus > Teleogryllus occipitalis. The sequence continues at coordinate 167,829 of BLKR01001197.1, read as the reverse complement.
GCCGACGCTGGCGCCGCGCACGCAAATGCAGGCGCAGCGGGCGAGGGACGCGGCGTCCCCGCGGGCCGCGCCTCCGCCATTAGAGCGCGCGCGTGTCGCGCCCGCGCGATGGGCGCCCGGGGCGGCGCGGGCCGTAACTCGTCACGCACGCCGCCCACGACGCCGCCGCCGCCTCGCAGGACGCACGCCGTTCTCTCACATGTGCTCTGGATGCAAACACTTCGGGCTTTAATGCAGTTATCCTTTGAAATGTTCACGTGATGGGCTAGGAAAAAATTCATAGTTCGTGTTACAGGTTTTCTGGGGTTGGTAGAGTGAATTTTTATGTTCAGGTAGGGTTTGTGTGTATTGTGACAGATGTAATGCTGCAATAGTTTTACATCACATGTGGATGTACTACTTAAACCTTTCCTGAATATTTAATTTTTCAAATAAACAAGTGTATGTGTGAAAAAGCGTGTTTTAAATGTAATGAGAAAATAGATCTAATAAAATATATTCAAAAAGGTACTATAAAAATATTCATGATCTAGATATTAAAGGATCGATAGTCCAAAATATCATCGAATATTTGAGAATATGAGAATCACCTTTTCCTCCTTTTGTCAACATTGAAAAAAAAATTAATATCGTGGATAAAGTATGTTACTTCACTTTCGGGAATGTGCAGCAAAAAAGGGAATGTCTTTGACTAAATTTGTGTAAATTTGTTTCGTGCCTTTTCATTGCTACAAGAAAATTCGGTCTTGCGGTGGAAAAACGAGATGCGAGGTCGCCTCAACGCAGAGGCAAGCGAACTGTCAGCGGGGAGAGCAAGGCGAAGGGCAGAAAGGCACCGCGCGGCGGGGGCGTCGCCCAAGGACCTGGGCGATCCCGAAGAGTGCGCCGGCGCCGGGCGGAGGGGCGGGGCTGGCGCTAATGGGCGATCGGTGTCGCGCAGCCCCTGGGCGGGATTTATCGGCGGGCGCGCTGCTCATTTGCATGGCCGAGAGCGGGCAATTAGCCGGCGCGTACCTGCGCGGCCGTGCGCCCGACGTCGAGGGCCCTTCGCGGCCGTCCGCCCGCCCCGCCAGGCCCCGCCCCGCCCCGCCCCCTCGCCCACGCCTGCCTGCCTGCCTGCTCCGACGTTCGTCTTTAATTTACGGCCGCCCCGACCTCCGCGCAGATTAGCTTCATTACATAAATAGCGGGGTTAAAATTCCCGCCGCAGATTGCCGCCGGCGCGGGGGTGGGCGCTTCGGGGCGGCCCTGCGGAGGGCGGCGGTGTCTGCGACGCCGCCTCGGGGGCATTGCCCGAAGGGCGACATGGCGCTGTCGTGGGGCGATCGATGGGGCGGAGGGGTGCGAGTACGGGGCCCGTAGTGAGATGCTCTGATTACGGGTGGCGGAATGGGATACCGCGATTTCGGCTTAGCTATCACAACAGGCAAGATGATACAGCACTAATTTGAAATAATATTTGGATTAATCTTGTTGAAAAATAGGCTACAGAACAGATTTTTAAAGGAGGTTAGTGATAATGAAGTCGATGGGGGTTGAAGCTGCAGGAGAAATGTCTCTAAAGAAAAGGAAAATATTGGTTTTTGTATTTATTGTAAAAAGAGTGCACTTTCTAATTCTAAATTAAATATTTTCGTTTTACCCATACTACGTTTTACACACTCGTTTTACATATGTACACTCGTTTTACGTTTTACACACTCGTTTTACATATGTACACTCGTTTTACGTTTTACACACACTACGTTTTACATACTCTATGTTATTATTTACCTTCAATCGTCAAAAAACACACGAGAAGAACATTAACGATTCCATTATAACACAATGGTGCAATATTTCCTCATATTCCTAATTTTATTGAAAAATCCGAATTTCACAAACAGTCTTATTGCAGATGCATTGGTCAGAGATCTGAAAACAACTAACGGGCAATATATTGTAAGCGAATGCGCAATTTTCAGGGACAGGTCACGCGCAACATATATCCACCAAACGTCCGTCGGTGAACGCTTGCATGAGAAGGTGAATGCCTGCAAGCCGAGTGTGAAGGGAGAGGCGGAGAGAGTGGCGGGGCGAGGCGACCGGAAACCGCGGCGCCAACTCACGCGCTCGCCCGCTCGCGACGCTTCCAATGCCGCCCACGCACCGCCCCGCTCGCCCTCCGCCCGCCCCGCGCGGAACGTAATTTCCTCATGTCAGAACCCCTCGCACCCTCGCACGGACACGTAACCGATCGGCGGCGGCGGCGGCAACGACGACGTGGGAGGCGGGAGACGGCCACTACTTGCCCCCATGGTCATACGAGAGTCGTGCCAGCGTTCATACCACACTTCTTTCGCGCGAGAAATTTGGAAGATGGAGATTGAAAGTGTTGTTTTGGACTCTCAGAACTCAAAATACGTTAGAAACTTTTTGACTATGGAGAACTGCAGCCTGTGCAGAACTGCATCTAATGGTATCTCTGCAGCTTAATGATGTTTTACATTGGAAAAATGAGAGATCTGACGAACGTAGGCTGATCAGAAGTGTGAATGAAATGGATGTGATGTTATCGCAATAGATGTAGAAATAGAGAAGGAAAAAATGAAAATCTACCACAGGTATTGGAAGAAATATCACTGGAAGATCACTTATTTAAAATTAAAATATCAAACAATAATAAAACACTGTTTTTAATAATTACATGAGAATTAAATGTCACTCAGTGAAATTGTTACTTACTATTTAGAAATATTATTCCGCAATGAGCTACACTAACTCATTGGTTTAAAATGTTGGAAATAACGAAATTAAATTGTGAAAGAAAATAATTGAATTGCAGCGGGAGTGTTTCAGCTATTATGCGCCCGTTTCCCATTACAAATTTAAAGCAATTTCTACCCCAATTCTGCCATGTAACTATTTGCTCTATCGGACGAGCTTCCATAATTCGAAAGTTGGTTGCGCTGAATAGACGTTTCTACATCTGCGAAAAGTGATAAAAACCAAATCATCCACGGTGATTTCATCAAGCGACAGCTCACGTTTTGAAGAGTTCTCAGCAACATTTGAATGCTTTGGCGGCAAGAATGTCTTTGTCGATGGCACACCATTTCAGCAAAAAACATAACGAAAGATGCTAGGCGATATTACAATTGTGTTGGAGGTAGCAGCAGTGATTGCGTACCAGGTTTGTGATGGGAGAAATCGTTCAATGCAGTCAGATCGTAAGAACGCTCCAAAACACAAACTGCTCCATCCAGTTCGTGGGATTTCCTTATTAGTATTTAGGTTAAGACTTTAAAGAAACCGGGAGCGGTAGCTCAGTGCATCAAGTGATGTCACTGCAGCGCCTCTGACAGCGAGGTACTAGGTTCGAATCCTCACGGCGGCAGGATTTTCGACACTAGCTTTTCAGCTAGGTCGAATTCAGTCGCTGTCTGGAGGAGAATTCTAGCGGCCGGCTCCTCTGATCGGTAGTTTTCCGTAGTTTCTCTGATCAACACCAGGCGAATGCCGGAGCAGTACCCTACCAAACGGGCCACGGACCGCGCGCGGTCTTTCCTTCCGCTTCCTTGTCCTCTCCTCTCCCCTTGCACACACACACTTACACTAACATGCACTACACTATCACATATTCCGGAAGACCGGTCGGGAGCTTAGAGCTTGTCCCGGCTGGGGCTTGTCCCCGCTGGTGGGACAGTCCTGGTTAGGGGGAAGCCCCACTAGCCGACGGTAGGTCGGCGCCGGATCTCGCCATCCAGCGGGGGAAGATCACCATCTCCCGAGAAAAGACCTGCACTACACTAACGGGACTAATGACCAAAGCAGTTGACGTGCCCGGAAACACGAAAAAATCAATCAATCAAAATCAAACTTTAAGGAAAGAGAAGAAAACGAAGATGTGAAAGTATCCCTCGTTCGTCCGAATGGCCTTGTCCATTGGGAGCGTCGTCGGTCCCGTGCTGCAGCTGAGTGGCGGAGGCCGGGCCTTGGGGAACGCCGAGCGCGAGAGTGGCCGGCGCCGCCCCCGGCGCTGCGCCCATCTCCATGACAAAGCGGCCATTGTGGGAGGCGACCGCGGCGTTAGCGTTCGCGCGGGCGCCCCGCTCACGAGCGGGGGCGGGGTTCGATTCGCCACGCGGCGATCGGGCAGCGTCATCTCCGCTTCGCAGAAAATTACACGCCCGATTTACGCACCAGATGGAACAGATTCCTGCAGTTGGGGCCCCGCCGAGGCGAGGCGAGGCGAGGCGCTTTGCATTCAGATGCCGGGCGTGGGGGGAGGGGGCGATAAGGGATATGGCTGGCAGACGTCGCACCTCCACTTTCTGCGGGTTAACGCTACAGCGACTCCATCAGTGTTTTTACCAAGTACTGGCAATCCGTTTTTTCACGCTGTAACTTGCATTATACGCTGTTCAATGCGCGCGCACATACACGCACACACACACACACACACACACACACATATATATTAATAGTATGTATATATATATATATATATATATATATATATATATATATATATATATATATATATATACATATATATATATATATATATATATATATATAATGCACGAGACAATGAGACTAATTAATACATGATTTTATCTCTGTTTCACAATTTGTATTTTTCGAGGTATTGAGGTAACTTTGTTTTTATAATGGAGCTATACCTTGTTTAGTCTGTTAAGACGAGTGTAAAAAGACAAATCCAATGATATACATATTGGCATATATTAGATAAGCATTTTTTGAGTAATTTTGATTTTTTTTCACTCGTGTTTTACGTATATTTTAAATGTAACAGTCCACCAATCAAGGTTGCGCAGCGCTTTCTTTGCTAGCACGTGCTCAGGGCGTTACAATACCCGTTAAACACGAATCGCAAAAAATCAAAATTACTCAAGAAAATGCATATCTAACTTACGACAATATGTTTATAATTGGATTCGCCTTTTTACGCTCGTCATATAGAATAAAAATATATAAATGATTTGAAATTTGAAAATAAAAAGTTTACCTTAATATCTCGAAAAATACAAATGATAAAATAGAAATGAACACATGTATTAATTAGCCCCATTCCATCATGCACCTTCAATGAAACTTTATTGCATTAACTTCAACCGTTCAAAAACTGCAGGAGGTGCTATGTGACTCACCTCACTATATATATATATATATATATATATATATATATATATATATATATATATATATATATAGTGGTCAATTTATATATCTTTATATAATTTATATATCAATATATCTGGTCAATTTGACTTTTGCCAGCCAGCATTGTCCTCAAGCCTGAGTTCTGTTTTTATTTATTACCCATCCCTCGCGGTAAGAGAGACATATGGCGAGCTTGGCGAATTCCCTTCGCAGCATCTAGAGTTCTTCGCCTGTCTGAGCTTTTCTTTCGTCACGCAACTATAGAAGCTTAGACGACTCTAGTAGAAAGCTATAGCACTATTTTGCCCTGACCTGGAATCGAACCCAGGGTCACACCACGGAAACTTAGGTCGCTCACCGTGAGATACCCAAGGGGCCCACTTTGCACAGTAGCTCATAAATTTGTGTTTATACTTTCTGAAATATGTTTTTCTTTTCAAATGTATATTTCAAAGCGTCATATTATTTCCTTTACTTACCTAAATATTACATAAATCATTATTAGTATTATTAATATTAATAGTATTATTGCCGCTCTTGTTGATAATAATTAATTGATGGGAGAGGTGTTACCGTAAGACCGACAGACAGATAAAAGAAAAAATTAATACTCAGTAGAGATATAGGAAACTTCAATTTTCGCGCATGGCAAATTGCTGTTCTTCGCGAAACATTTCTCACGATAAACGCGCGTTCCAAGTCCCCCCCTCCGTCAGAGGAGCGCTTTGGGGGTCGGGTCCCCCACAGGGGCGAAAGAAGGCCGCGGAGGCGGGCGGGCGGCCGGGGCGAGGACGTCCCGGCGCGGCGCCGCCGCCCGCGCGGCGAGCTGCCGTGATCGGAGACAGGCAGTTACGAACTTTGCCAATCTCGACGCCCTCCTGGGGCGGCGGCGGCGGCGGCGGTTGCGCGTGCCAGTAATTATGGCCCCCGCCCGGCGGCGCGCTCACCTTTGCCGCCGGTCGCCACCCGCCGCTCCCGGCGGCGCAAAACACCCCCTCGTTGCCCTGTTGCAGAACGGCGGCGCCAAGGATGGCTTCGACATGAACGTGGCGCCAGCCTGGCAGAAGGGCTACACTGGCAAGGGCGTAGTGGTTTCCATCTTGGACGACGGCATCCAGACCAACCACCCCGACCTCGCTCTCAACTACGTGAGTACCTCTTTGTGCATGCACGATTGCCAGACCATTATGGCGTTCTTTTCAGATTCAGGGAAACATGCTCATGACAACAAACATGAGATAGTGTGTCAAGTTTAGTGTTACTCAGCAATATTTAAAATATTTCTTCTGTGTTAAAATTTTGTTCCAAGATTGTTACTTCTTTGTATCAATTTGTAGACTCATAAAATAACGTACATTTTTAATCCTATTATTGATAATAATTATTATTAAATTAATATTATAATGTAGCTCAAAGAGTGTTATTTTTGCTTTTTCCTCATTAAAATTGGCCGAGTCACAATTTTTGTTGGTAGAAGAAATCGGTGTGAACAGAGTATCACTATTATGTTTCTTTGATATTTTTGGTTTTCAATACTTTGGTTTACGTAAGTTACACGCACCGGCCAAAAATTTGATTACTTTGAAGCTTTCTAAGCACAATAAGATCTCAAACATAATTTTATTTATTTAATCTATCATTTAAAGAAGATCATTTTCTATTTCAAACAATTCGAAGGTATATTTTATTCATGTGAGTAGCGGAGTAACATGCTGTGGTACATTTTTGGAACCCACCAAAATTAATTTATTGCAAAATGAATTATTCATTCGTTATATAAATATGAGTGATAATGTATCTTCTTTTTCTTTTTATCGATTACACATTTTCTTGAAACACATAGCGTCCCCATTTAAAAACCTTCCTTTGATATATTAATTTATTATATATCTTTTATTATTTTTGCAAACTAAACACCTTGCAGATGCTTCCGAGTCGAATTATCATGCAAATGTGCAATAAGGCATTCGGTTCGCCCTCTGCCCTTTTGTGTCTCTCCTGTGAAAATTACGCTTTGAGAAAGGCTGCGTTCTTTAACAAGCCATGCATTCTTTTGTATTCCCACTCGCCTTAATTTTTAGTGTTTTCTGTTCTTTCTAGGAACCCAGAATATTTATTTTTGTTGCGCGGGCTTACTAATGAAAGTTACAGCACATCTCTCGCTTTTTAATGTTTTTTAATATACTTCATGAGCGTTTCGGAGTCCGTGTGTGTTGGCATGGAACATGTTTTGGTAGATTTATGGATAGTCGCTCGCCTCTCGTCCATTTTAATTTAATAGGCACACCGCATTGCCCCACCATCAGCCGTCAGACAACACGAATGTAAACACAAACAAAACAATGAAATTATTGTATGCTCGTCGAATCCTGCGCTCAAATATTTTTTGCTTTGATGTGTGAACAGGTAAGAAAAATTCAATGCGAGTAAATAGCGCGCATCATTTGTTGAAGCCCAAGCGGCATTTCTGTTGAAAGGGTCCATCTCTAATATTGTAATTTTGGTTTGTGATTTGTCTGTTTGTGATTGCTGGGTATTGTTAGCTTGCGTTTGCGATAACATCAATCCCAGAGACGAATGAAAGGAGTTCTAGTGTCGAATTTGTTTAACCTCTGGCTTTTTTTTCTACGCCATCGTTCTTTGAAGCGATCTGTATTCCAAGGTCGGCGCGCTTGATTTTTCACATCTGGGTAACACTGTAAAGACACAATCTTTCAATTTGGAATTAACGATGAACATTACACATTCACGACACGTTTTTCTGATAGATTCGGCAATGAAAATATTCCACTAATTCCTTTCGCTTTTATTTAAGTGTTTCTCTTGTATTTTCATTAAAATACGGCACTTTACTTAGTCGAATTACGTTCTGCATATATGGCGAATGGTAATCAGTTCGAAAAACTATACTCCGAATAAAAGAAGAATGTGGTTGACAGTTCGGTGTGGAGGGGGGCAGCGTTGCCGCGTACTGCGCGCTCTACCACGTGCTTTGAACAATAAAAAGGAGAAAAAAACAACAATAACAACAAATCTAACAGAACACGCTTCTCTGAATTCACAATACACTTGGACACTGTAAGCTCAACACACGTCGACGCTCAGCCGATAAACTGCAGCACTCCGGATACGCGATTCATTTCGGAGTTCAAACGTGGCAACATCGGGCAAATGGCGATACTTCTGATTCGCTGTTGTCTAGGTTACGGAGCTGACGTCACCATGTCGCCGGGAACTGTCAACCACATTCTTCTTTTATTCGGATAATATCGACTAAAATTATACCTTCCAGTATCACATGAACATGAAAATGAACGGTATATTGTGTTTCGAAACCATTTGATACTAGACAAATATCAAAGGCTTTGGAGATCATTTGATACTATGTAATTCATCAGTGTTCATTTGAATCCTAGGAATTGGCATGTGTGTGTGTATCGATACCGTATATCGTCTGTTCGCTCATACCACAAGCGAAATAATGAGAATGTGTTTGCGCTTTCGTCCGTAGATGTCGGTGACAAAGAATTTTGTTATAGTTCTGTAGTAGTTATATTAGGTTTAATAATTAATATTTATGTAAAATTTTATTGAATAAAATTATACAGGAAATATTTATTTTAAATTTAAATTATGTATTTAATTTGTCCTACAATTTGGTGCACTTTTTTTCATTTAAAACTTTTTGAGAGTTCGAAAAAATAACAACTTGAAAATATAATACAAGGAGACATAAATAGCTAGTCGTTTATATTAATGTGTATCTAGGGTATTTAATTCACAAGGAAATGTATTTTTTGTTAAAAGTTAATACACACGTGTATTACCTGGACAAACATTTACGAATCTTTTAAATAACATTCACCTAGTTATATGCGCTACTGCGAGAGGAATTACAAAACGAAATGTATTTTCATGTGTGAACTCAAGTATGCATAAAACCGTGTGTGGGTTGGATGATATTACGACAGGCTGCATGAGACTGTGGTGATGAGGCCGAGGGAAGTTTAGTAAAGGATTGAGGTACGAGATGACACATGGTAATTGAAAGTAGACTTTCCGCCAAGTGGGTGCTCGCTGCGCCGCCCGCGTCCACGTGGGAAGAGCCGCGCCCTCGGCGTCGCTGCCGCCGGCGACAGCGCGTCGCAATCAGGCGCGGCGCCTCATTTCCTCCCCGCCCCGCCCCGCCCCTCCCCGCCCCGCCCATCCCCCTCCCCCGCCCCCGCCCGCGGCGCCGACTGATGGGCAATATCCGCCCCCGGGTGCGCGTGCCGCCACGCCGCGGAATCCCATCCCCTCCCCTCCCCCCCACTCCCCTTGCCGCAACGCCCGCGCTTGCCTGCGCTTCCTTCTTCGGCCGATCTCCATGTTGAAGCAGCTGGCGCTTCTCGTTTCCGCGAATACCCACCACACAGGCCGGGAGACCTTGTCCCGGCTGGTGGGAGATACTTGGTTTTGGAAAACCCCGTTAACCGACGGTAGGTCGGCGCCAGATCTGGCCATCCAGCGGGGGAAGACCACAGCCACTTCCCGAGCAAAACACGCAATACACTTATGGGAATAATGAACATAGTAGTTGACGCGTCCGGAATCAGTAACAATCAATTCAATGAATACTTCTTTCTGGAGGTTTTCAATAAAGAATGTCTTAATGTTTTGATGCATGAATCATTGCAAACTACTGGCAGTAATGCGAAAAATGTTAATTTTAAATTTTGAATTTATAAGGGGCATTTTTTTTAGAGAAGAGCAGCCGACAATGACGCGAAACAAAAGATATTGAATATAATTTTTTGATGAACTAAAAACGCCTCTTCAATTTTGATGCTGATCGTTTGTATAATATATTTTTCAAGTAATGTAAGGGTCCATTAAACAGTAGTTTTCTATTAGACTCTTTATTAAAAGCGAAAATGATTAGAAAATTGATGAAGTTGTGCGCGTATGAAAATGTGTTTAAGTTATTATAAAACTTTTTAAATGCGTTAGTATTCAATACTTAATTTTCAGTTTTGTGGATGACTTTTTTCCGTTAATGGTAGAGCACTATTTCGTTTACAGTACAAGAGCTTCTCTTGCCTACGCAAATCTCGTCACCAAGGCGAATTGTACTGCTGCAGTGAATGTGCATTACACAGGCTCGTTCTTTCTGCAGACGATACGGCGGTCATTCCGTTTATGTGGATATGCTCTCGTCGCCCGCAGTAAACGCCAGGTCCCCGGAAGCCCAGGGCGACAGGTGCGCGAGGGCGCGTGGGGGGGGGGCGGGGGGGGGGCTGGATGGCGCGCGTCGACCGCCGCCGGGCTCCGCCTCCGCCTCTGCCCCTCCCGCCGCCTCGTTTCCGACGCCTTATCAGTGACAAACGGCGCTCATCGCGCGGCGCCGTAATGGAACCAACGCTCCGTGAAGCATTATCCTTCGCCGCGGCTGCACACGGCGCCGGCGCGTTGCGGCGGGGGGTTCGGGGGGGCGGGGCGCCTCCGCCCGCGAATACTTTTAATGCCCCGGAGGGCGCGGCCCGAGGGCGCCTTGCGAGCGCGGAAACGACGAGGCCGACCTGGAGGGCCACGCCCTTCCCTTCCCTCCCTTCGCTGCGCCTGCTCTCGGCGCTGTTCTTGGCTCCCTTTTCTTTCGCCTCCCTTGCACTCATTTTTCATTCGATTAATCTGGCGCTTACTGCTCATGTCCTAATTCCTTTTGAACCGTTCCCATCCCTTCTTTTTATTTCCTCTGTCGTCGTTAATTCCTATACTCCAATACGCTCGGCGTAGTTTGATTCAAAGCCACTCTATCCTCATCCGGCTTGACCCTTCTGTTCTTTCTTCTTGTTTGTTTCTTTTCGTCTATTTTTATTTTTCACCTACCGTATCAGTGCTATCCCCATACCTTTATTATCACTCCGATCCAGAGACCACTTTCGCCTGCTATTCCTTACTCTGCCTCTCCCCTGACGGTAGTGGCATTCCCCGTACTTACGTCCACACACGGGCGCCATGCCAACCGCTCTTCTCTCTAATGCCGCATCTACCGCCTCCACCCCTATTTTCGCACTCTCTCGGCTTCGCACTAATGAATGAGTGTATTTCAAAACAGATAACAACGCGATTCTGTATTTGCCAAATTAATAAACACACAATTAACGCAGCGGATCAAATTACCGCCCTGAACGCGTCAGCGCGCGCGGGTCGCAATGGGCCAGCCCTTGCGCGCACTAGCGACTTTCGTTGAAACCTGTTTGTTCTGATACAAATTACTTTCAAGAAAGAGTTAGCCCTTTCAAATGTGCTTTTCATGTGGCAGTATTTTTACTTTGCAGTATTTTTAAGATATTTCGCGATATAACATATTATGAAAGAATTGCCTTTGTTCTTCTTGTTAGTCTCGTATTTTTTAATTATTCTGCCTTTTTGCTTTGTTTGTAGAATAAAGAAATAGGAAGCATATAAATTATTCACAAAACATCTTTATGTAGTTATAATATTCTTGTGATATTTAATAACCAGAGCCACCTAAATTAAGAACTACCTACTTCATATAAAAAGCATGATTTTAGTTCATTTTTAGAAAACATTACCATCCCCTTTCGTTGATGCATCTCCTTTAGTCTAAATGTCATCAATTTTACATTGTGACAAATTCTAAGATCCTCGGTGTTTTGTTTCGTGACTGGAAATGAAACGGAAAAAGTCTTTCAGTTCCCGGGAAGCGCAGCTGTCAAGCACGCGGACCTCGCGACTCGTGTCTGAATCGCCTGCGATTGTGTCGCGTCCTGTGCAGACACGCGATCCGCGCTCGCTCATTAGAGCCACGCGGCGCGGCGCGTCTTCCAGGCGCGGAGACACCGCCGTCCCCCCACCCCACCCCCACCCCCAAGCGAGCAGCTCCCGCCCGCTCGGGAACTCGTTACGGAAGAGCGTCGGCGGAAACCGCAGAATACTCGGCACATTTTTAATATTGCCGAGAAAAATTGCGCTTTTCTGACACAAAGCTCCCGGAGAAGTTATCGGGGAAGGGAGCGGCAGGCGCGCGTGGAACGCGGTCGACGGGGCGAGGTGGGACGAGAAGGGGCGGGGCGAGTTGGGACGAGAAGAGGCGAGGCGAGGCAGGGTGAGGCGAGACGGGGCGAGGTGGGGCGAGGCGGGGCGAGGCGGAGCAGGGTTACTCGTGGGGCGTCATAGAGGGTGGGGGAGTCTGCGATCGTGGGGTTTGCAGCTCTTGTTGAACCGTTACTTTTCAGAGCGACGCCAACGAAATGGAAAATTGAATGGTAATATATAATGCATTAGCAAAAATATCCAACATAAATTATATATCAATAAAAAAAATGGTTTTAAAATCACCATAAAATCTATGTTCAGGATGTGATAGTGAAATTCTTTTAGTATTTATATATTTTCATTGTTTTCTGTGGGTTCTCAGTAATTTGCAATGCACTGGTTAAGTTAACAAAAAACGACGAATCCAAACCTCAACTTACCATCAGGGTTTTCCATGAATAGTTGTGACTTGCACAACAAAACAGGTTAATTTCAGAATGCATAATGTAAAATGTTTATACAAATGAATATATCCCACTTACAGTTATATTCGTGCCAAATATCGTCCAACAATTATCTGCTAGTGATGTACTACAGTTGCATGGTTTAGTCCTCATTGACGTTTTCGGAGGCGTCATCTGCTATGATAATTATTCCCGTTAATTTAGTGAATGTTTTATCCTGGGAAGAAGTGGTGTTTCTGCCCCTCTGAATGGTGAGATCCGGCACTGTCCTATGGCTTGCAGGGATTTCACCTGTTGTGGAAAAGATTGGCCCTTGCGCGCGGCAGAATAGCACGCGTTTCGAGGCTCATCGTAGTTGAAAGCAGCCACCGAGACGGGAGCTGCGAGGCGAGAGACTGCCGTGACCTTTCCTATTTAATGGGTCTGAGGACACCTGAGCGGCAGTCCGACAGTTGCTGTAGGAGAAGAGAAGTCCTAAAGCTGCACGAGTTGTCGAGTCGCGGCAGTAGTAGGCAGTTTGTGGTGACGCGGTTACCAGAGGGAGTCACCGTTGGACTCAGGACAGGACTCAGACCGTATGGAGACTGGCGCCCGCGACGGACCGTGCAGGCAGAACAAGGAGAACGAACACGAGCGACACCTCATAGCGTGAGCGAGCTCACGGCTCGCATCGTAGGCGGTCTAACCGGTGGGCGGGGCTCGTGTTGCAGAAGCAAGGCTGCTCGCATCCTAGACGACCTAACCTATTGGCTGGGGCCCGTGTTGGAAGACAAGGCGAGCTGGCCGCTCGCATCCTAGACGATCTAACTATGAGCTGGGGCCCGTGTTGGTGGAGCAAGGCGAGCTGGCCGCTCGCATCCTAGACGATCTAATATGTGGGCCGGAATCCGTGTTGAAGCAAATGGACTGTGGAAGAAGCACTACGGTCCAAGCCGTTGTCTTACTGCAGAGAGAAGGCGCGACGAGCATCGGAAACTTTCGTAGCAAATGGAAATGTAGTCGGCTCAGAGTGGATTTTTGGTTGTAAGGTTTGATAAATAAACTTAGTTGCGTTGCACTTCATGTTTATTTTCCAAAAATAACATCACTCTCCATTCATCTTCTCTCAACGAGGCACCGCCGCAATCAGAACATGCGTCCGACTGCTCTGCCAATATCTGTGGTAGTGTAGTGCGTGTATGTATGTAGGGGGTCTAGAACAAGTAAAGTGAAGGAAAGATCGCACGCTGTTTATGGGCCGTTTCTTACGATACTGGTCCTGTATTCGCCTCTCATTGATAGCGACTCACACGGAAAACTACCTAACAGAGCAGCCGACTGCTAGAATTCTCTTTCAGATAGCGGTTGGATTCCACCCACCTCAATAGCAAGTGTCGAAAACTCCGCCACTGTCAGCACTCCAACCATTGTATCCCCGACCAGAGTTACTGAAGGGACTGCGTCAAAGCTGGCTTTGAGCTACCTCAGTCTGTTTTTATTTCTCACCAAGAATATCTTTCAAGATACGAAAATTAGACACAAATCATTAAGAAGCATTCAACACAACCACAACAGATGAGTGAAATCGATTAAAGTGTCTAAGGTGAAGCAATCACAATTACTGAGTACGAAGATACTGACGTTCTCCTGAGTCTAATGGCAAACAATAGCTTCCCTGATTGATGATGAAGAAAGAGAGCAAGGCCAAGGAAAGACATTGGTTGGGTTTGGCGAATAAAGCATGAAAGGGACGGCGTGGTGACATTCACCAGAGGAAAGGCCCAATCTGGATGACTGAGAAGACGCCATTCACGGCTGCTCTCACCTGGCAGTCTGTACGAGAGCCGGCGCCGTGTTTTGGCGGGCTGTATCGGGCCCGCCTTGGCCGCAGCAGCAACTGCATCCCTTGAAGCTTGCCTGCCGGCAGCACCTAACACTCCGCATGATAGTTCGCGCGCTCTTCGTGTTATCGCATACGCGCGAGTACAGATGAAACTATCGTCTGCTACTTTTGTTTCTCACATTGTCGATGTGATCGTGGTTATTAGCAACGGAGAGTTTATGTCGATACCTCTCATTTCACGCGTGCATGTACAAATACAAAAAAAAACAAGACAGTTATGATATATTTTTTATCAAAGTTCTTAGTTCTAACAAGAAAGTTGCATTATCTTATGTATAACGTTTTTATGCATTAATGCATCGAAAGTGTGAAAATTTATTTTAATTAACATTTCCTTTTCTAACTAGTAACTCCAGTATTTGTTTGTATTTCTGCGTGTGAATTCCAACCGAGTTTTTTTCACATGCTTTAGATTTCATTTTATGATACACTGATCTGTTTTTTCTATGCCCCTACCCGCAGTTCAGAAATGAGGCACTGAGAACTCAAGTGGCCCAAGCACAAGATGGCGGAACAGCACACAGCACCTCATTGAACACATCCAGATGCGATTCTCCAAACGTATTTGAAGTGTCCGTGAAGTGTATTTGAAGTGAAGTTTTACTTACCAAAGATGGTCACACTGTACAAGTTGCAACAGTGCTCACATCGTACTTTCGTGTAGTTGCTGAGATGCACGCATCACCCCGTCACAGTTTCCAGCGACTCTCCCTCCCCCCCTCCGTCCTCTTGCTATTCTGATATCCCGAGCTTTCTGCGGCAGACCTATAATCCGCGCTGACCCTGCGCCTCCACCTCCCGCGACCTGCCTGCAATAACTCTCACACACCTCGGCGCCCCGCCCCGCTTCTTTGCGCCTCGTTCCGCCTCCCGCTTCCCTTCCGCCGCGACCGTCGCTCCTCAAGGAGCGGAGGAAAAACTTTTAATTCGCTAAATGTAAAACTGGCGGCCGGCATTTGTCTGGCGGAGTTTCGCGTGTTTACCGTCGCCGAGCCGCCGGCTCTTCAGCACTTTTAAGGAAATTACAGCAAACGTCCCTAATGCTCGTATTTCAGCTCGCGGCCGAGGGATTTCTCGGAGCCTCGACCCGCCCCGGCCCTCCCCGCCGCTCCCCGCGACGCCGCGCCTCGTGGCGGTTGTTAGAAATGAGGCGGGATTATCGGGCGCGGGAGCCCGGGTTCCGCTCTGCCCCGCCCTATCCTCTCCACTCCTCTCCGCCCCGCCCCGCCCCCTCCGCGGCGCCGCAGAGAGCCGCGCCTGTTTTATTGCTCCGATACGCTCATGCCCACGCGGCGAGCCGCGATCCGGACGACGCGACGGCGACGGAATAGAGACGGGCGCGGGACGCGAACTAGGGACTTGCTGACGCGCAGCGCGCTTTATGGCAGTCGCGTAAGCTCGTGCGACGGCCTAGACCGCGACGGAGAGATACGGGTTCCGGGGGTGGGGGTGGAATGTCGCTGGAATAGCCTGGGTCGCGGGGCGTCGCTGCTACGGGCTGCTCCTGTTGTTGTCGAGTTCGCGAACTGCTCCGAATATAATGTTGAAATGGGTTTTGTGGAATTGTGAGATACTCTCGCCACTCCACCGCACGACGGGACGTTTTCAGGCCACCGAAAACTGTGACGGTCTTCTTTCTAGCGCAGTTTCTCAATGCTGTGCACATATTTTTCACGAGCCCATTTTGAACATTCCCCTTTTTCGTATGAAACGCAATTTAAGAAAGTTTACGGCAGTTAAGATTTTTTAATTTTTCAGCCGGGAAGTTGTTTGAAACCTATTAATGAAAAGGTAAACCAACTGCCACGTTCGAAATTAATTACCTGCCTAAAGAATTTCGAGTTCAGAAAGTGGAAAGTTAATAATTCAGAAAGCAAGTGGAAATATAGTGAAGAAGTGGGTGCAGTTCATTATTTTTAAATCAGAAATAATTTTATAAAGACATTATTTCCAGAAATATTGATGAACTTCAATATTTGAAATCTGTAACGGAAACATTTTCACACATACGAATATACAGATTCTCGACGATATTTACCTGCCCTTTTTAAGAGACAAAAAATACTAACACCACTTTCATAAAATCGTGTTATTTCGAGTGCTCATTTATCCGGTTAAGAAATTACCAATTTGCAGTTGTTTATTTTTAGTGCAATCTGTTGAGATTTTTTTATAATTACATTGGTATAAATATTATCTGAAATCGGAGCACAAAAATACACACTATAATTTTGTTCAATGTTTGAAAATTATGGCCATCCGTTACTTCACCGGTGTCAGATTACTGCAAACAATGTGGAAAATAAACACACCTCTGGTGAACACGACATTAAAACATTTTCGCAGGAATAAAACGGGAAACTATACTGAAATTAAGGGAAGAGGCAATGCTTCAGTTCGCCGTAATCGACCGTTAATACTAACACACCTTTATAATACAATTCCTTTAGCAAATACCTCAGTCCATGCTGAATATTCTTTCAATATTAGTATTCTACTAAAACAGTTTATATTCATCTTATCTATAAAGAAACAAAGCGTTTCTTGTATTTTATAGAATGGAGGCACTTGTGTCAATTCTTACTTACGAATGGATATCTTATGCTCAAGCATAATTTACACTTTATTTGGCATTGTTATTTTGGACTTTTTTCGCAATAATGCGATATTGCATACTAAAAGCTACCAGTTCCAGTTATATTATGGTAAATTAAAAAACGGTATTTAATATCATTTCCCATTCTGTCATTTTTGCGAATTACTTATGTACACAAATTTTCAGTAAAAACATATTTTCGCAAAAGAAAAGTTCCCTCAAAAAATATGAACCACGCTTCGAAATCACATCTATGTTAAAAAATCTTATCGAATGCTATATCCTTTGGTCTATTCTGATAGAGGGACAGTGAAACTCAGGGCGCCTTCGGCTTTCTGAGTGACGCTGCGGGCGATTAACTCCACGCTGTAAATCTCAGCACGCAACTTCCACCAACCTCCGCCCACTGCCCTCCTTCCTCCGCCCTCTGCCCTCCTCACTCCGCTCTCCTCCCTCCGCCATCCACCCTTCACCCTTCGCCTTCTGACCAATGCCTTCTGCTGTCCGTCACCGTCCTCCACCCTCTATTCTCTTCCCTTCTCTCTCCGCCCTCTGCCTTTGGCTCTCTGCCGTTCGCACTCCACCCACCTCCATCCTCGACCCTCCTCACTTCGTCTGACCACAGCCCTCCGTCCACCGCCTTCCGCCTACTACTCTCCGCTCACCGCCCTCCGCCCTCCGTCCACTGCCCGCCGACCAGTGTTCGTCGCCCGTCCGCCCACTCGGCGGTAGAGGCGCCTCCAGGCCGCTCGGCACAACCCCACACGGAAATTGCGCCGCCCCGCGCCGCGCTGGAGAAAGAGAAGTGCGAGGTGTGAAGCGGGCGGCATTCGAACATGCGAAGACGGATGCATTCGCGTTAAATTGCTTGGGCCCCCGCCGTCTCCCCTCCCCCCTCAACCGCTTCTCGGCGCCGCGTGGCGCTGGTCGCGGAGCGCCGTGAGGGTGGCCATCGCGCAGCGTGCGGCGGCCTTTACGCTTATTCATTCCGAGCCCTATAGCCATTCACTACCACTACTACTTGCTTATCGTCAAAGTACGTTTCACTCTTTTACAATCTCAGAGCTCTACGATGTCTTGCGCACTATCATGGTTTAGAATAAATTATTGGAATATTTCTTCTACCTTGTGAATTAAATCAAATAATGTTTTTAAAGAGTTTCTTAAAACAACATTTTTTCTACTTTTCATCTTTTCAAATTGTGCTTTTTATTTCTATTAATAAAATTCTCAAAATTTCTGCACAAATGTGCAGAAAAGCAATTTATAACACTAACTAAATTTGTAAAATGAGTGGTATCTTTGGAGTGCCATATGGATTGTATGATGCATAAGTCGTAACAAAACACAACAAGATTTACAAGTTTGCAATTAATTTGGTTAACCTGTTTACCAAATGCGATCGAATTAACATGTGCAATATTTCAACCGTAAATATTATAATATTCTTCGATCATGTCAAAATATAAATGCTCGTAGAAATTAATATTAAAGAATAAAATGTAAACTAACTTGTAATAAATAAAAATTAAATATTTTGTTTTGTTTCGCGTATATTTATTACTTAAATACTAACTAAAAAAACTTCTACCTAAATCTTATCGTAAATATTTTAGAAAAGAAGCTAAGAGGTATTAGCAACCTTCTAATCACGTGAACATTCGACATTTGACTGAATAATAACCACGACTTAAAATTTAAAAAATTCAAATATATTAATTATCTGCTATAAAAGTATATAAAATATTAAATATCGATGTTTGATCAATTAAATAAAGTATACCTCCAAAAATTACTTATTAATCGCCTCATGTATTATTTCAGTAGTATACCTTTTCCGGTTCTCACACGCAAACAATCTTTATAAATGACGTCTATAAAGAGAGAGAATTTCATGAAGATACGACGAATTGCACTTTGACTTAAAAAATATGAAGGATTTGTTTTAAAAACACGCATCATAATATTCATGTCAAATGCAACCCGGAGCGCTCGGTCGGATTTTTGACTCTTTATCGTTAAATAAGTCTTAAACGAAGCGTTTTAGGGCCTTGAAAACTAAAAACGTTCCTCACGCCATAATCTATAGGATGAGATCTTCTCGAACATTCTATTACATTTTGCTGGTTCGGCGCTTCTCGATTCTACCTCACCTGTTCAGAGCCTGTATAATCTGCGTCTGCATGTGAAATTAAACTAATTACTTGATATTCTAAGCGATTGAATTACACGGATGTACCTCTCTGCTCGGTAATAACGTTAAGTAAAAATAATCTTTATTAACAAGGTATTGTTTTGTTATCAGTTTCAAGGAGACATATACAAGTAATGAAGAACAACAGGGTCTTGAAGAAAAAAATGTATTACAAGCTTAATACGGAAATGGAAAAATAGAGAAGAGGGTGAGGATTAACATCCGGGAGTTCTCGTACGGTTACGCTGGTATTCTTTAAATTAAAAACGCTCATTTAAATTATACATTCTGATTTAATTTAAAATGATTATATTATTTAAAAAATCTTAACCCTATTATACAAGCTCTATGCCGTACTCTAGTGATTTATATTCTCTCGTTAGCCTACCTACCTCGTTATCGATTTTTTTTATTCCCTCGTTATTTATTGCCCTTGTGGATTGCTTGTTTCTATCATCCTTTGTGCGTTGCCTTGTATCATCCTCATAATCAGACATAACGGAGCACATCCACATCGACGAGTTACGAGTAAATTCAGTCAGTGTGACGCGTGTACCTTGAAACGTTTGTGAAAAACTTCTCAGAAATAAGTCTCTGGGTTTGTGATTCATCAGCCGTCTGGCTAGTCGTATGACCGGATCATTCAGATCTTGGAAAAGTAATACTCTGTAGGCAACTCTTTGGCTGTCTGGTACACCTGGTGTTCAGGCTGTGAGCCGAGACGGGACGTTGGTGCGACGCACGGTCGCTTGTTGGAGGGAAGAGACTTGGCTGGCACGGGCCGTGGCCTGGCCCTGTCCCCCCCCCCCCCGCGTATTCGCGGCACGTCGCGGCGGGCGCGGCCGCGCGGGCGAATTGTAAATGGAACTTGTTGCGCCGAGGGGCGCTGCGCGATCACGAGCGCTGGATTATCAGCACGTGCCCTCCCCCCGGCACGCCCCCGACCCCTCTCCCCTTGCGCGGTGCATTTCATTATCCTCACACTCACCCGATATCTTGGTTCCGGCTGTCTTTCTTGATGCTAACGCCTCCTCGGCATGTATCGGTTTACAGTCTTCCTTATTATTGTGCCTGAATCATCTTTCGTCTGTCGTTCAGCTTCAGCTATTGCTATGAAAATGTAATTACTTTTTCCTTACACTTACCGATATTCTTACAATTTTTCTCCACCTGAATTCAAAACGAATAGTTGCGTATTTGTATCCGACGTGTCCTACGTTATACGTCGAAAACACCTTTTGCTGCGCGTTAACATCATCCAAAATGTAATGTCGCGGGTTAGTATTGGCATTTAAGAAATATTTTAGTGAATTATTACTCACTTTCTCGATAAAATAATTGCAATCTGTATTACTAATTTCGTATGCGCGCAGAAATTGAGAGAAAACTAATCAGTATATGGCTGTATGAGATGTTTCAATGCTTTCGTTTCAGGAACTCGGGAAAAATCAAAAAAAGATTAAACATATTCAATCTTCATTTTAAAACATTCAAATATTTGATTTTTTGAATATTTGTACCGTCTAAATTCTCAAGCTCAATATAATCATAAGTAAAATTGAATGCGAATAGAATGACGAATCTAAAAGACAAATGTTTTCTAGGAAGTGTTTCCTAACACTTGAGAAGATAATTTGCCTTCGATTTTTTTCTAAATCTTTCCGTCTTATTAAGAACGTATGGATTCACTATTGAACAACTTAAATTGATTCTTTCTTAATTTAAAATATTAGTTTTAAAATATTCAAAACATTCCAAATATAAACAAATTCTTACTATTTCATCGGGGTTTATTATGAATATGAAAATTTCGTTATGCTTCATAAAACTTAAATTTACTCCCAAATTCACTTTCAATGTACTAACTCATGTAGATCACTTCCAATTATCAAATTAGTCAATTGATCGCCTTCACCCACAGTCGTAGGTGACTGGCCCCTATCCTAGTTCGTTGAAGGCGTGCGTTTCAATGATTCGTTTTCTTCAGAAATCATTCTCTCGGTCTTTCCGATAATATTTGGCAAAATCCCAATTGTCTCTCTGTAAAAGTGTCATTGATGCCCACACATTTCGCGTCACTGTTCTCTGCGAATGAACGATACCGTCAATTGCGCCTCGTGACCTTATCTTCATGTCCCCTTCCGCCACTACCTGGCACACCAGTGTATTTACTTGTCTGACCTGCCTTCAGAAGAGGTGTCATCATTTTCATTACGTAATAAAAGCCGCAAGTGACCACTGACTTGTCACTTGCGGCTTGTATTAGTATTATTACTTTTATTTATACCTCTTCACTTTTACCAGAAACAGTTTGCGTTATACTGCATCTAATAATGCTCTGCTGTTTGCGTTATCCATACCGCAATTGGCATGTCAAGGTTTCTGCATTAGCGACCGATGGTAAAAACAGAAGCTACGTTGTTTATTTTGAAACGATCTTTTTTTAGAATAGAAATCAAACTTTACGCATGTGTGTTTATAATTACGCCAGTGGCATTTTTGAATTTGTTTTCTGTTTTATGAGTGTCCCTTCCACTTTATAGCATTACCACAATTTGAATCTTTAATCATTTTTCAGTATTTTAGAAATTATTAAACATGAAATACATAACACATTTTACCTCTAATATACTTTTTCTATAAGTGTTGTTTTTGTTGTTTCCTGTTTCCTGTCTTATTTGCCTTATTTGTTGCTCGCGTATTTCTGAAACATTGTTATCTATGTAGGATGATTAAACTCATTAAAAGATATTGCAGTTTTGTATCGCTCAAATTTTTAGACGCGCTATATTTACAGTTCTTTTTATAAATTCTCAAGGATAAAAGTATTTAAAACTTGCCAAAAAAGTTTCTAACATTAGAGCATTGATTTGAGAGCTATCATTTACTGGGAATAAAAGGACTTTTACTATTTATCTCATCTGTGACAATGACGTCAATTATAAAAAAAATTGGTTCTTCCATATTTATTTTTAAAGTAAAGTTTTCATTGATTGTTATTATTTTAAGGCAAGTGCATCAATTGCTATGTACATAAGATGCTAATACTCTGATAACAAAGTGGTCTCAGTAAAGTGTCGAACTGTGGTTTTGAAATAATTGAAAGATAAAATTGTTTATATATCTGTTTAAAACACTGTAGAGGAGTCACATACACATTAATTCCCTTGGAAATGAATTCCCACAAAGACATGAAGCATTGCGAGTACAGTGAATATTTCTTGGTTGCGTAGTGCACTAATAAGATTGCACATTTGTTTATTTTTATTAAAATAAGTTTTTATTTAGGATTTTGTCTTGTTGATTTAGAGTGTTTCTGAATGTGTTTAATTATCACTACAAAAAACAGTCCAATACAGTAACGGAATTACAAATAAACAAATCACGATCAACTAGCGCTCATTGAATACAATTACACATCGAGCGGGAATTGAATTTTGTTTATTTTATTTTAGGACTTAACATGAACTTAATTACCCGAAAGGATGGCATCTCATTGAATTGTGTTCTCAGAATTTGGAAAGCCTCTGTAAGCACACTCGCTGGATTGAAATAGCTACCAATTCAAAATATGTTAGTATTTAATTCGATAACATTTGCAGCCACAAAACAAAAATTCAAAATATCTAATATAATACGTTCCCTACTGTTAACGTCCCTAGAGTTGGAAAATTGTTGTAAGCCAAGATACTAAATTATGACGTTGTGAATGAGTCGACGCGTGCGAAAATATATGAAGAAGTCATGAACATGTTCGCAATTTCCCGCGCCTTATCGTGTGCAACATTCCACGCGAAACTCAGACCTTTTGCGCTACGTCACAAAAGTGTCACCGAGGAATGGAACAAGAAGCTAGTCCCTGACGTTTTAACTTGTGCCTCCGCCTGAAACTTTGTAATGAGTGTTGCTTCCTCCGCTTTACAAGCGTGCGTTGGCATCTGGGACTCTTTTCCTCTGATGAGATTTTTGAAGAAGCATTGGTGTTTCGGGAATTTGATGTTGACGCTTCTCTTCTGAAGTCACAAGGCAATGCTGTTTCAATTGCATTGTCTTTGTCTTCTAGTAGTATTTTTCTTCTGCATCGCCTTAACACCTGACACTTCATCGGTTAGCACACTTTATCTTCTTCAGTTCCTCTTCGTAGCGCTAAGTTCCTAACCGCAGCCCTGGTTCGGAAGCGCACGCGCACACTCCCTCGCCCGCGTCCCCGCCGCCCCCTCGCGCTGTGGCTGCGCCTTCTGCGCCACCAAAGCATATCGCGCTGCTTCTGCTGCGAGGGGCGTCCTTGAGCGGGCGCGGTGGCGCGCACGCGCGGCACAAAGGACCGGCGTCGCGTTACACCGCCCCACCCACCCACCCGCCCCCACGCCCACGCCCACCACCGTGCGCCAGGAGAGGCGTTCGTTGCCGCCGAGTTCGACGCGCGGGCTCGCGCACTGTTGGAAGGCGTTGGCCGTTCCGCGAACCCTCCGCAGCAAGAGATCTGCAAGGCGTGCTATTTGCCCGCTCGTTCTCGCTCGAGCATTTCAGACTCAATATGGTATACTCGAGCATCCTGTGCTCGCTCGCGGTGGGCGAGCCCACGGCGGCGGCGGCGGCAATTTCCACGTATTGGAGCCTCGACCTTCGCAAGGCGTGGATACAGGAGGGTCCGGGAATGTGATGTGATCGGTCGTGTTTACAGGATGCCGTGGCTTCGAAGGCAAATGAAGAGGATTACGAACGCTTACATTCGCCTGGTGATGGCGCCCTATCACAGAAGAAGAAATCTAAAAACATAATGATAAGAGGAAGAGGCTTCACACATTGTTTTTGAAATTGCAAAGTCATATTCGGTTTCAACACCAAACAGGACAATCGCACCTCTATTTAAATCACAAGGAGAAAGCTTAATACCTTGGTTTCATCACCAAACGTTCGTCCATATGCTAAAATTGAAAATGTTGACTTCCTTGGTTGTAACAGTTGACGATTGAATTGGTGTTACTTCAGTGCCTTCTAGAATTCGAGTCCGGACAGTGGCAGGGTTTTTGACACCAGCTACTTGAAATCACAACGCACGTTGCTCATCACCGTGCAGCGGAGGAAGATCACCGCCACCTCCTGGGACAAAACCACGCTCTACACTTATGGGACTAATGTCCTTAGAAGTTGACGACCCCGGTAACACTAAGCAGTGGATCAAACCAACGTCTCCGCTGCCACTGTCCGTCACCATTATCGCCACACTGCCGTCACTAGCACCACTGCCGCCACCGCCACAAGCGCGTTCGAAGCGACGACGATGGCGAACCGCGCTGCACAACTTTAAAATGAACTCGCTCCGTGCCCGGTTTTTAGCTTAGCCCTCCGTAATTGTCTTCGGGAGCAACGCGGTGTGACGCCAGCGCCGGCCTCGGTGGCTTGTTGGTGGTTGTTGCTGGCGAAAGCGAAACGGCAACGGGGCGGGGATCGTGCTTCGCCGGCCCCAGCGAGAGGCGGGCGGCTGGGCTGCTGCGCGGGGCGGTCGCTCGTCCGGCGTGACTTGTTCGGACGTTTTCATTCGGACGCTCCCTTAAGATGGCGCCCGCGCGTGGTCGCGCATGTGGAATGCGCCCGCGCCTTTAGGGAACGGAGCCTTTAGGGGCGGATTGGGAGGGCGGCTCGGGGCGCGGCGAGTTCAGAACGCTGCGCGCGGGGGAGTTCCCTTTGTATGCGTCGGGCATGTTTCATTAGAAGTAGTAAATGAGAATTATATTGCTGCTACCAGCTACATGTTTTCTAAAGTTTCCAGATAGTGGACATGAAACATTGTTGTTTCTCTGCTTTGTTGTTAAATATGACAAACTTTTTCGTGACTTTTGTATCAAAACGGTTTTGTGATGTATATGCGTAATATAACTACTTTAAATAATGAACCACTCTTGTCTTATGACCATATTTATTAATAAAAACAGACAGCGCTAATTGCTCTGGATACTAAAATCTGAACACTAGGAATTGATTGCTAGAATATTGTAATTTTAAACTTTTGTTTTATTTATTTATATTTATTTCGTTTGCGGGTATATTCATGTGTAATTCTTCAAATAAGGACAGTTAAGGAGTATTTCCTTAAGATGAATAATTTATATCAATGTATATACATTTTACAGTATATTTTAGAACGTCTGAAAAAATTATTTTTTTGTTGCTTCAAAATGCACGTAAAGTCCGACTTGACATTTAGTTAGAGTGAAAAATGCATTACGTCCTGCAAATAAGTTTAACTTTTCGGAGCTGCGAAGCTCAACCATTCAAGTTCACGCAACAAAAGTTTAAAAATACAGGTCGTGCTGTGCGGTTTGCCTTTGCGTCGCCATTTTTCGCGCCTAGTGAAGATTGTCGCCTCTCGTTAATTCATGATGCTGACATCACACCAACTTTCTCCCTTTCCGCTGGTATCATGGCCAATCTACCTTCGCCGCTCTAGGGATCACCTGTGCGACACGTGCACGATGCCTGAGGAATTGTTTTTTTTCTGAGACTAACGGTAGTTTTTTTTTCATATTCGGCCAAAAAATTTAGAGGAAGAGGTAAAACAGTGAAATAAGCCTATAAACGGTATTCTATATATACACCTCTTCCTTAAGATAATAATTGATATTTTCAATGATGTTTAATTCAAATCATTTATGAATTTCGAACAAACTACGAATCAAAAGAAATTCTCTGTATTTTTAGCTTTAGCCATCACGGTGATATGAACAATTTCAGGAAACTATTAGGAAACTCACCATTTTTATATCCATCATTTGTTAATTCCGAACTTTTTTATATCTTTGGCGTGGTACGTAGAAAGGAGTTACTTAGTTGTGAAAAAAATGCGAGAGATTCCGAAGACTAAAACTGCATAGTACATATCACATTGAAAGATAATTTCAAATGTTTCCGTAGTAAACTAAATTTGAATTGTATGTTGCGAATATTTATACTTTTATTAATAATATTAATTTTGACTTAAATGCTATTACTGGCGTATGTAGAAAAATATATATACTAGTATGTCCATCTTGTAGATAATTGTCTGTAATACGTTTCTGTTTCTTTCTTTATTATGAACATAATGATGGATAATTGTTCTGTGTCAGAAAAAGATGTTCCTTCTGAACTGGACTGGTCAATAAGATATCGAACTATTTTTTGAATAATTGAAATCAGATCTTTATTTCTTTGTAAACGTAGCAGGAGCGCTTTTTGAAGGCGAAGTCGTTCGTCTCCGGAGGTCGTTCGCCCGTCGCCGATGGAGCGCGGCTCTTCCGCTCGGCGCCCGTCGTCTCGGCTTCAGCCCCGCCCCCTGGCTCATCCTCGAGCGCGCGGCAATCGGCTGGGCCCGCCGGCCGCGCCACGGCCAGCTGCTCTGCCTCCGCCATCTTCCATCTTTTTGAGCGTTCAGTGCCCTTGACTTCTTGGAATGCTCGGGATTCTCCTGCCTTCTATTTACAATAATAATTCATTGGTAATATAAAAATAGGCTTTTTTGTTGTTGTCATCTTCTCGTGATTTTCGTTCTTGTTTTTTTCTGCACCTCCCCGTCTTTCTATTTTTCGTATGTTTCTATTTTGAAGAATCGAATCGCCGTTATAATACAGTTTCCTCCGTTTTCTCTAAGGATCATTTCTCACTTGCCATTGCAGTATTTTTTGGAAAATAGTTTCACCTACTATCAGTGTTCGGGTAGCCGTATACGTATACATTGTTTCGCTTGGGTGCTGTCGCCGTTGGCCTCCTTGAGGGCTGTCGCCTTCGCCGTCGCCTCCGTCCAACGCCGCCGCTTGGACGGACGGGCGCTCCGCAACGCGCGCAGCGAAGCAGCAGCCGAGCGCGGAACACAAAGCGCGCACAGGCCTCCGCCCCCACAGCACATCAGACCCACGCACTGCGACTTTTGCCACGGCCTTCAAGGCCTACCCGCCACCGCAGCCAGTTATCGGCTCCCGCGCCAGTTGCCCTCCCGGCGGCCTGCCCCTTGGGCCCTGGCTCCCGTGCCCTGCCACCCGGCCCGCAATCACCGTCTCCGCCCGCTCCACATTTAGCGCCACTCACCACCCGCCTTCCGCGCGGTTTCACCCTACGCGTCGCTTCCTCGGGGGGGGGGGTGCTGCGTCTCGTCGGAATCCGCTCCCGATTCGCCTCCTTGGCCTAATTGGCGCATTTGCCGCCACGCGCGTCCAAGCGCGCAAGGGCCCGCCGGCGCAGATACGGCGGGGCGGGGCGGGGCGGGGAGGGGCGCCCGCCGCCTTTGAATCGGCCGCATTGGAGCGCTCCTTGGGCCGCTGCACCGCGCTGCCTCCGTGTTCCATTAAGGGGATCGCTGTGACGTTTCCACCGCCAATTAACATTCCGGATGGCTTAATGCGCGCTTATGCTTCCGTGGAGGGAACTTTCATTACACAACTGAAATTATCCTTTAGTTCCTGTACACCAGTCTGCGCACCCAACGATTCACCGTTCGACGTGAGCGACGTTGTCTATTTTCTCTTTGAGTTGCCATCTCAATATTCTAGAACATTGCATCTCTGAGTGTTGGTGTGACTATCCTTAATTTCATAATTAGTTCTTTAAATTAAACGTTTTGGAGAAGCCCATGTTAATTTAAACCAAAGATGATGGGTTCTCATTGAAATTTTCGAGAATTGTAAGAGTATGTTTAAAAATACTTATGGTATATCTATAATTTGTAGGTTTGAACGACATATTTTTAAAATTTAAAAACTCAGGAGGCTGTTGATTGAAATTGTATAAAGGGCTCTGAATTTTAAAGAATTTCTCAATTTCAAATACATTTTAAAACGTTGACATTGCAGTTCTTCACTGAACGAATATTGATTCTGATTTTGAAACGTATAAGACAAGTAATAGTGTTTTATACTTGTATGCTAATAACATTTTTCACAATAAGATATCAATACGATTTCAAATATTACTTCGTGTTTATCAACTCTGTAAAAATGAGCTCTTAAACGTGTCTAATGTTTTGACAGTTTGCTGAAGTATTGCTCCCTCCAGGCAAGCATTGTGAATAATCGCGCCAGAAATCACTAACGTCGCACGGCCGCTTCCGCAAGCAGCATCGGGGGTAGCTGCGCAGCATCCTCGTTTCCGCCGAATCCGATGACATCTCCCTCCGCGTGCGAGCGCCGACGACCTGGCAGCCTGCGCCCTCCGGTGAGAGGCCCTCGCGTTCGCAACAGCCAGTGACGGCGGCGCGAGCCCGGACGTGTAGTTAATGGAAGTTGAAAACAAAAGTGGATTTTGGCAGTTGATGGCGGTGTTTGGCGGCAGCCCAGGCCGGCTGGCTGGCAGCACGCCCGCTCCGCCCCCGCGCTCCGCCCCCGCGCTCCGCCCCCGCGCTCCGCCCCCGCGCCCCGCCCACGCGGCGGCCGCGATCGGCGCCCCCAACGCAGTCAACAGCACCGATGCGCCCGCGCGTGTGCGCTGAGGCAGGCCCACGCTGCTCCTGCTAGCTCTCGCATGTCGCCTGCGGTCTATCCTGCTCTCGAAAAAAATGTTGAATCCACCAAGATTCCTTGCTGAAGACACCTGTGCTAAAAAAAAAAAGATGTGTCCCGAGGCACACAAACTGCAACGACGCAGGTCGATCCCAGAACGGAAGTCAGCGCCGTCGCACCTTTTCACGTGCTGTTCCACCGACTGGGGCATTGAAATCTCGTGACCTCTCCTCGGATTCCGACTTTTATCTCCAAGCGGTTTTCTGTCGCACGGATAGCATTGAGCAAAAAGTGACCCGCATTCTTGAGATATCCGCTCGTCTCGCCCCCGCCTCCCGCCCCCCCCCCCCGCGCGTCGCAGACTCCCTTCGCGTCTCGCTCGCCTGCCATCGGGTAAATTTTATTTTTCCTTCTCGTTATTATGAAAAGGAGCCCGCGGGAGTCGCAGGTTAGCAAGAAGCTGCCGGGGGCGCGCTCGCGCACTCCAGAGGCTGCTTCCGCGGATGTGACGAGGCGAGACGAGGCGAGGCGAGACGTCCCCTGGCCGCGCCTCCGCCGGGAGCCTCATCCGCGCCAGCGGCAGCCCGGGGACCGTAACGAAGCGGCAAGTTGAATGGAGGCTGCTCCCCGTCGCCCCCGCCGCTTTCTTTCCGGCGAAGTTGCTTACCTCAACGTCTTCCTACGCTTTACTCGATCACCATCCTCATCTTCTTCCTGTTCTCACTTTCCTCTTCATCCCGATTTCACCACCACTTTTAAGTCGAACCCGCCTTGTCATCCCCCCGCCCTTCGTGTACTAGAGCTTCCTCCCCCTGGCTATTCACGCCGTTCAAGAGCATGGCGATCCCAGACACCATTTCGCATCTCGACAGTTTCACTATTAGATCACGTTTATTTTCTCACATCTTTGTCCCGCTTCCCGTAACAGTTTGTCTCTTTATTTCGGTCCAGTAGCTCATCTTTTGTTGAATGATTTTATCGTAGCCCCACCCCCCGTTCAGCATTACTTTCTAATGATATATTCCCGCTGTGTTATCCACCCCAGCGCATCGTCGCCCCCATCCGATCTCGAACATTCCCTACGTGCGCCGTCACCGCAGGTTCGCTCTCCGCGGTATGCGAGGGAGGGATTGAAAAGTTGATGCGAGGCAGCCGCCGGCGGCGAGCGGGGCCCCTTCGCAGATTGGCTGGCGCGGCGCGGCGGCCCGTCGGCGCCCTCGTCAACCCTTCCGCCTCCGCGCCCACCCTCGCCCCTCAATTTGCCGGCCCGCTCTTTATACGCCCGACGCCCGGTCCCCGAAATAATAAATATATAAATAAGCAAGGCAATTTAAAAGTTTGCTTGTGTTGCCCGCGAAAATGTCGGGGAGAAAAGGGAAGCGCGCGACGGAGGGGGGGCGGCCGTCGCGCGGGGCCTGAATTACTCGCCCAAAATTACGCCGCCCCCCTCGCCCCGGCCTCCCCCGGGGGCGCCCCGCGTGGCACACGGATTTTGACGCTGATGGAAAAAGCTCCCGAACAAAACTTCCATTTCGACGAAGAGTAGCGGCACGGGCGGCGAGGGAGAGTACCAAAGCGGGTGGGAGTGGGGGGTGCTCCCCAGCGGCCGGGAAGACGTCGCCCGCACGCCGGTGGCGCTGTACACAATCGGGTTACCGCCAATCAGCGGCGGACGGGCGACCGCGCGGCGGCGGCGGCGGCAGCTGCGGAGGGCGGCCCCGCCCCCCAGCGCGCGCGAAGGCTCCGCGCGACGGCCGCGCCGCCGCGGAGACGCCGCGCGCCGCCGACCGCGCGCTCCCACGGCGGTTGCGGAGGCGCGCGGCCGGCGCTGCCCGGTGTTTGCTGCCGGCAAACAGTGCGAGGCGCCTGTCAACACCGCTGGCGCCTGTCGCTGCGCGCGCCCATCCGACAGCCCTGCTGGGTGACGAGCGCTGCCGGCCAAATCGCCCGGCTTTTGCCTCCACGGACGGGTGACGACCAGCCGAAACAAGCAGTGCACGACAGGTAGACGGAAATACTAAATAGCAGTGGGATTGTCGGAGGGTGAAGGATTGCGAACGGAAATGGACATTCATTTTAGCCTAGTGTCCAGCCTATACCATATGCACTGATTTTATGTTTTAATAGAATACTAAAGCTGGTGTGCAGGTCAGCAATACTAACAATGTAGTAACGTAAAACAAAGAAGTGAAATGTAAATGAAAGAAGATTATGGGCAATTAAACGTAATGTAGCTGTTGGAAAAAATATTAAATAACTAAACGAGTGACATGGTTTAAAGAGAAAAACGTATGCGAATATGCGCCTTATTGGTGTTCCGCAGTTATTTGCAATGCTCATTATTGCGTCGAGGCTCGGGAATGGACGCGCAGCGTCGAGCAGAGGGCGTTAGCCGCCGCCGAGGGTGAGCCACGCACTGCGCGGACGTCGCTTGCGGAGGGGGGCGGGACCGGACGGGGCGGAGCGGGGCAGAGCAGAGCAGAGCAGGGCAGGGCGGGGCGGAGTGGGACCGAGTGAAACTGGGCGGAGCGGAGCGGGGCCCGGCGAAGCGGGGCGGAGCGAGGGGGGGCGGGGCGGGGCTGGGCGGGGCCGGGCGGGGCCGGGCGGGGCAGGGCGGGGCCGGGTGGGACGGAGCGGAGCGGGGCCAGGCGAGGCGGGTCGGAACGGAGCGGGGCCGGGCGGAGCGGGGCGGAGCGAGGCGGAGCGAGGCGGAGCGTGGCGGGGCGGAGCGGAGCGGGGCGGAGCGAGGCGGAGCGAGGCGGAGCGAGGCGGAGCGAGGCGGAGCGAGGCGGAGCGAGGCGGAGCGAGGCGGGGCGGACGGGCGAGCGGACGCGCCGCGAGTCTCGCAGGTGCACGCCGGCGGCTATCGATTGCGCGTGGCGTCGTGCGTTGACGCGGCGGCGCCGACGGCTGCGGTGCGCTGCGCTGCGGCGCTGGGGGACGGCTCGCTGCTCGCTCACCGCGAGGGGCCGCTGACGGCCGGGCGGGCGCCTCTTGCAGTGCGATTAGTTCTCTAACCAACCACGGTTACGTTGTTGGATATTCGCAGCAATGCGGTTAGCTGTGTTCACTCAAGCAGTAGATTTAGAAAATACATTCTCATCGCTGATTTCGGCTAGTGTTATTAAGACATGCTTGGGATGTCGCGACCGCATTCCCATATTCTTAAAGATTTGTTAATTTATATTTCATCTTTTTACAAAATTAATTTTAAATTATTAATCGGTCCTTAAAAAGATTTTAGCTTTCGCAAACACGGTTTCAAAACGTATCATTATTCGTACGTTTTATTATTGCAACAAAAATTGGCTCTTATCTCTTATTGTACCCCACGAGGAGAAATGGTATGTTTACAACACCAAGAAATTGAAATTGACATGCACTTAAACTAATGCCTGTGTGACCCAGTACAAATTTGCGACCTTCGGTGATCACGATTATCATTCAACCACCTCATGTTTGTGCTTAATTTCCTACTGATTTTATCCCAAAATATTTTGCTCTCCGATCTCAGGGCGCTCAGCCTTGGCTTCTTCGATCCCACGGTGCGTGGGTTATGTTTGTCCTGGGAGGGACGTATAAGGCTTAGACCCTAAAAAGGTCTTGGAGAGCCAGAACACCCATATCCATTGTTTAAATGAACATCGAAAACATGCGTTTGTTTTTGTGACTGTGCTTGATCGATGGAACACAACTGTATGAGATTTAACCTCTGAAAATCCTGATCGCAGCCTAGTCGTGCGATTTATGCCGACGTGAAGTGCGATCGGCTCATACGCGCGTTCACATTTCCATTATTTACATTCCAAGAACTCAGCCGCAGCGCAAATAGGGGCGAACCGATGCCAGCGGATTTCTGCATTTGGAGCAGGCGGCGGCGAATTGCGAGCAGTCGCTCCGCGTCATTTCCGCAGCGGAATCAAACGCGCGCAGGCGGCAGTGGCGCGAAACGAGCCGCGCCCGCGGGCGCCCGCGCCGGGCAGCGGTGGGTGGGTGGGTGGCCGCCCCGCCCCCTCCCGCCTCGCAGACAAAAGCGGCGCGCCGCGCATCGCGCGGGGCACGCGTCGGTGACGCCGCGCTCGCACCCTCGCTTCCGCCCGCCCAGCGATCTCCGCCCCGCCGCATTCGCCCCGCCCGCCCAGCGATCCCCGCCCGCCCAGCGATCCCCGCCCGCCCAGCGATCCCCGCCCAGCGATCCTCCCCGCCCCGCCCCGCCCAGCGATCCCCGCCCAGCGATCCCCGCCCAGCGATCCCGCCCCGATCCCCGCCCAGCGATCCCCGCCCAGCGATCCCCGCCCAGCGATTAGCGATCATGCCCAGCGATGATCGCATCCCCGCCCAGCGATTTTGTGCGTAGCCGCTATTAGAGAAATGTTGTTTTAGCCATGAAAATGTACGCGATGATAAGGAAGAAATGCGGATTTTATTCGCTTTCCTGCTGTAACATTCAGAGTAGTTGAGATGATCATTTGAACGCTATTACAAATTCTATTTCACCGTAGGTTCTTTTATTACTTAATCTCACATTCACTGTCCTTATTGGCACTATATTGTTTCGTCAAACCTCTAATTTTAATGGAGTCATTAAGAAGAATACTTGATATTTCCTCCTTTAAT
Organism: Teleogryllus occipitalis; assembly: GCA_011170035.1. NCBI lineage: Eukaryota > Metazoa > Arthropoda > Insecta > Orthoptera > Gryllidae > Teleogryllus > Teleogryllus occipitalis. The sequence goes on along the minus strand of BLKR01001197.1, from coordinate 134,402 downwards.
AACTTTCTGTTGCATTATTCTTCTGGCCCTTCACTCTATTTAGTTTTCACGCTGCCCTTCTCGATCCTTGTGACTGTTCCGCCGCGTCATCTCATTCATGCTCGCCTTCCTCTTTTCTGTCAGGCTTCATTTCTGGCTGCTCCTGTTGGTCGCTACATCCGTCTTTTCTCGCTCGGGCTTTTCTCCGTCCCCTTCCAACTTACCACCCATCTATATTCACAGCCCCGGCGAGTATTGCACAGCCTTCCCCGCTCGTCTCTCTTTCATAAACTGCGACGCCGCTTCTTCTGTTTTCTGCCCTTTCCTGCCTCTGGGGCGCGGCCAGGCGGGCGGGCGGGCGGCCGGCGCTAAAACGTTTAACGAGGGCTGCACGCGATAGCGGCACGGGGCGGGGCTGGGCGGGGCGGCGCAACGCTTGCCTGGGTGCAGGCTGCTGGCGCCTGATAAGCGCAGCGCTGCGCCCTGGCACAATGGCCCTGCGCGCCACCGGGGCACAACCGCTTCTTTAGAGTCTTCAATTGTTTGCATTCCAAGAGAGGTTATTGCCAATACGGAAATTGCTGTTTGCAACTCGGAAATCGACCTCTTTCTAACCTGAAAAAACGATAATATCCAGTTCAGTGTTCAATGACGTACTTTTCTGCCGTTTTTAGAGTATAGTAATAAGGCTTGTTTTGAACTACTGCTTTACAAACTTGATAATGCAAAACAATTACAAAGTAAAGAATTTAACTATTCTGGAAAGAAAATTAAAAATATGAAATAAATATTTATATTAATGTCCGTTCATTATTAATATGAGTATTTACAGCGAGATATGTTCTCTTATGAGATTATTTGCGTTATTTATCAATACCGTTTATCTGTGTTATTTTACGTATTAAAGTAAGGTATCGGCGTGTATTACATTTTATGTCCCCACAATGGAGACCGAAAGTTTGAAATGTTAATACAAAAGCTAAACACAACTTTTTCTTTAAACTACAGTCATTTGAAAAGAACCATACGATTGTTTAAATACGCAAATAAAATATAATATTAATCATTTTTGAAGAAAATATCGATGATCGAATCAAATATTTCAATAATATGCCAATATTTTAAGTCGGTTTTCCGTCTAGAAACACTTTTATGCATTAGACCAATACGAACTGTTTGCTTTTTTTAAAATATGAGTGTTTATTTTTCATGATTCCCCGAATCTAATCTTATCGAATATCATTAAGATACCAATCAGAAAGAGCATGATGAATGAATGGTGATGTTAATGCAGAGCAAAAATCGTAATATCGGAGCAAAGCTAAAAAAAAACGGGGAAACCTTCCACGCCCCCACCGTTTTCCGCATTAAGTGTTCGGGTTTTAAACTGCCTGCGCTGAGAAGTGGAATGTTAGTGTTCTGCCCACTAACATATGGGTCACCGCCGCTCATCCGGTTCCTCTGCAAGGGTTGCGAGCGTGAGTTTGTTCCGCGGAGCCGAGAGTAGCGCGCATTGGCGCGTGGTTGCAGTCGCGGCGCCGGCGGGGCCGCGCGGCGGGTGAGCGCCCGGGTGCACTCTGCCGCCCGCTTGTTTTGTCGCCCGCGGAAGATTGGCCGCGAGTGCCCCGCCCCTCCTCGCCCTGCCTCTCCCTCTCCCTGCCTGGCCGTCGCGAATGATGGATGCACGCGGGGACGAGTCTTGCGCGCGCTACGCTGCACCGCCCGCCCGCCCGCCCGCCCGCCCGCCCGCCCGCCCGCCCGCCCGCCCGCCCGCCCGCCCGCCCGCCCGCCCGCCCGCCCGCCCGCCCGCCCTCTATCTGGGTCGACGTGCGCTGAATTTGACGCTTCCGTTGAATTTACCGTCACGAGGTTGAGAGGCGCGCGGTCGTTCGCGGACGCCGTATTTCGTTGGGTGATTCGCGTAATGAATATGCAAAAGGTGAGGTGCTCTGGGACGGAACGCTAGCCGTTGAGTCACGCTGTGTTTATTATGCTACGATTTGGAAAACGCAAATGTGTGGTTTTCTTTTTCGCTCTTGTCGGTTTTTTTTATCGCTGAACCGCTTTTTTATGTAATATTATAGTTTGTATGAATTTGATTTAAAAAGTATTTGACAGTCACTTTTTGTAGTGAATTTAAGGACACTAAATCACGGTGCTTGACCCTCACTCTTGTGAAACACCCGTCGTTCAAAACAATAATGATCTGTTCATATCCTGGAAAGATTCTGACATCAATAAATTTCACAATGCAAATAGAATTTCATTTCAATTCAAAAAATGATTTTTTCTCTTGCCAAGAGCATTATTTCCATGTACGTGCAAAAAAAAAAAAGACGTAGATAAAAACTGTTATAAACGTAGAATCGTAACCTGCTGTTCCCTCTGCAGTTTTTATGATTTGTATTATTAGGATTTATGTATCACATGAAATGTCAGATTCTAAGTTGTGCTTTCAAACAGTGACAGCTACTTCACTGTTAACGAAAACAGACCAACTCGGGGAGTCGAGCGTTGTGCATCTTTGCTGGGCAGTATTCGCTTTCTCATCTGGTAACGATGAACAGTCCTGGCCACCCAGAGTCTCTCGCGGAGGCGTCGTTTACGTTGAAGAGCACTGCACACGTGCGTCGTGCGGAGCTCTCTCGGCCGGCGCTCGAGACGGAGCGGGGGCGGGGCCGTTCGACTCCCGACGCGGGGGCGGGGCCGTTCGCAGGGCGGCTCCGCATCGCCCGCCCCGGGCGACGTGGCTGCGCCCGACTGCGCGTGGCAGACGTGGCAACGCGTCGGAATGGGCAACGAGGCTGTCGGCGGCAGCGAGAGCGGAGCCTGGGTCGGCTCGCCCGGGCCTGCTCCTCCCGAGGGCGGAGGCGGAGGCGGAGGCGAAGGCGGAGGCGTACCTGGCGGTGACGGGTGCGCGGCGCGTGCGCTCGCCCACGTGACCGCCGCCGGCTCCTTCCGCCACCTCCTTGCTCTGCCCAGTCGCACGGCGAACGCTGTGCGTTGCATTTGCGATATCGTTTTCGTATTCCAAAAGCTTCACGTTGTTAAAATATAAATCGCATGTGGATGTAGATGCTTTGTGTGACGTAAATGCCACGGTTTTAAGCACATCTTTAGACGGCGGGCGCAAAATATTGATTAACGAGTAGTTGACTGCAAGTGTGTATAAGTATATTGACTCAAAATATCTCAGGATTGTGCATTGTAATATAAAAATACATTGTATTTGTCAATCGGTTAATAACTACAATATTTTATTCTTTATTAGTATATTTTCACCATATGACTGCTACTTTTCTGAGACAATTTAATTTTTTCATTTAATTCTGATATTCCTTAAGGTCATATTCTCCATTCTGTTGGCGATTATTGACAAATAAGTTCTATTTGTTCGTATTTGTAATATACTCTAACTTTCAACTTTTCGTTTCAAGATATTAAAACAAAACCGGAGTTCTCGGAGATACTATGATCATAATCTCTTTTCCATTCACTTGGTATACATCTAGTACCACCTGGTGCACTTGTGCACGTGAATAAACATACCGAAACAAATGGATAGTTTTCCACTGATGATTAAGAAATATCCTTAGTATAATTACATATTCTATGAAATTTTTTTAAAAAAATTAATATCTGCTCAGTTTTACCAATTTTATGTTGGACATGATCATAGTGAAATAAAACAATGAATTGAAATAAATATATTAAATTGCATATAAAAGCTAGTGTAAATTTAGTTTCAGTCGGTGATCAGGAATGTGTGAGATAACAAAAACATTTCTTTTCCTGTAACTATGTTGGAGGAAGTTTCCATTTCGAATCTTTCATTAAAACCTAGGCATTACTTCTTCACCATCAAAAGTTTTGTTAATGTTGTGCTCAATGGAACGTCTGCGTATGGATTTGGAATTGCTTCTGTCCTCAAAAGAAATTGTTTGAATCTAAGTCAGGTTCTGTTATTGAGCGTTGCAACAGAACTGAGCAATATGAAAGAAAATTGAAACAGTGCCTTAAGTTTTCGAGAATTTATTTCGTCGTAAAGAATATTTGTAAAGTTTTAGTGCTTTGTGACTTTTTCTGTGCGTTTTGCGTCCTTTGGATTAGGTTCCGTTGCTTTAATGCAGTAGTTCATTATTCACCGCATTTTACGTGTGATTATTTCATTTTTTTCATTTGGCACATCATTAAAATTCTATTTGGCGTTCTGTATTAATTTAAAACAAAGGTTTTCAAAGTGTGATCACGCAGATCTCTCTGGAATTTCGTTAATTTTCTGCCTCGTGGAAGTTGTTTTTAAACGGAAATTTCACTTCAAAACCTTTAGTGATAACAATGTTTATCGTCGCCTTCCGCGCACTCTTCAGTTTTTCCTGAGATGTTCACGCACATTCGCTATTTATTTTAAATGAACAATTATTAACAATTCAACTTTTGAAGATCGTAACAAAATAAAACAAAATGCACAACGATTATTCACTTGTTATATTCTCAAATATATTTTTGTTATTAAATTGATGTCTTGAAGGGCCCGGGAGAATGTTTATTTTAATAAAGGAGGCTCGTATGATTGACAAGTTTTAGAATCACTGTTCTAAATAATTTTGCCTTTTAAGTGTCTGCTCCATTTTAATTTGGGGGTGAACTCGAAGCGGTAATGAAGTTGTAGAACAAAATGCGCTCTTCTCCGTTGACGCGTCTGCTTTTCTTGATTACAAATGCTAATGATAACGAAATTTCGTTCAAAGTGACATTTTCAAAGAGATTCGGGGCTATATCTGAGTTCGCGCAAATTGCTGTGAAATATCACGAACTCCGATCCTTTGCTCTCTATGCAAGCAATGGGCCCCTGAGAAGAAGGGACGTTGCACTCCGTAGAAGAAAGAGAGAACGCTCTGCCGTAGGCACCTTCAAGAAAGGTTGCTCACTGGAAAACTCAGCAAATACAGAAAACAGTGCAACTTGTAAAAGACACATATATTTTGATTGCAAATTACAAGCTAAATTTTATAAAAATTTGTAACATGTTTTCAACCATTGCATTTATTGTTTATTGTAAATATTAACTCTTTCAGACTTATAAGTTTAGGCAACATTGCCATTCCGATAATTTATTTTAGGAATGGCGTGAAAGTATATTGTAGAAAGATGTTTCATCATGGAATTCTGTGAGCCGGCAAGAAGAGAAATGTCAAACATTGGAGGAGATCACTTTAGAGCACTACGTTCGTAGTTTTCCGTACTGAAATCAGTAAAACCCAAAATCATCATTAAAACCCACAAAGCTATTGAAGCAGATTCATGAAACTGGAAGTGTGAATAATAAACTCATATGATGTCTCAATAAATATTTGTTGAGAACGTGCTTAAAATATTTCAAGACCTATCTTCGCTAATCATTAGAGTCCGTTCGTTGAATTCTTACGGTCACTTACTGGAGAAGAAATATTTCGGTTGAATTCGAATACATTACTTGATGAGTGTACGAATGTTAGGACGAAGAAAGCAAACTAATGCTCATATAGATGCTGTAGAATATCTTCTCTTTAGCGAAATTGCTTTTGAAACGTTGGTGAAGGAATATTCCAAAGCCATATTGTTGCTACCTGAAGCGGCGTTGTCTGTAGTTGAAGACAGCTTCCTTTGCTCCGTAACGTTTCGATGCGAAAGAGGAAATATGGTCGCGACGTGACGACGTTAGAGCGATTCGGGCGCACGTCGTCGCGGAGTCGTGACGAGGGCGAGGAGCGCGTGGGGGCGTTGGGGCGTGGGAGGGGGAGCGCGACACCGGAGTTGACGGGTGGCCGGTCACTTGGGCACTCAGGACACGCACCTCACGAGGGGGCGGCTCGAGGCGCCGGGCGGGGCGAGGCGGGGCGAGGCGGGAATGGCATACCCTCCGAGTGTAAATTTGAGAAGAACATTGCCCACGACCTGCCATTATTGCAGCAAGCTAAGGCTAGAATCATAAAATGCAATGCGACATTTCGTGGGATATGCTTTCAGTGGAGGCGAGATATCGACGCAACGACCAGTGGGTTGGCTCCAGCACTTGTATCGATGTCGGAGAGCACACGAAGACAAAAGTACCGCTGACAGCAAGCAGCGTCGTTTAAGCTGAACCCTGCTGCTTTGTGTGATTTCGGGAAGGGGAGACAAGTGGAATGAGGCAAGTTGGACGTGGTACCTCCTGCAAAAGGGATAAGGCATGCGGCAAAAGGGAAGAAAGGGCGGAAGGCAAGGCAACCGGCGGCGGAGGAAGCGGCGAAAGGCGTCGCGGAGGCGGGGGCGGGGCAGGGGCGGGCGCGTCCGTAGGTGGCCGCGGGGCAGGCGCCGGCCTCGCGCCTCGGGACGCCTCAGATTTATGCGGGCCCAGCGTGAGCAGGCGCCGCGTCCGCCGCCCCCAGCAACAGGTCGGGCGGTGGGCGGGCGGGCGGGCGGCCTCTGGCCCGCGCCGCCCCTCGCCGGCCTCGCCCACGGCGCGGGGACCAGCCGCAGGTGCGAGCGCCTTCTTGGGCGCGCCCCCGCCCGCGCAACAGGTCTGTTCGCTGCCCGCCCTGCCCCCGCCCCCGCGCCTCACCCGTGCATGCACGCCGACGTCTTGCAAAAGTCCCATCGACGGCTCAGATCCGTATCTTTACGAACTCGCTTGTCTTTAGTTCATCATTTCACTTGAAATACAGACAGCGATCTGAAACGTGTTGCAAGAAGTGTTTCAATGTTTTTGACGAATTGTGCAAGGAACTAAATAGGTTAATTTTATAGATACATTGCAAATTTACAATTCAAAATTTATTTATATTTTTCTAGAACACATCGTTTTCATTAGAATGTTATTTCAATAAATTTTACATATTTGAAGAATAAATTAAATTAACAAGTACCTGCAAACAAAATTATAAAGCACGAAGAAATGTTAATGAATAAATTACCATTCCGAATAGATTACAATATTCTATGATGAATCCTGTAAAATCATTATAACGTGCATTGTATTCGTATATTAGGATTATGAATAATTCATAATATATATTATTATATATTGTGAATTGAGTTTGAAATGAATATAACATTCATTTGTACACAATTTTTAATATGAATATAATCATTCCATCGCAATCATTCATGGAGACGTTCTACGAAAGATAAAGTGGGCATCGCCCAGGAGCTGCGTCGTATGTTTCCAGACATATATCATCTGGGATTATTGCCTTCCAGTCTTCCCGCTGAGCAAGCACTTACAGTCTCACAGCCCCACGTTGGATTACTAATGGCCCCAGAAGTGCTACATAAGTCCATTTCGTGAATATCTTACTTGTTAGGGTTTGATCTTGGCAATGATACAGTCGAAATTAAAATTATTTAGCATACCTATATAACGCGCTCTTATTTTTAATTCTGTGCGTAAAATATGTTTCAAGATATCTGGTTTTCTCTGAAATCTGGTATCACCCATTAGTATAATGTGTGTGTTGGCTGAACTTTTTAGCCTTGCCTTAACAATTCTCAATAAAATGTTGTGCTTTCATAAAACGTTGTATTATCCCAACTGAACATGTACTTTGTCGTATTGTATGTACTAAAAGTACACACAAAGTTCTACCAAAAAGGTTTGTCATAAATCCTCATTTTACTTTTGAATATGAAGATTCTCGTGTTGGTTTCTGTAGTCGTAGAGTATTTTTGACGAGCCATTACAATGCAATTTTTCATTATTCACTTCATTTAAGTTGAAATCTGAGAACAGAATGGCAAGATACTCGTGTTTATATTAATTACTTCAAACACGAGATTTTCATTCCACTTACCATTCTAGAGCTTATCGTAACTACTCTCTTTTCGATAGGGGATTAAAGGATAAACAGTTCTCTGAGTTTTTCTTTGTAGAGATGGCATAATTGTAAAACGGAACAGTGTGAGGATTAAACGTGGTCACTGAGCATTTTTAGCGAGTGCCGCCCTAATGTCAACCCAGAGCCCGTCTGTATACAGGATTTTAATATGACGAAACCGAGAAGCGTTTGCGACGAGCGGTGTCTGCACAATACGAATAAGGCAGTGCTGCGCCCGCGAAGCGCAGAGAGCTGCATCCGTTGCGATGGTCCGATTTGTGATGCGGCCGCTTGGCGCGTCTCCACCGCCGCCGCCGCTGGCGCGTCGTGCGAGGGTCGTGGGCGACCCGTCTGCCCCTCGCCTCTCCGCCCCGCTGCTGCGCCCTGGCTCGTTCTCAAGGCCGGCCACCCGCCTCCTAATGAAAACGCCGACAAGCGCGCTTGGAACACGCGACGCCTGTTCCTTTCTGCTCGACGCGCGCGGCGACAGCGGGGCGGGGTGGGGGGAGGTCAGGGGGCGGCCACGGCGGCGCCGGGACCAGCTCGAGGACAGCGGCGGCGACGCCGACCTAACTTTTTCCGCTTTCTCCTCCTCTCGCCCTCCTCAAGCCGGACCGAAGAATCTCTCAAGACGCGGCCAAGTGTAACTTGAACTTCTTCCAGATATAGAAATTATTTTTCGAGGGTGTTTATAAATAAACATGAGTTGTGGCCGCCCCCTGCTGGCGCCGCCGCCGCCTTCCCCGCTGCCCCGCCGCCGCTTCTGACGCATCCATCGCGCGCCTTTGACAGTTTTACTGCCGCTCCTTCCGGGCTCTAATTCGTTTATGGACTTATTATTGCCGCGCCGCGCCGCCCCCGCCGCCCTTCGCTCGTTCTCTCGCACGTCGCCGTTGGCCTTCTCCGCGGCGTGCGCGCCCGTCAGCTTGCCAGGCAGCCATCGCCCTCCGCGGATGCGACAGGGCGGCGCCCGGAGGGGAAATTGCGATACAGAGCGTGAACGATGAGGTAGTGTGAGGACGAGACGATGTTTGGTGGTACGCCAGGTAATGGAAAAATATGCGAGGCTGTGATGTTGTGGATGGCGCCGAAGGAACGTGTGATTGGAGAGATGGTCGTAAATGTGCATAGAATGAAACCAACTGATGCGGCAGATAAAATGGAAATATTTTGTTTGATTGATATTTTCGTGTTACCGAGCGCGTCAACTGCTTTGGTCATTAGTCCCGTTAGTGTAGGGCATGTTTTTTTCTTGGGAGATGGTAATCTTCCCCCGCTGGATGGCGAGATCGGGCGCCGACCTACCGTCGGCTAGCGGGGTTTCCCCCTAACCAGGACTCTCCCACCAGCGGGGCACCGCCCCAGCCGGGACAAGCTCTAAGCTCCCGACCGGTCTCCCGGAATCTGTGGTAGTGTAGTGCATGTTAGTGTAAGTGTGTGTGTAAGGGGAGAGGATAGGACAAGGAAGAGGAAGGAAAGATCGCGCACGGTCCGTTTGGTAGGGTACTGCTCCCGCATTCGCCTGGTGTTGATCGGAGAAACCACGGAAAACTACCGATCAGAGCAGCCGGCCGCTAGAATTCTCCTCCAGACAGCGACTGAATCCGACCCAGCTGAAAAGCTAGTGTCGAAACTCCTGCCGCCGTGGGGAGTGGGAACCTAGGACCACCCAGTCAGAGGCGCTGCAGTGACATCAGTTGATGCACTGAGCTACAGCTCCCGTTCAAAGATTTTGTTACAGTGAAAACGTAAACGTAGTGGAAGTGAGAGCGGTGTGGGTGAAATCATTGGCCTATGATGAAGCCCGGTTGAAGCGGAAGCGGCGCAGGCGGTGCTGGAGGCGAAAGCAGGGTAGCGAAGCAAGGTAGCGTAGCGCGGCGGCTGGCGTGGGTGGCGCGTCAGCCCTAGTTTATGTGGCGCGCGCGCGGACGGCGCCGGAGCCGATGAGCTCGCGTGCGCGCGCGAGGGGGGCGGCGCCGCCGAACGGAACGGGAGATGGAAGAGGTCGTAAAGAGGAATAGCCAATTAGAAGGCGGCTCTGCCCGCGCAGACCTGGCGCTGTCTGCCGTAAACGTCAGGCTCGCGGAAGGTAGAACGGCACGAAGCGCGCGCCGGATGTCTTGTCTGTTGCGACAGTGGAAAAATACTGGGGGTGAAATGCGCGCCTCGACAATATTATGTGCCGCGCGGGAAAACCAACTTCGTTGTTTTTGCGAAGCGCAGTCCTTTCCTGTGTACACTTCTGTCATGATGTTGTAATAAAGAAAGATACATTTATTGATATATCTAACAAGTGTATCTCCTCTTTCTTTGTCATCGACGTCGAAGAAATGGTCCAGCTAAATGTTGGTGGCAAAGAAACATGCGTCTTTTGGCTAATGAAGCAATTTACAAAATAATAAATGAAGATATTATCAATAATAAAGTGTTCAGAAAACAATGTCTTGCAAACGTCCATGCTGTTTTTTTGTTTCAAGTGAAAAATGCAATTGAATTGCTTTGGTAATCTCAGTCGATTTTCACATTTTTCTCGTTTACAAACAATGTATTTCATATTAGAAAATAAAACAAACTTTAATAATTAGTTACATTATAATTTAAATTTCTTTAAATTATAATATTTTTCTTAGAGAATAAATTGAAATAGTTGTCCTTTTTTAAAATTTTAATTAAATGATTTCGACAAATAATCGGAAATAAGTCATGGCATATCAATGTTATAACAATTGCATATATTCTGCGTATATTATTGAATGGTCCACAAGCCTAAGCGTATGACCCTTATCTAATCTTTTTGTAATATCTCGCTGTAAGTATTATTTACTGCATTTATGTAACCTCATATGGTTACGAAAAAATGTTATTTCATTCAAACTCGTTTGATGTGCATGCTGTAGGAATGAATATTTATTTTCTAAACCATGTTACAGAGTTACAAATAACACATATAGTGGAGATACGTAGCTCACCAAAACTCTTCCTTTCTTTAGTGTTTTAACTCAACAATTTAAAAAGGTGGATGAAATCATTTAAAGATCTTCACTGAATGTGGTTGCCCAAGCGCTGCTCGGGTGCAGTGTCAAAATCAGACGAATGGTGCTCAGCCATCTAGAGAGCATCATTGCTCAATTTTTACATTTTTGTGGGTTGTTCGCGTTCTGCGTAACGTCATTCAATTTAGGGACACATTTCACTGAGAACGAAATAGCTGGCTTTAAAATTAGAGGTGAAGGACACACGCTAAAACAATTTTGAACTAGCTGAGCCCGGGTAACAACATCGAACTAAGGAAGAGCCGTAGAAAAGTTAGGAAAGCTTTACACAATCACTATATGAAAAGTCGAAAACCTCCAAAATATTGTTTCATGTCGTTAAGTATTTATTTTTGAAAACTAATCAAAAGAGATAAGTTTGTAAATTCTGGAACAATACAATCACTCTTCACTATGAACATTGAGTTGAACATGTTTCTGAAAATGTAATTGATATGTTCAATATTTACCAATATGAGTACATGTGTGTCCTAGATAACTATGGTAAACAAATCCTACTATCCACCTTATCTTGAAAACATAACGTACATCAAAAAAATATTTATAATCATTGGTTTTGTTAAAGAACACATGCGTCAGGCGATTGTTGAACATTGCCTCTATATACAATCACTAATCTTTGCATTGTAAAAAAAGCTTTTAATTTTAGGTTCGCTACCTCACTCTCACTTGTTTGCTCGAAGGCGAAATGTCGACTGATTTCAATAGGTCGGTTATAATGCGCACAAAGAAATAATGGGAAAATGACGGTAATGGGGAAATGACATAAGCATTCCTACTATAAATTAAACATATTTTCAATGTTTAGAGTTTAATCTATAATATCGGTTAATAATATTATAACACATTTAGAGCCCGCCACCTTTCATATACAGCAAACACACAATTTAGTTGAGTACAAAGTTAAAATTCTTTCCAAACGTATACCATTAATGTTTAAAATGTAAGGACTTGCGGGTACCCGTCCAAATTTGACGATAACTGAGAAGAAACTCACAGAAGTGTCAATTTTGTATACCTAAGAATTTTTTTTTTAATCTTCCGACACCTATGTATTTTGTTCCATATGTAATGACCAGTTGTTTATGCTAATGAAAATACTTGCGTAACAGAATATACATAGAAACTCCAGAATAAAGAAATACAGATATGCGTAACAAACACTTTCATACATGCGTATATCCCAATTTTCTCGTTGAAAATTGCATGTATATCCTCGCCTTGTGCACAGCTCTTTAACCTTCCTTGGAACCATATTAATAGATTTTAATACTGACGTGTGTTTGAAATCATAGCTCAAAAGGACCTTAAACATGGATGTTTTAATCGAAAATTCGAGACAGTGTCGTTGATGTGATTCCAATACTTTTCCCACGATGTCGACGCTGTAACCCGTTTTAAAAGTATTTTCAAGTGTAGAAAATTTCTTTTATTCTTCATTTCTTTCATGCCTATCTTTGTTCAAATATATTCTTACAGTAACTGGCATTGGACTTACCAATAAATCGTAGTAGCTGATAATGTAATACTCCCTTTCAAAAATTCCCAATATGCAATTTTACCTCCATACGGGATATGAACTAGTAATATTGCAATTTCAAAATTATAATCACTGTAAAAAATACTTGAAGGTATATTGATGATGCGAATAGTGAGAGTTTAGAACAGCTACATTTTGTTTGCGATTTTTCCTAATATGCCCAAAAATGCACAATCATCTATAAGCTGTTAAGACTGGGTAATTCTCTGATCTTAATATAAGATCATTCTCAAGTAGTTCCGAAAATTCTGTCGCAAAATCTTCTACAACTTTTGATTCTTCCTCGAATTTGCATAACACTTCCAAATTTTTCTCCCTTAATTTTTTAAGAGATTAAAACCACAAACTCAGTCTAATTTGTGTTCACTTCCACTTCTGCAATTGCTTTATTCTTCGTTTTGTATGTGAATCTATATAAACATTAAAAGGCGGTTGTTTTGTATGTTTATGTGAATAATGTACTAGTTAAGTTCAATAAGAATACGTTGTGAGTCACATTCATTTGAAAATCGGTTTTGTACACAAAGAACACAAAAGTGAGAAATTGAACGTAAGAACGTTCATTCATTATCTACATTACTCAAAATTTTGTTTTCTCAGTATTCTCTTCAAAAATTCTTCAAATTTAATAAGTTTTAAGGCAATACTGTTCATAGGTTTTTGCAAATTTATTTTTAAAATAAGGTATTTGCCCTATGGATAAAAATTAAAATGTAATATGCCGCGCAATTCACTTGTTCAAATTAACTTCAATTGTTCACTTACAGATGTAAATATCAGGGTTGCCAACGTCCTGAAAGAAAATGATGGCATTTTTAGCAAAAAATGACTGAAAATACCTAGAATTTAATCAACGCCACCTACGTATATCTATGTAGGTGGCGTTGGTTTAATTCCCGGCATACTCACGAAGATGGCAGCGCCAAAATACGCAAAAACACGTTTTTGGAAATTTCTTTGAATCCTCTGGACGGATCCGAAAACAAATTATGAGTTCCCCATCAGGAGACCGAGACGCGTCGAATGACACTTCGTATGTCTCGATTGGTGCACGGGAAGTGGTCTAGCCGTGAGGGACGGAACCGCACATCCGCACACTCGAGGAGTTACTCAAATACTATATAGGGATAGGAAGGACAAGTTATCAATAACGAATTAGCAATCTTCTACAGAATTTCTTTTTTTAAGTTTGCTGCTTCTCTGTATGCACCCGGGTGAGTCTTCGAAATAGATGCTGTTCCGCCGTTGGGGCTCGTGTTACAAATAATTAGAAAGCATTCCCAAGAGAGATTCCCTTTAATTGAAGGATCTCGTTTTCCCGCGTGGATCCCTGCTTCGGGGGCCGCGCTCCGTTGCCCAGAGGTAGAATGTGCATACGCAACCCGCATTGCCGCACTGCATTGCTGTGCTGCGCGAGAGCGCCTTGTTCAATTCCTCCATTGAATCTTCTCTTTTGCATCCTCCTGGGTTAACGGTGTTATAATCATCGTTAAATGTCTAATAATATATAAAAGCCTGAAAATACATTTCTTGTTGTGCTAAGGAATTAGTAAATTTCTGGGGATAATCTTCTTTGGGAGTTCTCTATTGTTCTGTGTTGCTCTTGAAAAGACTGCATTAACAGAACTGTTATGATCTTACAAAAATCTAAATTTCATGTCGCTACGGAAAGAATTTTTAACGATATCTGCAGAAAAACTACTTTTGAATATAAGAGCTCTCAAAACAGCATTATTAATACCTATTGGTAATGTAATAGATGCTACTATAGAAGCAAAAATGCCAAATTTCGTTGAATACTTTATAAATACTCGTAGATTCTATTTCGGTGAGAGAATACCAACAAATCATTCACTTTAATCTAGCATTTATATTATAAACCTGTTTAAGTCATTTTTTTTTGTACGTATACACGTCAGTTTGTGCAATCTCCCCTGTTCCTGGAGATAATACGATGATGTAATTGGATAATGTGCATTTTCATGCCGCGTGGAAAAATAATAAAAAAGCTGCAGTGAACTGAGGCGCATAATGAAATGTAATGAATCAATTCAATTAATAACAAATGACCTATTGATGTCACGTGTTCCACTTCTCGCACCTATTGTGAACCTGTGGTGCTATCTAATAACTCAGCTATAATGATTGTCAGTTTTACTCGATCCTATTAATCAAATTTATCCTCTTTGCTTTCCATTATTCCTCGAAATACTTAGAATACTCTTCTAGTAGGGGGAAAATCATAATTATTCGATGAAATATTATTTCATCGAATTTACTATGGGTATTTTTTGTCATATTGTCTCAGGGTAGCTATTAGAAAATGGATTTCAGTTCAAAGAAATATAGCTATATTTTGTGTTTGTGATTTTTTTACTCGCCTGGGGCGCCGTGCGCTTGTGAGTCACTTCTGGAGTGCTGAAATGTAAATTAATTCCGGTTCTGCTTCTTGTGTAGCCAATTTCCATGCCCGAAATACGTGCGTTCTTCTGTCTCTTAATATAATTTATTCTTAATTTTTGGGTGACTCTTCAAGAAAAAGATCTCGGGAAAGAGATTTTTTTAAATTTTATGTTATAATGTATTTGTATTTCTATAAGACAAAAGGAACTTCTGCGCTGGCAGCATTTCGACCTTAGGAACTTTACTCGAATGTCAGGTTATTCAATAAGCATCTGGACGTATTATTTCTGCTAGTAAGTAGAATATTGATAGATTTATCCTCTTGTGTAATGTTATTTCTCAGTTAATGCATCGGACAATTAAGGAAGCTCGAAGAGGAGAGTAGCAGGTTCAATCTAAGAGAGTAACTAACACTTTTCCCTCAGTCCGGGTTCGTTATCTGAGAGTGAGAGGGAGCGAGGGAGGGGTAGAAAGAGCCGCTAAATGCTGTGAGCGATCACCGCAGCCCTCGAAGCCGGCAGTTGCCCACAATACATTTGCGCGCGCTCACGCACACGCGCGAATCTCTCCCCAATCGCCCCCGCCCGGGCGAATGCGCTCCGAAACAACTGTAAGGCCAACTGACACCTCACCAGCGGCCCTTGCCTTACCTCACCTAATCTCGTTCTTTTCCAACGGTCTGGTTCAGATCACTCTGTAATCACTCACAAGTCTACCCGATTAAACTACCGATAAATTGAACCCTTACGACCTACCTCAGGATTCTATGTTCGTTGCGCGAAATCCACAGACTCACTGCTGTCTTTCGTGTTCTTCTTCGTCTTCTTTGTCTTCTTCTCTTTCCTCTTAATGTCCTTTGCGGATAATTCACAGTAGGCAAAACTTGTTGTAGGATATTATTTAACTATTTAATAATATTAAGTTTTATTCCATACGTACATGTTTTGAAAACGAGGGACCTCACCAGCAAGTTTTCAAAATGGTACGAATGCAATAAAGCAACATTATAAACGAGTTGCAAACGCTATTTTCTGTGTAACAGCATTATACATTTGTAAGAGAATTAAAGTTAGTTTTAGGAAACTATTGTGGCGGCACCCTTCATGCTATTTACTACTACCTCCCCCATTTGACTTGTTGCAATTTGGTCAATTATGCTGCTTTACGACTTCACCCCAAGACTCTCTAAATCCAATTTTATTAAACTAGTTTCTTAATACTCCATATTATGTACGATTTCGGTGCCATAAAAGATTGTTTATGATCTTGATACACAAAATGTGAATATAACCAGGCGGGAAACCATTAAGCTTCTGGACGTTGCAATCTACTTGAGTTAAGACGGTCGACGTTTCCGTGAAGTTTATCTTTCGCAATTTTTCTTTTTACCCCCGATTCCAAGAGACTCTTGGGGAATTTTCTCTCGCCCCCCCCCGCGCTTGACCCTCGCCCTCCTCCTCCTCGCTGTGCGGCAGCGTCGCCCGTAAGCTGGATCCTCCGGCGCCGTATCACCGGCAGCGGTATCGCGGCCGCGTCGCGGTGCCCTCGCGAAGCCCCGTGCGCGATTGGCCCGCGGCGGCGCGCCTCCCCCCTCCACTCGGCGATAGGCGCGTCGTGACGGATCACCCTGCGGCGCCCTCCCCTGCCCACGTGCTTGCCGCCGCCACCGCCGCCGCCGAGCGTAAAAAGATTACGCGCGCAGCCCCGTAAATTCCGTTTATTACGGAATTTGCGATAGGGCGGCGGCGCAGGGTCCCCGCGGGCGCGCGCCGCCGTCAGCGACGCCGTTACTCTGCATTTGCCCAAATTAGTTGGCATTAAAGCGCGCGGGGGGTGGGGAAGGGGCGAAGGCGGCGACGGCGGCGGCGGCGGAAGGAGGCAGCTGCTGCGGGTGGGGCTTGTGGCGGAGGGCAACAGCAGCCGGGAACAATATTTTCGGGAGCAAACTGTGTCAAAAAACCAGGACCCCGGACGACTAGAGTACAAAATGGACCCTTCAATGAAATGTACTACCACCTGCGCGTTTGTGGCGCGGAGACGGCGCAAAAGCGTTGACCGTGTCAGGATGTGATTCGCTGCTGCATAATCGTCTAGAAAGATGCTCTCTCGACTGTTATTTTGGATGAAGAGTAAGCGACTGTAAATTATTTCTGTCAGTTTGTGATCATTATCTGTTCATATGACTTATAATGTCAAGTTTTAAAAAGGTTTAGATTTAAAATATTTTTTTTTTCTTTTTTCGATGCAGCAAACGTATAATTGAATATCACGTTCGTCACTTCAAATTATATAAACATTAAATAACGAATTAAAAAACCACATTTGCGTAATTCGGAAGTAAATTAGTTGATTTATTCACTCAATTCGTGAATAAACGTTGGGAATATAAAATTACTGTCTAATTTCGCAATTCTTTGAGTGTATATAATAAAATGGATACAGATAAACCAATTGATTGATTTTTACGAGCACATCAACTACTGCAGTCATTAGTTCCGTTAGTGTAGTGAATGATTTATTCCTGGAGGTAGTGGTGTTCCTGGCACCCTGGATGGTGAGATCCAGCGCCAATCTACACGTCGACTTGCGAGGAATTTCCTCGTCCAGTTATCTCCACCAGCGATGCACATTTCCAACCGGAAAGTGCTCTAAGCTCCAAACTAGTTTCCCCAGGCTATTGAAGTATAACTAAAGTATTGACTGCGTTACATTCGAAAATAAATAGTATTTTGCAGAGTCGGAGTTGGATAATAATTTTGAGACTTATCCGGGGGAAAAGGCAAATTGTGCGAGATCATTTACGTCGCCCGAATACTTTTTCACGTGCTTGAGAGAACAAAGCCGTGGACGTAAAAGAGCGACTGGCAGTTGGGGAGTGGCGGCGGAAACGAGCGAACGGCGTCGGAGAACAGACCATCGGCGGAGTGTAGAAGTTAGTGCCGAGCGAACGAGCGAGCACCTGTTGTAACGCGGGGCGCGGAGCGCAGCGCGGCGCGGCCGCGAGAAAGGAGGGCGGCGGCGGCGGCGGCGAGGCGAGGCGGTGCGGTGCGCGAGTGGAGTGCGCGGCGGCGGCGGCCGCGGCCGCGAGCCGCGAGGGAAATTACGCGCCGCGTCCCCGCGAGGCCCCCGGCCCCGGCCCCGGCCCCGCCCCCGAATCTCCCACTGCCTCTGCCGCCGCCGACGTCGCTTCAGCGCTGCCGCGAATGCTGGCGCCGCGATCGCCGCCGCCAACACCAACGCCTACGCCGCCAACGCCGACGCCAACGCCACCAACGCCAGCGCCAACGCCAACGCCAACGCCAACGCCGCCACCAACGCCAACACCAACGCCAACGCCGCCACCAACGCCAACGCCGCCACCAACGCCAGCGTCAACGCCAACGCCAACGCCAACGCCGCCACCAACGCCAGCGCCAACGCCAACGCCAACACCGCCACCAACGCCAACGCCGCCACCAACGCCAGCGCCAACGCCAACGCCGCTGCCACCACTTCCGCCACCGCCACCGCCGCCGCCGCCGCTCCTGCACCGCTGCGTCGTGGATGCTCCCAGCTGTGCTGGCGGCAGCAGCGCCCGCTCCTCTCTCGCCTCCGCCTCTCGTCTTGGATTTACCTTTGCTCGACTCACTGCTCTTCACCGCACCCTTCGCCTTCCCTCAGAGCGGCTCAATCTGCACATGCCTTGTCTGGCGGTCAACATCTCGCCACAATTGCCTGTTTTCTATCGTCCCTCTGATGTTCTTTCTTCTTAATTAACATTGTTATTCTGAGTGTGCCGTCTTTTCCCTCCTGTATATTCCTTCGTTTTTCGTACTTAAAGATCGTAAGCATTTCATTTATGTGTATACAATACTCCCATTTTAATTATTTACTTCGTTACATATTTGAGAAAATGTCACCCATCAGTAAATAATTGCTTCCTCTTATATTAGTTTTAATTTTTATTCGCTATTTTTCCTTCTCTGTATATTTTTATCCTTATTTATTGCTGTGAAACTGCACTAATGCACATAAATGTAACGGCAGCTGCCGCATGTGTTCTCTTGTCTGCATTTAGTGATTCATTCCGTTCATCGCCACGCGGCCCTCAATTACCCTGTCTCGATTCATTGACACATTTATTGACACTTCTAAAATGGCCGTCACCACTGTTTTATTACTTCATTTGTAACCCTTTCAAATAACCATTAGCGACGCCATCTCTATCTTCATCATCTATCGCCCACTACCACCATCCATTTGCCTGTTATCTCACGAGCCAGCATTCCACATTTTGGATCGCTTTTACATTCTCTTTAGCACCTCTTTTTAAAAAAACTATTTTGTGGGATCCTCCTCTTCGGGTTTCGTCCAAAGCCAACCCTTTCGCTCCCCGCCGCCTCACCTGACCTCCGCCCGCTGCTCTTCGCCGCCGCCCGGCGCTTGTGCGTGGCTCCTATTATTATTCAGCGGGCATTTCGCGTTTCGAAATGTAATTTCGCGACGTAAAAATAATTCCATTTCGCCGTAATTAATTCCAGACTACATTTTAATTAAAATATTCACGCAGCCGCCCGTCCGCGGTGCGCTGGCGCCCGGCCCGTGCGAGCGACTCGTCTGGAGTCTTGCTTTGCCTCCGCCCACGCCGCCGCCCACACAGCCGCCCACCGCCGCCCGCCGCCCGCCGCTATTGCTCCCGCAGCCCAGCCTCATCAGCGCCTGTTTGCCCCCTCCGGCAAGAGCCGCCAGCGACGGCTGTACACTTCGCGATGGCTGACTTGGCCCACTGCAACTTGTCGGTTACGGGGAAAGATAAGTGTTTTAGGCCGAGACGTGGTAATTGGTTTGGCCCCCGGTGTGTAGAATACACATAGGTTCAAGGCATTCGAGTAGCATTTATTTCATTTTTGGAGTAACAATATTACACCGGTGCTCGTCCTTCGCTGGAGCAAGTTTTCTGGAAACATGCGAATAAATGATGTGAAATATTTCATGATGTACTCTAATGAGCCCTAAATTTATTTTTTCTTGGATGTAGCTTTTCGTTTAGGGTAGGTTTTCGTTCGAACCTAATATTCCTTTTCTCTACTCTCCCCCTCTCTCTCTCCTTCTCTATCTCTCTCTGTCTCTATTTCTCCCTCTCTCTGTCTATTTCTCTCTCACTCTCTCGCTCTCTCTTCATTTTCCCTTTATTTAGTAGATTTTAATTTATTTGTAATCATTCTGGTTATACGAGTGTAGCATACTTTGTTGTTTACTTTTCAAAAATGCTCGCTGGGAACGATATTTTTGCCGAATCCAGATGGAATCGGCCAATTACGGTTCCAAAGGTTAATGTGTTAAGCTCTCCCCCTCCCCTGAGGGCGGCTGCTTGTGCTTCAAAGGATTTTTTAACGTTTTGCTTCACTCGCAACTTTTGGTTTTCCTCCATCGTTTTCATTCAACATGCTCATTGCACAAACCCTGCAGAGCCCCCTTTCTTTGCTTCCTCCATTTCTACTCCGCCCGGTGAGTGTGCCTTAAATGCCCGCTGCGGGAAACCCACGTGCCCCCCCCCCCGTCCATAGTGCGTTCGCTGTGCTGCAGAACGTTAATGCACGGCCTCTCGGCTCATTTGCTGCGAAACTGTGCTCCTTATTCGCCATTTCGCTCGAAGACATTTTAGGAATACTAAGCTGGAGTGAAGGTTATGGGCAAATCTTGTTCGCAGGAATGGTAGTAATGAAACGCAAATGTACTATAGGGGAATATGAACGAGGTTATTTTCTTTTTATCGTGTGCGCATATTAGTATTTGCTTCTGCGTGAATATAATTTCTTTGGGGAAAACAAATCGAGCTTTTAATCGACTTGAATAAACACAGTAAGAAGTACTCGAACTTACAATTGTTCAAATATCCACTGATAAATGTGTTTAACCTGGTGACAATTGAAAACTTTACCTTGATTTATTCTCGTAAAAATATATCCACCTCACTGAAAACATCTTCGTTCAGTACCGACCATATGTTTTTTTTTCTTATTTTATGTTCCTTCTTTTACTAAACTCCTTTACCTTTACGTTGTATTATATATTTGTATTTACAATTTCATTACTTATATACATTTGTACTTACTCCTTCGAATATAAAATACCAGTTCACCAATGTTGTATTCCGGTTTTAGGAACGCACTGTACGTATGAGTGCTGTATTTACTTTCTTCTTTCGTCGTTTACCATTCTGGGATATCTGTATTGTATAACATTTTAGAAATTCGTAATAAATGAATGCACGAATAGTCTCTGAAAGACTTGAGAATAAAATGTTATTTATTCTCTTCATACACCCACGATACAAACGTTCTATAAAATATTCGCAAATTGCACTATCATTTTGCATTGTTTATTTACACGGGATTTCTGTTTCCTTTTTAGGACCCACATGCCAGCACAGACATCAATGACAACGATGATGACCCTATGCCTCGGGACAACGGTGACAACAAACACGGCACTCGCTGTGCTGGAGAGGTTGCTGCTGTCGCATACAACAGCTATTGCGGCATCGGCATCGCCTACAACGCCAGCATCGGCGGTGAGTTCCCCCAGTCTTTTTATCCTTTGTTTACTTATTAAAAAATAATAAAAGAGATTATCATCTGTGTTAACAATAAAAATATAATTTTAATTTTTTAATTATTAAATATTTCGTAAAATATCAAATTTTCTTTTCAATAAAATATTTATTTTAAATATAGTCCACTAAAACGTCTACAAATTGCTAGTCTTCCTGAGTTATGTAATTTGAGCAACATTTATTATTGTTAATGTTATTATTACTATTACTATTAATAATAATGTTATAATATAATAATAATAATAATAATAATAATAATAATAATAATAATAATAATAATAATAATAATAATTTCTATAACTAGTCACCTCATGACTAATAACAAATGTGCAAACGGTGCCGAAAGAGACAATTTATGACATTGTATGTGAGGATTTTTTAATGAAGTGCTTTGGGGTGGGTGTTGTGCAGGCGTGCGCATGCTGGACGGCACCGTCAACGACGCCGTGGAGGCGCGCGCGCTGGGGCTCAACCCGGAGCACATCGACATCTACAGCGCGTCGTGGGGCCCCGAGGACGACGGCAAGACGGTGGACGGCCCGGGCCCGCTGGCGCGCCGCGCCTTCATCTACGGCGTCACCAGCGTAAGCAGCAGCCCGTTCTCCTTCTACCCTCACTCCAATTCCATTAGGGGCGTTACGAAGTTCAAGTACAGAGTTTCGACAAAAGAACATGGCGATGGTTTGGACTTGTTTTATGATATTCTGCGGATATATATATATATATATGTATAAAATTAGTCATTTATAAATAATTTAAACTTACCAATTCGATTCTTAATTAGTGAAGTACTTTTAAAATTACGATTGGGAAAAATTTTCTTATTTAATTATTTATTTTTGTTGGCATAATTAAAATTTATCGGTGAAATTTTATCGGCAAATTATACATGTAGACAAAATGTTAGAAATCTCCTTTTGGAGGAGGAACGTACATTGAGTATGATCCTCCACTAGGCTTAAGGTAGATTTTGTAACTTGATATGGCCGCTCGGCGAACTGATGTAAATGAATGAATGGAAAATACATGTCAGTCATCTTCACATTCGCTGCTAGCGCCTCTGTCAGGTTGTCTTGCTCAGACGAGGTTTCGAATAGTTTAATATTATCTCTTTCCCTATCTACAAATACTACCAGCTTTTGATAAGTTTCTTCGATATTTTGTTTACAGTATAAAGTTTTTTTTTTTTACCTGTTCATCCAACAATGAAAGTATCGACTAGAATTTTTTTTCTTTTTCTCTGGTTTCTTTCCTGTTAGAGTGGAAAATGTAAGAACCTTTAGCGGAAGATTCTCTTCACGAATAATTGTTTTAATATTTAGAAACAGTAATATACACTAATAACTAAATTACTATATTCTTCGAAATTAAATTCATTAGAATCATTATTTACTGCCAAAACACTGTTAACAATTAGTTCCACATCAGAAAACATACAATTGTATGCCAAACGCTGTAAGTCACAATAATATTAAGCGAGCTCACTGAACAGCTAGAGTGAATTTGAGGATCTTTTATAAGACGTCTTTTCTTTCACTGTGTAACATAAAAGTAAAGGACTGGGTTCTATTTGTTATATCCGGAACCTCGAAATAGCCTCTAAGGCGTGCTGATCCTGTCACGACCACGTGGCTGTGCACGCTCGCCCCCGCCTGCTCGCTCAAGAGGGGAATCAAGGAGAGTGATGGAGGGGGAACATTTCTCCTCTCCGAAACCGGTGCATGCGCAATTAGGAGGGAGCTTTCTAAGTTGTTCACCGATGATAATAAATATCTGTAGATCCTACAAAAATTATCAAAAATACAGTTACCCGAATAAAAGATGTTGAGATGCATAATATAAAAACATTGTATGAATAATTAAAAAATGATATAAAAATTAATCTTCACTAAAGTCCCAAACACTTGCGTATGTTCCATCTTTTCTATTTCTGTCTATAAAAGTCACACTTGACTGTATATATTGTTCTTCATTCATTTGTCCCAAAACTAATATCAATATTCAAAAGTTTAAATTCAAAATTTCTACTTTCGTTATGTGAACTTCAAATATGGCCTTTTATTAATTTTTTGAATATGTTTTTATCCTATTTTCCTAAAATATTTGGTGGTCTCATACTACAATATTTTGAGTACATTTTCAGCGAAGTATGACAATGTTGTTGCGGTAAAACTCAAATCATATTATTTTAGGCAAATTGGGCATCGAAGCGTCGAATATGAATTGTCATATACCATACGGCATTTTCACAATAATTTCTCGATTATTTTGTTGTGCTATATTTAATTTTTATTCCTTTATATCGTCATTGTATTAACATGATGGTATTCCCTGCCGAAACAATAACGCCAACCAGATTTGCGGGCAATATTTCCTTTTAGATGGCACAGCTGCTGAAATAGATGGACCAAATTAATGCGGTCAGTGCTACACACGTCAGAGAGATGGTAGAGAATTCGCAATTTATTTCGAAAGTTCTCTCTGACAGTTCGAGCAACACCGCCGAATGTATGCAGTTTAGTTGTCAATGCATCTAGCCACACGTAAATCGAAGTAGTATTTCATGATATCTCTCAATCATTAGTTGCGTTTTTTGAAAATATTTTTTTACTTCATTCGCTATTTTCTTTATACTACAAATTCTTTTTAGATAAACGACGTATTTTTGGTTTCAATATTGTTGAGTTTTTGTGACAATTTTATTATTAGAAACGTAATTTTAAACTGAAAGCAATCTTTCGTATACTTCAAAAATTGAAACCTTTGCTTTTTTTTCTTAGAGTATCCTGTAACTAGAGCGAAAATACTTGTAATTATGTGGCTTAATTTTTTTCTCTCTTGTCTAGGACTATTTTCTTCTTCAAATATTCTGTCTTTATATATGTTTATCGTGGTTAAGATGAATTAGACATATATCGGTTTAGTTAAAAGTGTATTCCGATTATATTCGAGTAACCTGTGTCCTTTATTCCTGCTTTCCTATCGATCAATCGAGGCAAATTAAGTGTCATTCGACGTGTCTCAGTCTCCAAGTGGGAAACTGATGATTTGTTTTCGGAACCATTCAGAAGATTCTAAGAAATTTCTTCAAAAACGTGTTTTCGCGATTTTTAGCACTGCGATCTAGCGGTGGCTGGGCAAACCATGTGTCTCAGTGCCATGGCTCCCAGGCGATGAAAGGTATAACCTCACAGCGAAGAAACACCGCTGTTTACGACATGCGATGCAGGGCTTTCATCACTTGGAAGGGAAAAATTCATCGTCAGTATTGTCATCTCGTTTCATACGATACTTTTGTTATGCGTGGCATGTACGATGATAGAATTCCCTCTTGTAGAGTAATTCCAACTAAAAAAATATATTATAATGTAAATCTACATTTACGGAATGGTATGTTCTAGAACAGGAACTTGCTGACGTACAAATGTTCTTTAATAAGGAACCTGATATTACGCTGAAAGATTATACTCTTTGGAACAACTCTTCTGCGTGCGTTCGGATTAGGTTCTCTTATATCGTTTTCTGGGGTGAGTAGTGACCGAAGCTCGAAAGAACATCCGACAAAAAGGGTTAGGACCACACATTTTTTTTTATATTTCATTTTAATATATTATTTTTTACATACTACGCCCGAGGATGACAGAACCTTACAACTGTATGTTTAAAGTTATTTTTATTTAAAACTTGCATAGTAGAAATTTTCAAGTCATGAAAATATTTTTAAAACAGTATAAAGCATCGGCGAAGCCACTGTCAGCTAGTTAATATCCGTATTATAATATGGTTTTCATGAACAGTGGTGTAGGAAAATCCAATCTCATCCGAGACGGTATGAAATGTCCTCTCTCCTCCACAAACCTAACCCAGCTACTTCGGAATTGGGGCAGGGGAACTACCATAACGTCTTATATCAGTATTCCAGTTTCTGTACTTCAGGTACAGAAACACACATACACATTCAAATTGGCATCATGACATAAAACTTTTTTTTCTTCTCAGGGACCTGAAAACTGATTCTAATACATGATATCGTAGGCTTCCGCGACCAGAGTCATGATCTGGGCTGTCCGGGTGACGCCGCGTCTAAGGCTGAGGTACCGACGTTTCAACCGACATGTCGCGGTCCTCTTCAGGGCTGTACTAGCTGTACTGTAAGCAGTACAGCTCTGAAGAGGACCGCGACATGTCGGTCGAAACGTCGGCACCCCAGCCTTCAACGCAGCGTCAGCCGGACAGCCCACATCTTGATTCTAATACAGAAATAGCAACCTCTAATTCTTGCAGCTACTTATGGCTGAGAAAAAGTAAAAAATTCAAATGATACATTCATAAGTATCGTTTTGTCAAGTAATCCACTCACTGTTGTTCCATTGACGTTATTGTTTCCCCTGTTTGTATCGTTGTTCATTATTCCACCAATTTATCCAATACTGCTCATTTCTATATAATGAAAAAAGTTAGTCATGATAGGAAAAATCTGCGTGAGATGCGAATACACTATACTGAACATTCGCCAGTAAATTGGCTGGCAACGCGACAGGCGCACGTTTGTCGGTTGTCAGGGCCGGAAGGGCAAGGGCTCCATCTTCGTGTGGGCGTCGGGCAACGGCGGCCGCCACACCGACTCGTGCAACTGCGACGGCTACACCAACTCCATCTTCACGCTGTCCATCTCGAGCGCGACGCAGGGCGGCTACAAGCCCTGGTACCTGGAGGAGTGCTCGTCCACGCTGGCCACCACCTACAGCTCGGGCACGCCCGGCCACGACAAGAGCGTGGCCACGGTGGACATGGACGGCAAGCTGCGCCCCGACCACATCTGCACCGTGGAGCACACGGGTGAGATCCCTTCGGCCTGCCCTTCGGCCTGTCCTTCGGCCTGTCCTTTAGTCTGCCCTTCGGCCTATCCTTCGGCATGTCCTTCGGCATGTCCTTCGGCATGTCCTTCGGCCTGCCCTTTGGCCTGCCCTTCGGCCTGCCCTTCGGCCTGCCCTTTGACCTGCCCTTTGACCTGTCCTTCGACCTGTCCTTCGGCCTGCCCTTCTGCCTGCCCTTTGGCCTGTCCTTCGGCATGACCTTCGATCTGTCCTTCGACCTGTCCTTCGGCCTGTCCTTCGGCATGTCCTTCAGCCTGCCCTTCGGTCTGCCCTTCGGCCTGCCCTTCGGCATGTCCTTCGGCCTGTCCTTCGGCCTGTCCTTCAGCATGTCGTTCGGCCTGCCCTTCGGCCTGCCCTTCGGCCTGCCCTTCGGCCTGCCCTTCGGCGGTCGCCGCGCTTCCAACAGGTTTCCAAGTACAAGTTGTCCCAACTAGTCGTGTTACTGCCTTCCATTTCTTGTAAACTTCAGGTTGTCGTAGAGTTAATCGGAAAAGTTGAGCTTGTAATTATTTTTTTTTACCTGTTAGTTTTTCGTAGTTTACTTGTGTTAGCAACGAGAATTACTCTTTTTTTTTAAGTCACTTTCTAGAGAGCTATTTCGGTGAGATGAATGTTATATCATTCACTATCGTTTCATCATCACGGTCACATTTCCTTTTCGTATTTATTTTCCGTTCTGTAGCTTACAGTACGGTGTCGTCAATAGTGAATTTTTCGTTAATATTACAATCCGAGAAGCATTATTAGAATGTCGTTGATTTATTAGGATTTCACGTTTTTCAATCGTACGTAATTGATGTTTTTAAAAGTGGGGATAGCGTATTTTCCGGGCGTCGCGGATGGTGAGTCGCCCGTCGCGCGCGCGTGGGCGGGGCGGGGCGCGGGCGCTGACGCGCGGGCGTGTGGCGTGCGCAGGGACGTCGGCGTCGGCGCCGCTGGCCGCGGGCATCGCCGCGCTGGCGCTGGAGGCCAACCCGGCGCTCACGTGGCGCGACATGCAGTACCTGGTGGTGCTGACGTCGCGCTCCGCGCCGCTCGAGAAGGAGGCGGGCTGGGTCGTCAACGGCGTCAAGCGCAAGGGTGAGTGCGCGCAACTGACTACGCATGAACTACGTAGTATATCGCCAGATACGTTAGCAAAATGATGGCTTCATCGCAATGAAACAATTTGGGTTGAAAACGACTCGGTGAGTGACACAGTCGAATGATGAAGCACTAGCACTCGTATAAAATCAACGAATACATAGTAGTATATTTAGTATAATCACAGAAACCCTGCACTTCGGTATCACCTTAGAACGGAAGTGAACCTTTTTTTTTACTTAAAATGCAGTCTCTCTCAGGACCCATGTCACATTATGTGATTCATGAATTTTAATGTTTGGCATTGTCGGGAGTTGCACAAAGTTGTACACTTCTTCTTACACAATTACGCTTTCACCTACGCCGTACATCGAGGTGTCGAAGCGAAGCTGATGCGGGCCTGACGACAATGTAATTGATAGTCATAGAATTAATTTAACATTTTTTTAATTATATTTATAATTATCATTCAACATTCGAATAAAAAGTTAAATTTTCCAGCTGGGGTAAAACTTGCACTGAAAGCGATGTAGAATGTTGTTCAAAGGGGCATTCTGTTTCCGTATCCAATGATGTAAGCATATCCATTGTTTAATAAGAATAAACCATTATTCTTCTCTCTCTTCCGTCACCGGTGAACCAATTTTTGAAAAAAAAATATTTCGAGGCATAAATATTGATTCAAACAAGAATACGTTGTACCTTTGCGAACATTTGTGAATTTTAAATCTTTACTTTAAAGAGAGAAAAGCTTCAAATTGGAACCCAACTTTGAACGTTTCTGACAACCCGCGCTAAGGGGAGAGATACCCTTCAAAATGTAACAGACCATCCCAAAAGGCTTACAAGTATTTTGGGAGATTCGGGCACAACAAACACGATTCGTGTTCCTACGGGGAAATGAAACCCGGGCTTTAAGGTTCCTAGGTCGCATCGTTCGCGAGTTAAGCAAGACGCTAACGAGTGTTGCGGGTTGCATGCACAGTTGTCTCGTTGCAATTGCGCAGGTTTCGTTATGTAATCTGCAAAACTCTAAATGTTTCGTCCAGAGTCAGTTTAATGTAATTCAGGGTTAAATTTCATATCCAGCAGTAGCACATTTACGGTGTTTGTTTTGTAGATAGTGCCTTACAAATCATTTGTAACTTCCTTCTCTCCTTAGAGCATTATAGGAGGATATGTAACTATATCTGTTAATTACGGAAAATCTATAATCTCCGTGAACCCCGGTTTTTATTATTTATTCTTATAAGAAACGTGCAAGATAAATTAACTCGCGAACTTGCTTTATCTTTGGAAGCACAGGAGGCCGTGATACATTTGTCTATTGCGGAGTTGACGCAAAGTTGAGATAAAAGGTGTATAAGAAATAGTATAATGCACATAGGTCATCGCTATCCTAAAGGTTTCGTGCCCTAACCTATTTGCTGCTATTGAGGGTTGATAACTTTATTGACAGCTTCGCTTCATTGCTTCAGTCACCGAGTTATTCTCTGCATTCTGAGTCAAATGTAGCGTGCATGTGATATAATATTGATTGTTGATGTAAAGAACTCATAGTTCATGGTCTTGTCGTTGCATCAACTATGTGCCCTCGCTGGTATAATGATTATATTAGTCCCAGGTAAGAATATATGATGACACATTCTTAGGATGTTTTGTTATAACAAAATTCTGGCATATATTGTGTAGTACTTGATAAAACTGTAAAAATGCAAAGTAGATGGCATTCATTTGTGTTTATTCAAGTCAGCGAATTGCGTGATAAGAGTTCACAATGACTTGTATGCGGTGGACTTGCGAGCAATGCTTTTATGATCCAAGTGTTTGGTTGTAAGTGTTCTCTACTTTTCAGTGAGCCACAAGTTTGGCTACGGATTGATGGACGCTGGGGCAATGGTGAATTTGGCTGAACAATGGACTAGCGTACCACCACAACACATTTGCAAGTCACAGGAAATAAATGAAGAAAGGTATGATACCTTGCGTTTGCGACAGTTTTGCCTTTACCCTTATGGACGTTCTAAGATTATTTCAAATTTGAGAGAAATACTGTAAGACATCTTATTACGATATTCATACGTCTCTATTTTTATTTCTCCTTCACTTCTCTCATTGAAGTTTAATGAAAATGTTCAAAACCTACACAGGGTTTTGTTCGGTGAAACTAAGTAATTGTTTTTAATCCCTATGTCATTGTACGCAACTGACAGGTTCACTCATTAGAGCTTCATTATGAACTTTTATGAAGAGAACTAGAAATAATTATCCAAAGTTAAGATAACCAATTATAGACTTTGCAAAAAATGTCGCAATAATGAGCGGAAAGTAGATTTTGTGTAAAGAATAGTCACTAGAACTCGATTCTCTGTCAGGCACGCCTTGTAGATAAATTCAGTAAAATATGCAAGTAAATATGTAATAAATATATCTAAATATAAAGCAAATCTACATGTTTATAAATATTTAAGAATACCACTGGTCGAACACTAATTATCTTGTCTTTATCCAACATAGTTTGATTTCCATGAACAAACATTTAGTAATGATAATATTTTTGGCAAAGCGTTAAAGGAAAGGGGGGCAAGATAATGGCAACGTACATTTCACACAACAAAAATATAATTATGTAATTCCCCCACGCCTCCCAAAAAATTAAGTTCCAAACGCTGTTGTGTTCATTGAACTACATATGTGCAGAAAGTAGCAGCAAGGGAATGGACACAATGAGAAATGTTCGAATTTACACAAACTTCGTTTTTGCTTCGAATCACAGAAATTACAAAAATGAAGGTTCTACGTTACCCTAAACTCTTCGTTTAGTTTACATTCGTTATATTTGCAAGATTTTTTAAGTAATTGTTAATGCTCGGAAGAATTTTGATGTACTGTGATCTGAATTTCAATGGCCTGAAGATAACTGTTTTGGTGGTTTTCTGAAGTGAAACTGAGAAAATTACTTTTCCGCTCAGTTAACTAAATGGACATGGAACACTTAAAACATTAATTGCATACAACTTACGAGTAAATGCCAACGTATGCATATTCGTAACGAAAAGTATATTGCTTTCTGTTAGAAGTATATTTTCATGAATTATGAAATAATAATAATAATAATAATAATAATAATAATAATAATAATAATAATAATAATAATAATAATTTTTAAATGCAGTCGGCACGTATAATATAGATCTTTTTAAAACCTACGAAAAAAATGTTTTTAAAAATACAGTGACAGGTAAATGAATAAAATACTTAATTAATTCTTAAACAAAACAAAGAATTATAGCCTTCATGAGTGTCCACATTATCTATTACCCGCGAAACTTTTCTTGAACGATGACCTACCTTCCCTTTCCCTAGAGCAGTAAATAGTTGAAGACCAAAGCTCGCAGAGAGCACTGATGACAACATTCCAAACACATCTTCATTGGCCCTTAAGAAAATATATTTACTATTGAAACCGAGAATCCCTGATCGTATTTTTCTAAACAATAACTAAGGAAATGGACAAAGCGGATCCAGAGCCATCACAGGAGAAACCTCGAACTTCTGGGAAAATTAGAACTCAATTTATTGAGAACGTTGCGAAGGCATGACTGATATTCCAGAGATCGGCATTGCTTCATAAAATCTAGTGGCTAATGTAACTAATACCCTCACTCTACCCGCATTACTCCAAGTCATCGTTCAAGAAAGGTTGCTCGATTCATAGCTTCCTTGCGAAAAAGAAAAAAAAAATGAAGGCGCGAACTGTTGCATGGTCTTTGTATGCACGGGTATGAAATGGCGTTGCTTGGGCAGGCAAATCGACACGGCGTTCGGCACGACGCTGCAAGTGCACATGGACGTGAACGGGTGCGCGGGGTCGCTGAACGAGGTGCGCGTGCTGGAGCACGTGCAGTGCAAGCTGTCGCTGCGCTTCTTCCCGCGCGGCAACCTGCGCGTGCTGCTGACGTCGCCCATGGGCACCTCGTCCACGCTGCTCTTCGAGCGCCCGCGCGACGTCGTCTCCTCCAACTTCGACGACTGGCCCTTCCTCTCCGTGCACTTCTGGGGCGAGAAGGCCGAGGGCCGCTGGACGCTGCAGATCGTCAACGCCGGCAGTCGACACGTCAACCAGCCGGGTGAGCCAGCCACGTCCATTGGCGCTCGTGCCTTTGCAGTTGGCACACTTGTACGTAGCTTCGACACTTCCTCAGGCGGTCGCATTGTTGGGAGAAAATAGAGTGCGCCTCAACCAACAATTGAAACTAGTGGGTGCCTACCACATCGACTATTTTCTCCACCGTCGGGATCGGCACCGGAGGTTTGCTCACGAGGGCCACACATTTCTTTCTCGTAAAAATTCAGTCCCTTTGAAATGAAGCCGCGTGTACTGACAACGGAATCGCGTCGGAGTGCTTAAGAATATGGGATTACTTTCCGTGATGGGTAATTTTTCTTTCATAACATTTTATTTGCATTATCTAATTTCTGTGTATGTCCATCAGCGAACTTTTCGCGTAAACTTTATTGCATGTATCTTCTGGAAGTAAGCGTTTTTATAATCGTGTATCATTTCCGCTTACTGAAAGGGTTAACCATTTTACTAAATAGCATAGTTTGCATTTTATTCATTTAATTCTCAACAAACACTGTTATCACGTGGAGTTGGTAAAAAAAATGTTCTTCATCTTACTAAGATTTTGAACTAGAAAATTCCCTCGCGTGTATTTTCCTCACCGACTCTATACGAACCTGTTCGTATAATACCTGTTCTACACGAACACGTCAGACCTAGCGCCCGGAGATATGCAGTACGCTAAACATAAAAGAGAACTTTGGAACGAGTTGCATCGAGTAGGCGTAACATTGCTTATACGTTCGCCAGTTAAATGAAAAATGGGGAGGTTGCAAGAAATCGATTTCCAATTTTTTTAATGAGAAGCACTAAAATGGTTCCAACTTATGTAAAAAAAATGAGATTCTCAAAGTTTAAGCTCAATCTGATAATGTAAAGACCTGCCCCGTCAGCCCTAAAATTTAGAAAATTGCAATATTTTTAAAATAAATAATATTTTTGTAACAAAATTAGAACGGTTTTCATAACTCAATTAGAATGTTTTTGTAACACAAACTGGAATGTATTCTTCATTTAATTTTCAGGAGAATATTCCTATCTTCAATTTTTTTTGTTCTCACATCTTGTTTGACAAATGTACAGATCGAAAAATGTATGGGATTTTCGTTGACTGGACATGAACTTGCTTCGGGGTTAAATGCCATGAATGGTGCCTCCATCATGCTTTGATACATAATTAAGATTTTCACTAACTAGAGGGCTCAATAGTACAAGGGGATATCCCACATATTTTTGTGAAATTGAGTTATTAACATTAAATAGAACTTCAAAATGGAACATTAAACGAACTTTTTCGAATAGATCTAACAAACCGCAGTGACGATAAAATTTAAAGACACCACATTCTCTACAAAACTAAAATTGTATCACGTTCCTGGGACAATCCACTATTATTTTATTGTAAAAGCACACTATTTTTTAAAGAAAAATAGCATTTTTTAACTTTAGGGCTGATTAGACAGGTTCAGAACGTTATCCCGTGGAGCTGAAACTTTGCGACTCTTATTTTTACACTAATTGACAACATTTTAGGAGATTCCTTAAAAGAAATTTCGGTCTTTTCTTCCAACCGCCCACCAAGAGTGTTTTGCAAGAAGTTAACCCTAATAAATAGTGCGAAGCGGTTTCATATCTAGAAAAAGAGCAACTTGAACATAATTTGATGAAATGATATTATGTTGATAAAATGAACATTATTTTGGGATCTAACTCGTATCTCTTTTAGTCACACTGCTGTCTGATATGTCATCATTTAATTAATAATCCATATCATTTTGATTCGCTGAAAACGAAAGAGAAGGTTGAAATTTAAAATCAAGTTTGCGCACGCGGAGGGTGACGTTAGTAATGTCCGCTTTGCCCGCAGGCATCCTGAAGAAGTGGCAGCTGATCTTCTACGGGACGTCGACCAACCCGATCCGCCTGCGGCCGGCGGGGCAGGCGCCGTTCGGCGCGTCGTTCGCCGGGGCGCAGCAGGTGCAGCACCAGGCCGCCGCGGCCGCCGCCGCCTTCCTCTTCCCCGGCGGGCAGCACGCCTCCCCCTCCCCCGTGCCCGCCGCGGGGAGCCACGCCCACTATTACAACTACAACCTCAACCCCGCCTTCCAGAACTTCCCCAACATCTACAGCGCGGCGGGCAGCGAGCCCGAGTCGTCGGTGGCGCCGCTGGCGGGCGGCGGTGGCGGCGGCGGCGCCAGCGGCGGGGCCGCGCGCGACAACCTGCTGGGCGGCGGCGACGACGAGGGCGGGCGGCGCGTGCTGCACAGCTGCGACCCCGAGTGCGACTCGCAGGGCTGCTACGGCAAGGGCCCCACCCAGTGCCTGGCCTGCAAGCACTACAAGCTGGACAAGTGAGTGCGGGGGGCGTGCCCCTCCCCCCACCCCCGAGCGCCCGCGACGCGCAGCGCGACCCGCGGCGGGGCGGCCGACGGGCGCCCCCCCCCCACGCCCCCGGCCCCGTCGCGCCCCGCGCGCGCACCGGCGACCGCGCCCCGGCGACCGAGAACGTAACGCTCATTGGAAGATCAAATAAGCTCCCGCGTAGAAAATTTATTCCTCTAGAACACATATTCAATCATAACGAAAGATCACACGTAATAACCAATTGTTGATGATCATTGACGACTTTCATTTTCAACAGCTACTCCGGTTTCTTCCTTGACGTGGATGTTCTCGACCGCTGCGCAGAAAAAATAAGGTACCCCATGAGTGTAAATGAACTGCAAACATGGGATACCCTGTTGAATTGCATTAACAAGCGTATCTTTCTCTCTCTACAAATAATGTGTTTGAATTTTCCAGTCAAATTTGCAATTGCCATTCTGTAGTGGAAGTAATGAACTCTAACGTGAAAAAATCAAGAACTCATTGTGATTGAATTTTATGTTTGTATTGCAATTCAGCACAATTGTTTATTTGCATGATATATTGCATGTGTGTATTGCTGGTTGCACTCGAAGGCCCAATTTCTGCACATATAATTTGTATATATGATATTGTGTGACAAGGGCGTGAGGAAATTGGACCTTGCATGTTGTCATCAAGTCTTTGTGGTACAAATGCATCAATATTTTTTTTAATTGGTATATTTGAAAATTCTCATTAGTTTTAACTTTTTCTATTCTTTTTACAATATAAACCAAAAACGGAGAGGCTTGGTGCCAGCTGATTCATATGTACCACGCTGACTGAATTCTGTCTTCATAAATCTGTGTGGAAACAAACCTGAGTGAACGCATGTTCAATTTGAAAAATAATGGAAATTTGTATTCATTAATATTTTTATGAAAAGAAGATATGAACATTATAGTTTTTATTCTCATACAATTGAGGGAAAAACGTTCATGGCAACTTGCAGAATGTAAAATGCGAAAGCTCAGTGTTTTTTTCTTTGTTAAATGTGTGTTTAGTTTAGTCTGTCAGATAATACCCAAATATGTGTATCCATTGTTTAACCGAAATAGTAGTGTGTGTTCTTACAGGATAGAAGCAGAAATCTTGGTGGACTCACACATTCTACCTTCTTTCTGCACCCTTCAAATATTTTCCAGCATCATGCCTTGCTTATTCAGGAGCTCCAGGAATTACTTGTACATAAGGGAACTTTCACTTTCACCTAATTGCTTTTCATTCAATTCACCTATTTCACCTGTTCATTTTGGCATTTGGACCTGACGGGCTAGTATCAATTTTGGCAGTTCTTTATTCTTCATAAATTTATAATATAGTTGGGATGTTTAGATATAAAAACATTATGATAGAAGTGTTAGATGTCCGGAACTTCTTTTCTAAGTAAAGAACATCATAAAGTGCAAGAATTATCTCTGATGTATAGTCGTATGTATTTAATGAATGAATGATTTTAAAATTTTGAAACAAGTTTGTTGTTTTAGAATTAACATCCTCAACTGGTGAAATGTTTCTCTCTGTAAATTTGTGCAAAATGTAGCAAAGAGACGTACATTTTTAAGTTGATGTTTTTGACACCGAAATTGTAAACAAAATTGCATTACAATGAAAGTCATGTCGTTGTACATAGAGGGGAGGTGGCGGTGGGCTGTGGGGTCGGTTGGGGCGGGCGTGGGGGCGCCACCGCCCTGGGCTCACGCCGCCGCTCACGACGTCGCTCGCGCTTCTTTCAGCACGTGCGTGAGCCGCTGCCCGCCGCGCAGCTTCCCCAACCAGGCGGGCGTGTGCTGGCCGTGCCACGACAGCTGCGAGACTTGCGCCGGGCCCGGCCAGGACAGCTGCCTCACGTGCGCGCCGGCGCACCTGCGCGTCACCGACCTCGCCGTCTGCGTGCAGCAGTGCCCCGAGGGCTACTACGAGAGTGAGTACGAACATTGCGACGGAATTGAAATTCAGTTTCGATGCTAGTATTCCAGTACTTTATGTAACTGCCTTGGAAATACTAATTCGACAGATTCGTGACTATGTCCTTTCAGTTTTGGAAAAAATAAATGTTTGCCTTCATTTGATGTGTCTATCCAAGAGCGATTTGAAAAAATTCATTTTTTTTTCTTATTCTCGTATTAATGAAATAACTATACTTCTCATTTATTTAGTTCAAATCTGTGTGAACTTTTCCAGAAATGACAAACCGCTAAGCTTTCCGTTTTCGCACGTTTTCTTCATTTTGTTTAGTTCATTGCCGTAACCAGTTCAGGAAAACAAACAGGTGAACCTGCTAAGCCTACGTGTTCTATTGAGTGCATTTTATCGAATACTCGAATTTAAAACGAGATAATTTTCTGCAATGTCTACTTTATGACAAAGAAACACTTTTTTAAATAAAATACAGTATCTTCCACACAGTGAATTACGATCAACACATTCTACGAATATATTCTGAGAGATGTCGCCAAAAACTAAAATAAAAGTGAACGAGCGTGTTTCATAAGACGCTTTATGTCGTTCACGTCGTATTTTTACTATCTCGCACTTCGTAAGAAGAGAAAGTTATGTCGTTGTGCACTGGGAAACGTCGAATTTTCGGCGGAAAAACCTTTATTGACGGCCCTGGTAACAAAGTGAGTAAATCCAGTTGCTATATGTAGGAAATTATTTCCTCCAACACGTGTATCCAGAATCCATGTTTTGTGGCTCCTTGATAATGAAATATCGATTGATGGCAAACGTCTAAACATCCGTCTGTTCGCTGTCAATCTGTCCTTCCGTCCGTCCGTCCGTCCGTCCGTCCGTCCGTCCGTCCGTCCGTCCGTCCGTCCGTCCGTCCGTCCGTCTGTACATTCATTTGTTTGGGGCCACTACGATAAACGTTTTGCAATCCCAAATTTTCGTTTGGAATTAGTCATACCTTGAAATATACTACGTTATTTATAATATGAATGGAAATACAAAATACATTGAAATCCCTTTATAGTATTTGAGGAACTTCTTGAGTGTGCAGATGTGCAGATGTGCGATTCCGTCACTCACGTCTAGACCACTTCCCGTTCACCAATCGAGACATACGAAGTGTCATTCGACGCTTCTCGGTCTCCTGATGGGGAACTGATAATTTGTTTTCGAATCCGGGCAGAAAATTCTACGAAATTACTAAAAACGTGTTTATTCGTGTTTGGCGCTGTTATCTTGGTGAGTAAGCCGGGAATTAAACAAATGCCACCTAAATAGATCTTCGTAGGTGGCATTAATTAAACTCCCAGGACCTACGTAGAGAAACACGTAGACGTGGAGGAAGACGTAGACGTAGAGGATGTAGACGTAGTGGAAGACGTAGACGTAGAGGAAGACGTAGACGTAGAGGAAGACGTAGACGTAGAGGAAGACGTAGACGTAGAGGAAGACGTAGACGTAGAGGAAGACGTAGACGTACAGGAAGACGTAGACGTACAGGAAGACGTAGAATACGAGAATACAAAAACCAAGAATTTCCTTTCGCGGAAAAATGAATTAAATAAGTAGAGGGCCTATTGAGTTACCCGGATCAGACGGCCTTTTGTGTACATCGCTGAGAAGAGCATAGCGGTGTCATCGAGCCGGTTGCTGCGACTGGACTGGGGGGATCAGCGTTAGGTCTTCAAAAAATATCGAGAAGACGATCATTTTTATAAGAGAAATCAGGATAAGCCAAGTGACCCGGGGGTGCAACAGATAAATGTTTGTTTACCGACAACAGTCGTGTGGTTTTCTAATTGATTTTAAAAATATGTACTAAGGCAAATTGAAAGAAAAACATTTCGAAATAACTCTTGACAAAGTCAGTTTTATGAAACAATTACATTACCTACGTTCAGGGAAGCCAAAGGTAGAAATCGTGCTCAGTATCACAAAATAATTGCAAAGTTTAAGTGGTTAGTTCGCAATGCTGACAAAACATCTAAACGGAACACAGGGGGCTTTGAATCGAAGACAGAAAAAAATGAAAGTCAAACAACCGAAGAAAGTTTAAAGCTTCGGCGACGCCACATTCTGCTATTGTAATCGAATTATTTAATTACACGACCTGAAAGAGTGCGAACATCTTGCACTTCTATTGCCGAGTAATGGTGCGAATAAAATATATATTATTTCTTAGCGGATATTAACAATCACGGACGCTTATATCAATGTAGATTAACTTTTTAAATTTAATTCTTCAAAGAAATTGAAAATTTTGTACATCTCTTTCCACCCTTGCCACGGAGAGGTGACCCCAGACGATGCTCTCCCCTCCCCTATGTAATAAGTTTAATTTTTGGATTACAGACTAAGAGAGACAACTAGTGAAATGGTTTTAAGACCTTGTACGCACCGTTTTCGAGATATATTCGATCGTTGTCTCATGCCATGAACCAGAGGCGTAACGTGTGTTGCGGGTTGCATGGGGGGGGGGACAATACGCCCAGGCATCCAAGTTAATACATTCTTCATTTTAAATTTATCCAAAGGGCGTGGTTCTAGAGAGTCCTAGGCCACATCGAGTTCATTCTGAGAAATAATAAGTTAAAGATCAGGCATTCCCTGTCACAGAACAAAGAAGGCATTTCCGTAGTGCAGCCTCATTTGTTACACCAGCATCACAATACTTGCACAAATGTAATACTCGATAGGACAGTTTATCTTATTCCTGACGGAAATGTGGTATATGGTTATCAATAGTTAAGACATTCATTTATTCGGAAAGAGTTGTGCAGTAAAAATATCTACCATTGTCAACATATATAAGTACTTATATCAAATGTAAACAAAATTTTATCTAATATTAACAGCCCTTTGTTCTATATGTTCCATACACAAATTCATCAATGAAAACTAGTGGTGCTAAAACAGCACATACTTTCTCGCCCTTAGTAATGGTTACGTGATAATATTTATACTGCTATTTCTCTCCGCATTAACACACTTCAATCATCAGTTTTTGTAAAATCCATCACAAATTGTAGAACATTAGGTGCGGGCTCCTCGTTCTGTGGTCAGCAGACTTACAAGGTCTTGCGCGACATCACACATACATGAAAAACGAGGTCCGACGAAGGTCTTCCGAGACAACCATGCCCGCCGCGGGACTCGAACTCGCGACCCTTCAGACCGAGGCGCTGAGTCGGCACATGCTCTTGCCACCTTGGCCATCCAGGTCGGCGACAACATTTTATCTGCCTTTCATGCGGATAAATCGTATCCCAATTCTGAGACGTAATTTATAGAACTACAGCTTCCGTCTTGCGGGGCGGAATGCCATTGTCGCATTTCAATCTGATAATTCCTGAAGGCTAGAAATTTTTTCATATAAATCGTATTTTTAAGAGAGAAAACTTAATTCGGCTAATTTCAATTTAGTTTGCGGATTGATTGAAAGGAAATACATCAATACACTGAGAATGCAAATATATTCCTCGTTAGAAGGACAAAAAATATGGATTATCAAATAGGTTTTATACCACTTCCAAAATATTAATTTGTAAAGTATAACAAAAGCTCGAATGTAAGAAACCTAGAAAGAAATATGAAATTATATACAAATTCTAACTTAAGTAGCCTCCAAACTGCCTCCAAACATTTCCCAAATTACTTCACAAAGCACAGGAAATTCGAAGCGGTTGACTATGTCTGACGTCAAATTACACAAAAAAAACTCATTTTTCGAAAAATTCAACTTGACTATATTTGAAGATGTTTTTGATGGACACATTTCATTAAGAAAAACGTAAGTATCTTCACAATTGTAGTTGTAGAAAGACGTCGATTTTTTTTTTTTCAATTTTCGAAAAATCTGGGATTTCAACGATTTCTTCAAATATTCAAAATATTTACGTTGATCGCTGAAATGTACACGCTCGAGTTCAAATCCCTGCCATCCCTGCCCGCAGAGGCTTGTGCTATGTCAATTCAATGGTACCCGAGTGAAGTTACTCCTTCTCTGGTTTCCAAAACACATGCAATCGACTTCAAATGCACGAAATGTTCGCACTGGTCCAGCTAGTATTATTACAAATAATACAACAAAGAACATTACTATCGTAGCCCCACTAGTTGTTTTGTGGTCACTGATAACATTGGCATGGCGCTAAACACTTTACTACGCTGGTACCAGTCTCCGAAGGCATAATATGTCGAATTACGCAGTGCCAAGCTTGGGTTTTGAAGAACACTTATATTTATTATTATTATTGAAACACCAGGACCAGCGGTGATTTACCTCACTTGTTGCCGTTGACGCATTTAAATGTTCTCGATTTATGTGTAGCGATAAGAGAAACTGGCGAATTTCACGCTGGAGAAATGAAATCAAAATGTGAAAGCGATTTCCATTTATTTCGAATGGTAGATGCTATATTCAAATCAGACTTCTCCGCTACTAATAGCATGAAATAAAGTAAAATAGCGTTTAAATAGATATTGCCTTCATTAAAAGAGAAATATACAAATCACTGTTGTTTACTTCATCCGTTTGAAATTTGTTTTCTCGTGTAATGCTGCCGTGGGAAATCAAACGAGGTATATCCGCCACCATTACTCTTTCGTCGGCTTGCTCGAAAATAACATGAAAACAAATTAACATGTTGATTTATTGTAAAAATTAAAATTCTCTATGCAAATTTGAATTACCTACAGCCGAATAACATGTCCACGGAAATTGCATTAATTTTCTTCATTTCGATGCTATCTGTATGCGCAGTTCTCGTTTATTCGATCATTATCTCCATCGTCCAGTTAAATGTTTACTTTAAAGAATTACGAACTCTTAAATGAGCTCATAGATACTTTGAAAACTACTGAAGTATAAAAAGAAGTGTGAACCTCCCCAGAACGTTAGTTAAAACCACAGAAATATTTTATTGGCTTATAGAAGTTAACCCACTGCACATGATGGAATAAAAATGTCATGTTATGTCGCATTTCTTTATGAATTCAATAATATTTTCTTATAACAAACTTAGAACCGACGACAAACACAAAAATTAGTTTCAATTATTGAAAAATTGCTTGTCGACGAGTTAATGACTATAGTACAAAAAGTGTTGACTTTTACATCTAAGTAAAACGTCCAAAGTTTTCAATTTTTTACTTTCTCGCACTTACTAACGTAAGAAGAGAAAGTGTTTCTGTATATAATAAATAACTTCCTCTAACACCGTGTGCCAGAATCCATATGGGTTTTTATTATAGAAAAATCGATTTACGGTAAAATGTGTGCCCGTCCGTCTGTGGCAAAGCTAGCGGCTAAACCATAGGCAGGATTTTCACCAAAACTGATATTTCTCTATTGATTTGGCTGATGTCGCGGTCCCTTGATGAGCACTGTGCTCTATCCGAGAAAAAAGTTTAAACAAAAAAATGGCGCATTTTTTAAGAATGCCTTGCTTTTAAAATTACCTATATTGCACACAAAATGATGCGAAAACTACTTATACTTTGAAAACAATCATGATACTATTTAATGATCCATTTTTGAAGAACTGATTTCGTTAAGGAAACAATATCTTCAATATTGTAGTTGAAAGAAGACGCCGAAAAAAATTTAAGTTTTGCAATTTTTGAAAATTTGGAGAACTGAACGAAAACGCGTACACACGTTACAGTTTATTTTACAGATTTTGTTGAAAAAATAATAATATGTAAACATTTAAATTCTAGTTTTTATAGATTTATTTTACATTATTTCATTAACACAATTATTTTTACTCTCATTTACCAGAAAGCGACTAGTGTGCGTTCATTGAATACATGCAAGGTAATTATTATTACGTAATTATCCGGTCCCTAGTAATTACTATTCAGATTTCAGGAATTGTGGTCAGTGGTCATTAATCAATGTGGATTAACGATATAATAGCTAACAATATAAAAAATGTAACGTTGTGAGGACAGTATTCAAAATAAAATTTAACTCTTGGATATTTATATGACTATCACAAAAACTAGTAAAATTAACATTACAAAAAAAACTATGATTTCAGTCAGTTTAACTATACATTTGTTAGCAGACGTTTCGACCTCAATTGTAAGGTCCTCTTCAGTGTCTGAAAGGTCAATATCAACCAATCAGTTACAATAATCTATTTCATAATTTATTACAGGAGTATTAAGAGCATAAAACTAAGCAGTGAGACAGGGACGTGTTACCCGTAAAATTCTGAGGTTATGTTTACATCTTGATATAAAAAAATAATAAAAGACCAGGAATTTAAGTTCTTGGTCTTATTTTTTATACTATTAATACTCATGTAATATATTATTGTAACTGATTGGTTGATATTGACCTTTCAGACACTGAAGAGGGCCTTACATTAGGTCGGAACGTCTGCTAATAAATGTATAGTTAAATTGACTGGATTCGTCGTTTTTTGTAATGTTTGTTGTATCCAGGGAATCCTGATATATTAGTAAAATTAATTTACGTAATTATCTTTATTATAGCGTACTTATCATTTTAGGGAAGTAAATTTTAGTACATTTTATAAAATTTCTATTAAAAAAGTTGGTGTTTGCACAGTTCTTGTACCATTTAATGTAGTTTGCTTAATCGGTATACCGCTATGTGACTATATCGAACATGTTGTAATTTAGATATTGAGCAATGTTCTTAAACACTGTCACGTTTTTTTGAGTGGTCGAATTCTCACCCGAATATTTCAGATTTGGAGCAGAACACGTGTGTGCCGTGCGAGCCCAACTGCGCCAGCTGCCAGGACCGGCCCGACCATTGCACGGCGTGCGACCACCACCTCGTGCTGCACCGCAATCGCTGCTACGCCGCTTGCCCGGAGTACACCTACGAGACGGAGGACTACGGGTGAGACGTGCAGCTCTCCTTCAGAGTTCGGTTGCTCCAAAAATGTTCTGCGCTAACCTAAATCTAAAACTTAGGAAACGCAAAAAGGAAGGCTATATTTCAGTATGTATCACACGTGTAACATTCACACTCCTGGCAAAATAAGAATGGAGGCGAAGACAAGATATTTAAAGCACTCGTTGTGGATGGATTGGACTTTCAGGACCGGATCGGTTACGAGCGACTGGATGCCGTAGCACTGCCAGCTATTGAGAATGTGGTGTATAATATCCATTTAATTTGAAATAATAATAATAATAATAATAATAATAATAATAATAATAATAATAATAATAATAATAATAATAATAATAATAATAATAAAATCAAAAAATAAAAAACAAGTTACATCTGAAAGTTTAAAAGTTAAAAAAGTTGTGATATTTTTTGCACTATTGTAACAAACCAGTGACAATGCTTCTTCGTCTATCGTATTTAACACACGAAAATGCTTCTGGAGAATTCATTATAAAAAGAAATCAAAATCATCTATCAAATTGCTAAACTTTTGAATTTTATTGTAGAGGTTTGGCATTTCATATTTATTTAATGTGAACCTTTAGTATTGGTAAATTTACGTTTCTGTAACCAAAATATATTTTTTCTCTTTTAAATCAATCTCTCTTAAATTTTCCACTACCCAAAAATTATTGATAGTGTATGTTATAACAAACCGCACAAGATCCGAAAAAGCAAAGCAGAAAAAACAGCGTTCTGTTCCCAGTGCACCTGTGGTTTGGATTAAACATTTAGCATTCAGTTCTGTTTGACAATGTGGTATAAAATGAAAGTTGATTTCACATTTGATCAAGAGTAATTCCTTATATAATATATGGAGTCCATATATTTAAAAATGCATTCCTAGCATTCAAATGTCCATATTATGAACCATTGAAAGTATCTTGGCGTGTCCGCAGGTGCGCCTCGTGCCACATGTCGTGCGAGACGTGCAACGGCACGGGCGAGTCGCAGTGCATCAGCTGCCGGCCGTCGCACTTCGCGCTGGCCGGCGCGTGCCTCAGCGCCTGCCCCAACGGCTACTACGCGGACAAGAAGCGGCGCGAGTGCATGCACTGCCCGCGCGGCTGCGCCACCTGCAACAGCGCCGCCTGCCTCTCGTGCGACCCCGCCTGGGCGCTCAGCCCCAAGGGCCGCTGCGCCCCCGAGGGCAGCAACCGCTGCGACTCCTGTAAGTTGGCCCGAACAAATTCACTTGCCTCAAGTTCATGGACGAGCGACGTTAGACACTTATTATAATATTTCATTCTCGTTTTCTTAAAAAATATTGCTTAATAACATTTTACACAATGAACATGAATACTATAGTAATATATTAATTGCAGCACATATCTTATTTTGGAATGTGTTAAGATCCATGTTGAACTTTCAACTTTAATTCCCCCTCTAAGTGATTGATTCAACTAGATTCAAGGAAGTGAGAAGATTGCACTCTTATTAACACGTGTGTCATAAAATACACTTCACTCGATCGTTATTATTTTTTGCAGACCTGATAAAAGAATCTAATCATAATAGTACTTGTTACTATCTCATATAATTTATAATTCTCCCGTTGAATTCAGCACTTCTTTCATTGAACATCTATAATCTTTTGCTTTTCCTTTCGTTCGGAAATTGGACTTCTCATGAAAATTTATCATGTAGGTAATGCCATGAGCGCGTTGGAAATTACCCATAAATCCCTGACTTCCTAAGTAAGGTGGGGATTTATTTGATAATTTCCAAAGCATGATTGGTATTTAATAGGACTATTCCACAAATGAAATTACTTCCACCAGAGTTCCAAAATGCACCAAATATTGAAAATAACTGAAAGAATATTCAAATCAAAGAGGTTGTGTTATTGTACTTACGCTGTTTATTTGCACATCAACACAACAATCGATGTATACCGCCTCCTAAATGAGTCGCAGCTTATTGTTGGCCAGGAGGTGGTAAGAAAAATCTCATAGAAAAAGCGATATTTTTTTAGATACACATTAGATACAAGACATAGGTATAGATAATTTAATTTCCCTTTTCCATTTAATACACTTCAAGTTCTTCAGAT
Source organism: Teleogryllus occipitalis (assembly GCA_011170035.1). Taxonomy (NCBI): domain Eukaryota; kingdom Metazoa; phylum Arthropoda; class Insecta; order Orthoptera; family Gryllidae; genus Teleogryllus; species Teleogryllus occipitalis. The sequence continues at coordinate 89,562 of BLKR01001197.1, read as the reverse complement.
TTAATGTGAAACTTATTTTTCTTGAGAGTCTCTCTTCACTAAAGCCATCTCTCTTTAGAATAAAATAGTAATCAGCCATCATGATTGGATTCCACCTCCCCTGATATCTCTTATCCTTGTCTTTGTTATACTGGTGGAAACCTCCTTGTTCTTCAATGACATCACCAAGGTTCACAATTAATACTAGAATGTACAAAATAAAGTTTTACACTCTGTTGCATCCCAATTTTATGAAAATCTGCAACAATGTTTTAACAATGGTTTTGTAGTTTGGATCTTTGTTGTTGCCCAAAAACTTAGCCACAACCTGTTTATACAAAACCTAAGCCCTTTTTCCACTGGATTCATTGGACTTTCAAATAATTGTTTTTCATTAAATTTCTAATCTGTGGGCTCCCAATGATTTCTTCTTTAAGTTTCTCATAAGATACTTTTGGAAATCTAGTTATCAAATACTGAAAGTAAACACCATCTTTTTAAAGTGTTTTAGTTAACTGTTTCATTAAACCATGCATAATGTGTAGGTAACAGTATCTTGCTTGGCTGAACAACTTCATTGATTACGTTACTTTTTTTTAACCGAGTTGAAATGTTATTATTTTAGGCCAGTCTGTTATCTTCTAGTGCTTGTCTTTGGCTGGGCTGATCCATTCACAAATGAAATATGGATTTTTGTGTGGCTGGTTTATTGAGCATGTAACATTTCAACTACTTTCAAATCCTCAGAAATTGACCAAGAATTTCATAGTTCACGAATTGCAGCAAAGCTTTGAGATTTTCATAAGAGTCCTTAAAATGTACTGAATGGGCAACAGGTGTTGAGGCAAACAAATTCCCATTATGTAAAAGTACACTTTTGATGCTAAATGTTGACAAGGCTATAAACATCTATGACTTGCATCATAAGTGGCATTAAAGAAATTATTAAACCCTCAATATCACAGCAAAAACATCATACTACCTTCCTCTTTAAGGAATTTTACTAATTCCTTTTCTTTTTTTCTGTGCCAAGAGAATGTTTCTCTGTGTGGTAGAAGATTTTTTTTTTTTTAGTCTTGACCCAAATAACTCAGCAGCATCATTTGTCAGATTCAAATCACAAGTTAAATTAAGTTCATTTTGATGGAATAATTTTGGTGCTGTCTTTTTCCAGTTTGTAATAATTAGCATTGTTGCTTTCATTTGTTGAGCTGCTCTCAATAACCCATAGTACATCTTCAAGAATGGTAGGTGGAATTAGATCAGGGAGAGATTCGCAATGTAGAACTGGTTGTAAGGTAGAAGGATAATTGGATTTTCTGTTACTCTCTTTCTCTTTGGGTTATTGTCTTGAACATTAACCATACAAAAATAACAATTGTGTAATGGTTTTGTGGCTCCCTCCACAGCATTGGAATTGCAAAATTCATCGATTATCCATACCAATTTTCCACAGTCTCTGTCTCTCAACACATGTTCAGCATACCATATGTGGTTCCCAGATTTTGTCTAGATCCCCTAGCCTTATGATGAAATATGTGCAATAGACTTTCTTCATGAAACTATAAATTTCATGTTTTTGCTTAACAATTGCATAGCTGCCACAAAATGAAAGAGCACATTTGGATGATTCAAATTCAAATGAATTCATTTTGAAAGAAACTGCATGAACAAAATTTTACAGCACCTCCCAGCACTATAGAGTAAACAATGACACTGTTTCTTACCTAACAACCAGATGGGTACAACAAGAGTGGCTGATTACCCCACCTCACCAAAATAAAATTTATTTTTCTCTCAATAAAATATTCCTTTCTGAAAATTTACTATTAAATGAAAATGAGCTCACATGATTTGCAAAAAAAACTATGTGATAGAAAAAAACTGAAAGTAGATCTGAAGTCAGCCCAAAAAAATGGATTGGGAAAATCAAACATTTTTTAATGATCGTAGAAAATCACGTGGCATAGTGTAACCTTTTGCAGGCCACAGCAAATGGCACCGCAGGGCATATGTGGCCCGTGGCTGCCAGTTGGTCAACCCTGCTTTAGATGTACACCTTTTCCCAATGATGGTGCCAATGATATCCACTTTTTAATATGCAGTATACTATTAGATAGATAGATAGATGGGACAAGGTAAACAAGTAACATAGAGTGACATTAAATTTATCATACACATTTCATTAAATTTTTTCAAAATACAGCCGAAGAGCAGTCATCTACTAACACTCTTAACATTAAATTTTTGTTACTAGTTTGAAAATATGACCACATCAAATAGTAAACTAGTGGTGCTACAGAATGGCACAGACTACTAGTTAATTTCCTAATTTCTGTGGTCTACAATACCTTTTGGATCTTGCTCTATCCTCTTGCCTGATACCATCTTTCACCGTCCAAAGTTAATTTTTTTTACAGATTTTCTGAATTTTTTGGTTCCCTAATGCTAGAACCAAGTCATAACTGTAAGAATATTATGCAAGAGTAAAACCTTGTCCTATAGGGAAATTTTCTTGAAAAATTAGGAGCCATTTTAAGAAAATATCATTTAAACATTAGGTACTGTAAACACAAAATTTGAAGCACTTTTTCCCAGAAAACTTTTGAGTTTTCGAAAATCTTCATTTGAAGTCTCATGAAGCACTTCCACTCACAAAAGCAACAATGTATTCAAATCGCTGGAAATGTGCATATTAATCACTAGAGAGATATTTAAAAGAAATACAATTCCTTAATTATTGAAAAAAAACAACAACAAAAGAATATAGCAAAATGGCTTTTTTGTGATCTTATACAATGCATTTAGCACAATCCATACAAAACATTTAAAGAAAAAATTTAGAGACATTTCTGAGAAAATGGTACTTGATCGTTTCTGAAAATGCAAAAATTTGAGCTCATTACAGAGAAACTTTTGAGTTTTAGACAAACTTTATAACATACTATTTGAAGCACATGTACTCACAAATGTAATAATGTGAACTAATTGACGCTAATTTAAATAGTAACGATATGAGAGAAAGAGTATAAAATTTTCAAATAAACAGAAGAATAGAGCAATATCGCCTTTATGTCATCTTATACAGTACATTGGCATTATCTCCACCAAAAATTTAAAGAAAAAATTTGAAGGTTTTTTGAGAAATTTTTGTTATTTGTTAATATTGCATATGTTTCATGTATTGTTGCATGAAAACTACTATACTTTTCAAAAAATGCACATGACCTTAATGAAAAAGCTAATTATGGAGAACAAATTTTATTTGAAGGAAAAATCTCTATCTTCAATTCTGTAGTTGTAGGAAGATGCCAAAAAATTCAGACTTACACAATTTTTGAAAAGTTAGAGTTAACCCTGAAAATTAGACGAAAGAAATATACAGAAAAAATTTGGAGCCATTTGAGAAAATTTTGAAAATGTCCCAGGGGTGGTTAGTAAAGTACCCCAAAAAATGAATGAATGTTTTTCAAAATTACAACCGGGAGCAGTGGCTCAGAGTAACTGATGTTACTGCAGCGCCTCTGACCGGGAGGTCCTAGGTTCGAGTCTGGATGGCGGCAGGATTTTTGACACTAGCTTGTCAGCTAGGTTGAATTCAGTCGCTGTCTGGAGGAGAATTCTAGTGGCCGGCTGCTCTGATCAGTAGTTTTCCGTGGTTTCTCCGATCAACCCTGGGGAATGCCAGAGCAAACAAACGGGCCACGAACCACATGCGATCTTTCCTTCATCTTCCTTGTCCTATCCTCGCGCCACACACACACTTACACTAACCTGCACTATGCTACCATACATGCCGAGAGACTGGTCAGGGACTTAGAACTTGTCCCGGCTGGGACGGTGCCCCACTGGTGGGAGATACCTGGTGGTGGAAACCCCGTTAGCCGACAGTAGGCCGACGTGGATCTGGCCATCCATCAGGGGAAGACCACCGCCACCTCCCAAGCAAAAACACGCACTACACTTACAGGACTAATTACCATAATAGTTGACATGCCCCGAATTAGTAACAATGAATCAATGAAAATTGCAGAGCTTTGAGCGAAGCCAGAGCGATGGGAAGAATTTAGTATGAAAAAATCCTATGCATAATTTAGGCACTGGTGTTGTTCACAGATGACAAGCAGCTACAATTAAGCCAGTCTCCAAAAAGACAACAAAAATAAAATTCAAAATGATCAGCCAATTTCTCTTTTGTCAGTTTTTTTAAATATATTGGAGAGACTTTTATATATACATAGAAACCTTTCTCAGTAAATATGAAGATTTTTCAGATTGCCAATAAGGTTTTATAAAATCAAAATCTATGGAAACAGCCATATTTTCTTTTCTTAATGTCTCTTCACCAATAGATTAAAACTGAAGCACCTATTGGAGTATTTTTAAAACTTTCAAAAGCATTTGACATCATTGATTATAATATTTTACACTCAAAATAACATTCTTATGGAATTTTTGGAATTGCTCTAGATTGGTTATCCTCGTATTTTAAACAGCGATCTCAGAGAGTAAAATCGCCAAACTGGAAAGATGGGACATTATTTACTCGCCTTTCTGATTCCTTGACAATTGTACATGCAGTCCAGCAGGGTTCGATTTTAGGTCCTCTTCTTTTTTTTATTTTGTAAGTGAAATGTCCTTATTGATTCGAAACAGAAGAACAATTCTCCCTAATGGATGGTGGATGATACAAAAATTCTTCACAAAAAAGAAACAGTAAGTAGTGTAATATCAGATGTTTCAATTGGCTTTGTAAGATTACAACAAACTCATAGCGAATGATGAGAAAATTGTTTAAATGCAGATTTCCAATTCAAATAAACAATTGTGAACTTCATTGAATATTGACAATGTGGAATTAATTAATGTTAAGGTATCAAAATGTTTGGGTCTCTTAATTCGGTAAAAACTCATATATAATATCCATTTAAGTCAATAAAACACAAAATTTAGTTCATTATGTTACATGTTCAGATTTCTTTCAAATTCTAATTGAACTGCTCATTGTGGGTATTTCACAAATGCTCTCTTCTACCTCAAATATGGCTTTATATTATGGGGAAACACATCATATATCTTCCAGATGTTTAGATTACAGAAAAGAATTATACGAATAAGGAAATTTCACCCACGTGATTCTTGTAAACCTTGCTTTATTAAGCTAGTAATTCTATCACTGCCTTGTGTCTTGATGATCACTACAAACATACAGTACATGTACATAAATTTACAACACATTACCATTTGATATTAAATGATTAAAATTGGTTCACAAGTTTATGTGCCAAGTAAAATCTTTTCTGCTGCATAACTGTTTCTATATAATTAGAGACTATGCTGGGCATCCAAAAGCAAAATAAAATCAATTATAGGAATAAAATGTAATGTTTTAATTACCATTATAGCTACCAATTATATACCATAGGCTGTGTAATTCTATACAATTAAAGATGCCTATTAATATACCTACAAATATTGTACCTCAGCTTTTGGGTTAATAACCCCCATTTCAATCACATTTATTGTCCTTTGAGTGAATTCTGAGATGGCCCCATGTTTTGCTTCTGGTCATAAACATAGCTTCACTATCTGTGCACATTTTCTAGTTGAGTGGGGATTATAGTTATTGAAGTAATTGTTCTCCATGTTATTGCAGCCGTAAGACAATTTCTTCACAAAAGGCGTGATGAGGGATAATAGCCAAAATCTGTAGCTGATTTGTCTTGGCAAATAGTTTTTGTTACACAGGAGCAAATATTTTCTTATGAATTATTGTCAAAAACTATTGTTTCATAATTCATCTTATATATGAGTTAGAGAAAGGGATTCCATTTATCAAGAAAATGTCTCCCTATAATATGTCACACAGAGTTTTTGACTGCTTTTTTTATTTAAATAAATAAATTAATAAATCTATCTATCTATCTATGAAGGAAGGAATTAAAGAATGAATAAATAAACAAAATTACTACAGGTCACAGCTCAGCCTTAGCTACAAAGTATTTTATAGCATTGGCTTGAGTTCTTGCTACAGCTGGGTCCCATCTTCTTTTGCTTTGTTTGCCTGGACCCACTGGTAGGAGGGGTGTTTGTTTCAGATAGCCATCACCAAAGTTTACAGGAATGTAGTTGCAGTGCCAGTCAATCTCCTCTGGATGCCCATGTGATTTACGAATATCGCATGGCATGTATTTAATAAGCTAACATTTTCATACTTGTATCACTGAATGGCCCACTGCTTATATACTACTTAATGGGTTGAGAATGGGTTTTGTTCCAATGAAAACCTTTTCCTAGTGGCTGATAACTTGCAGAACAACCATGCTCTTAGTGAAGCTTGTCTATCAAACTATTTTGGCTGACATACTGCAATAAACTCTTGAAACAATACAGTCTCTACAAGAGACAATCTCTTAAAGTGTTCATGAGAGTAATTCATCTCTCACAAGAAAATATCATCTACTAATGTCCACAAATAAATTTCTTTATTAAATGACTAAGGTCATCTTATGGTCATCATGCTGCCATCACACTCCTCACCAACATCTCTGCAAACTCTAACATCCAGCATGCATTTTCGTTTTGATATTGCATGTAGCCATTTTTACATTAGAACTCGCGTTCTGCTATGACAGGTTATTTTTTAAAAACAAATTGTTTTGTTAATTGGAACATAAAATGAAACTACATTTCTATAATCTTCTTCTATTCTTTCTTTAATTTCTATGAGCTTCTGATTATTGAAAAGTATTTTATTGAAGTTGTATGCAATGTGTAGACCGGAATTTTAGGCTCTAAAACCTACCACTTTAGTCACCTAAAACAGGCTCTTAAAAGGAGAAAATAGGCTTTATAATTTCTTAAATAGATGGTATAAATTGATATAAAAGTAACTTTTCAGAATAAATATAATTTTCTTTGGATGTTTTATTGATACATTTGTTAACACTGGTATTTAAATAGCACTTTTTATCACATGAAACTAGGAAGCAATGAGAAGCATAGTGTACATAACATTCTCATTTACAACTGATACTCAGTTCACAGTATTTTGATGAAGTTTAATGAAATTAATGCTTATTTACCTGTTCGGAACATGTATGACAAAAAAATGGCTTGCTTGTGCATTGAAAATAATTGAACTACCTTATCCAATGTTGGATAGGAGTCTCTTTATTGCATTTAATTTTTGACATCCCGAAACTCAAGTTCTAGTGTTTTGCCCCACTTTGCATTAAGATTGACTGAGAGGACAGGAATATGTACATTAGTAGAATATTTGTTTAAAGTTTGTGGCACATTAGATCAAGGTTAGCATATATAAATACCTTTCTGATAGTATTTCTGGGAAGTAAACCTAGCCTGGATTATAGTTTGATACAATTACTAGTGTTAAGAAGCTCAGAGACTGATTGCAATGATGTACCATCAATAGAAAAAACAGAATTGTCTTTCCCTCTGATGATTCAACTATAATAAGAGCTTATAAACACCCAAACTAATTTTAAAACTTTGAAAAGGACATTGTTAAATTGATGAATAGTAATATTTAGGCTCTAATGCTTAAAATGTACATTTTAGGCACTATAAATTTAGTTTCTGAAATTTCATTGTTAAGCCATGAAAAGTGTTTGGATGGTGTTTGTATGAGCAGTGTTAAGTGAACATTCCATTAATCAGCTGTAGGAATGTTTGAGCCATCAAAAATTAGATGACAAGTTACAATACGTCTGGCTAGTTACCAAGAATAAGATAGTGGTAAACATATACTCAATCCAAAATTGAAGTGAATTTGTTAAAAGCCATTATTTAAAGAAGAATAAATATTAGGCATTGTTAATTGACCTCTTTTGAAGACATACTGTTTTTTTTAATTTTTTTATTTAAAATCTTCCAAAGGTGAAGATCAAAACCGGTTGCTCAACAGTGTGGGATTACCTCATGCTAGGCGACCGCACGAAAAATAACCTCACGTTTCTTCTGACCCCAACCTGGAACAGCATTCGCATTACTTCGGGTTGTGGCTTTTCTTGATGGGTGTCACTGCGTTTGTTCCGTCTTATACGTTACTGTCGTCTAAACTGCTTTTCGTTCTTCTTTGCCCACTGGACGCTTTCTATAAAGTGAGAGATTGTGCTCCAGGACTTGTCATTTTTCATCATAACGTCCACAGTGTTCTCTGGCGTGATGCTACCTGCCGTTTCCCCCAGCCTATCGCGTTCTCTTTCCCAGTTTGTGCACTGGAAAATGGTGTGCTCGGTGGTGTCTAATTGATTTCTGCAATATTTACAGTAAGGTGATGTAACCTTTCCCATGTGGTAGAGATAGTCTCTGAAGTAACCGTGGTCTGTCAAGAACTGTAGAGGAAGAAATTGACTTCACCAAACTCCCGTTGCATTCATGGTGACAGTTGCTTGATGAGCCGGTGTGTCCACCTCCCTTTGGTCCCACGGTTTCAGCGTTCCTGCCAGTGCTCCATTGTCCTTCGTCGTTCCTCTTCCTTCGACTCCGCTCCTATCATAGATTCGCTTGCGCTCCGGCGCGAGCAGGTCGATAGGTATTACTCCAGTCACCAGGATAGTGTCTTCGAAGACTGTTCGTTAAGAGCATGCCACTTTTAGCGCTCCACTACGCTGCACCGCTGTGATCCGTGTTCTGTATTTCTTCACAGTCAGCACTTCAGCCCACAGTTCGGCTCCATATAGTAGCATTGACTGTACCGTCGACATCAGGAGTCTCCTTTTATTCGGCCGTGGACCTTCTTCGTTAGCCATTAGCCTGCTCAGTGCTGTAGTTGTAATTGCAGCTTTGTCAGCAGTCTTCCGTTTTTGGGGCTAGTAGGTCAGCTTTGTGTCCAGAGTTACCCCCAGATACTTAGTAGACGGCTTGGTATTCTTTCTCTTCCCACTTGCATGGGTAGGATGGTGGGGATTCTTTTTCTGGTGATGACTAAGATCTCCGTTTTAGCAAGTGCCAGTTGTAGACCGAGGCCTTCCATCCCGTCATTGACGCGCCAAATCACCTGGATTAGCCTGAGCTGAGCCAGCGCACCGCTACGAGCCTCTATAACGGCTGCTGTGTCGTCAGCATATCCGACCAGGGCGGTGCCTTCGGGCATCTCTGTGCCTTCTAGGCTGTCATACACCGAGCTTCAGAAATATGGGCCTAAGATTGATCCCTGTGTAACACCAACGGTAACAGGCATGGATTTCTGCCCACTTGTCTCGTATAAGATGGAACTGTCCTTGAAGTAGTCCCTTACCATGCTGGTAAGATATTTGGGGACTGCAAAAGTGTTTTCTAGTGCCTTTAGAATATCGACCCGCCTTGCCGAGTTAAAGGCATTTTTAACGCCGAGGATCGCAAGAACAACAACTGGGCGGGCATTATAATAATAGTAATAATAATTATTATTATTAATTTATTTATTTTGAGGTGGGGGAAATCCCTTACGGGGACCAGTCAAGCCGATACTGTCGGGACTCCCAGATTTGGTCTACCGATTAAAACCTTCTCCGCTCGCCTTTACTTGTATAGCACCACGTGTAGAACCGTCTGGAGAGACATTACGTCGCACGTGGAAATGGGTATGAGCAAGTGCTCTATCTGCTACCAATCATGGCCTTCTGTTTAAGAATATGCTTTATGAAATCTCGCATTGTGTTCCAGTTTCCTGGAGATTGCAGCATATTTTTGATTGTATTTGCAGGTGTCATTTCCACTCGCAGTTTGGCATAGCATTTAGATCTGGCTTCCTCCCCGGCTTTGTAATTATATGTAGAGGGCAAAGCGTCATTTTCTTTGTGGTATTCAGAACATATCGGGTTTTCAGTGATTTTGAACCTATAGAGGTACTTTTTGAAGCATCCATGTCCTGTAAGGGCTTGCGACAAATTGTAATCCACTGCCCTGTGTTTTCTGCTTATCCATTATTTGATGTTGGGGATAAGACTATAAGTCCATCTGCCTTTTTCCTCCAAGTCTCATCGGCATTGCCATTAGCACACCAGATGACTTCGCAGTTCTGCTTTGATTCCATTTACCTGTTTTTTTGTCAGTGGTGTCATTTTTTGTTTAGCCGCTTTCAGCCTTACGTACATTGCTTTCCTTTCTTGAGCTAAAAGGTCGATAGGGGTGTACTGGCCAGAACTAAGGCAGCATTGTCCAATATAGTACGATATCCCAAAATTATCCTCAGTGCCATCCTTCTCTGAATCTGAGAAAATTTGCGTCTGATGGACTCTTTATTTAGAGAGCATCAGCCCACACTGGGGCAGCATACAACATTCTCGAGTGAACTGCGCCAGATATCAATCTTCGTTGTCTTTCGCTGGGTCCTCTTGAGTTCAGCATAAGTCTGAAGAGGTTCGCACCAGTCTTTGCTGCCTTATCTGCCATTTTTATGATATGGGGTCCAAAGCTTAATCTCGAGTCAAGCTCGACTCCAAGATATGTTATTTGCCGATTCCATCTAATAAGCTCATCTCCCAGTCAGATCACCGGGGGCCGGAATGCTGTCCAATTTGTAACCAGTACGGCTTTTGTTTTTGCTACCGCCATCTGGAGATTTCTTATATCCAGCCATCTTTTCACCCTGCAAAGAGTTTCATTGGTTATTTCCAGTAGCTCCACGTTGCCACTGTAGCATACTATAAGTGTATCGTCAGCATAACCAATGAGTTGAGAGTTCTTTGGAAGCTCAATGTTCAGCAGATCATCGTATAGCACATTTCACAGAAAGGGGCCCAGTCTTGATCCTTGTGGGACACCACAAGTCATGTCTTTCTCTATCCTATATCCATTTGTTTGTATTATTTTCCTCTTGCTGAGATAGTCCTCCAGAATCCTCACAAGGTACTCAGAGACCTTCTTAACTACCAGCGCCTGTATTATGTCTTTCCCCTTGGCGGAGTTGAATGCGTTTTTATGTCAATCACCATCAATGTGCAAAAACCTCCCTTACTTTTGGCTATTATTTGGCTACGTTGTTGTTGTTGTTGTTATTATTATTATTATTATTATTATTATTATTATTATTATTATTATTATTATTATTGTTATTATGATTTTGTTTACAGCGGAATACATGGAACATGGCCATTGTCACCCATGCCATTCAACATGCGAGACGTGTAGTGGGGCAACAGAAGTTGCATGCCTGACATGTGGTTCTCCACTTCTTCTGCAAGAAGGTCGCTGTCAAGCTGCATGTACCGATGGATCTTATGTGGAACAAGGCACCTGTGTGCCCTGTTTGCACACTTGTGAACGCTGTGTGTCTCGAATCAATTGCACTTCTTGTGCAACTGGTCTTCATTTGCAGAGTGGCGAGTGCCGTGCTGCATGTGCTCCTGGGTAAGCCCTGATTTTGTCTTCTCTTTCTTCCTTTAGCAATTACTTTCTAATTTCACTGTGTAGTTATAGTATTAACAAATGTTTATGCTGAATAACATATTTTTGAAAAATTATTTCATCATTTAATGCATTACTTTGCTTCTTGTATACAGATACTATAGTGACAGGGGTGTGTGTGCCAAATGCTACCTAAGTTGTCGCACATGTAGTGGTCCAAGGCGTGACCAGTGTGTCAGTTGCCCTGCTGGTTGGCAACTTGCTGCCGGAGAATGTCACCCAGAATGCCCTGAGGGTTTCTTTAAGTCTGAATTTGGTTGTCAAAAATGCCATCACTATTGTCGCACCTGTAAAGGTATGTTATGAGAGAAAGTCAATGCATTTCATGTTCCCATAATCACACCTGAATTTTATATCAGAGTCAATCTTTCTTGTCATGAATGGGAAAATGTTTTCCATGACACCTAATGAAAGTTTCTTACTCATTTGGACTTTTGAAATGAGAATCTAAATTTAGTATGTAACTTCATTATCTGTGCACATCTTCTAGAATTCAGTGGAAAATATAATTATTCAAATTATCATTCTCCATGTTGTCGTGGCAGGAAGTATTATTCCTTGACAAAGGACATAATGAGGGATAAGAGCCCAAATTTATTGTTGATTTTCCCTTGAAAACAGATTTTATTGCATAGGAGCGAATGTTTTCTCGACAATCCTTACAAAAAATGCTCCTTTTCTTTCTGCATTCAAAATTGAAGTAGTATATGGCCATAGAGTAGGGCTCACAGAATTTTGAAAACGTGTACAGAATTCACTTCTCCCCATGGCACATCACACACAGTTTTTAACTGTTTTCAATGTTAAATAAATAAATAAATAAATATCTGAATCAATGATCAAATTCTTAGATATTTGATTTTGATTTGTGTTAATCCAATGAATTATATTTATGAAATTGAAGAACCTCATATATTTGAATAATGAATAATTTTATAATGTTGTTACGTTTATGTGAAAAAATTGTTATGACAGTGTTTAGAAGCATGAGGGAAAATATGTGAACTTCAATATATACAGGAAATTGAAAAATATTGGGAAATAGTAGTATTATCACACCCAACTCAAGTTTCAAAGTATGATCATAAAATTATTGGGATACAAAAAATTGTTCATGACAAGAAAGTAAACTATTTCTAAGATCATTTTTCCCTGTACCTCACATACAGCATTGTACTGTTTTGGAGCATTAAGTTAATCTAAATATAAATCTTTCTGTCCCTAAATATTGCTGAGGAGGTTCCTTTAGTAGTTTCTTTATTATTTATTACTAAACACAAGCATACATACATACATACATACATACATACATACATACATACATACATACATACACAAATACATTTACATATGCATACATACATAAATGCAGACATACATGAATGCCTGCAGACATTACAGGGTCTGTAACATGGATTTTCCACAATAAGCATTTCATGTTCAGTATACAACTTTTAAAGAAAAATAATCAACCTGGAAGGTTGATTGGGCAAGTGAGAGATGGAGAGAGTTGTGTATGTAATAGGCTGGAGAAGGACAGTGCCATGCTGTGCAAGTCAGCAATGCAAATTAAATTGCTTCCATTTTTACACTAAACTATAGGTAAATTTTATTCCTTTTCCTGTCTAATGGATGATTGTGAAATATATGGCCAACCCTGGGTACTTCAGCTAATCATTTATAATTACCTGAAATATTTAAAATCCATCTGCAAGTAATTTGCATCTTGTGTCAAAACTACAGTGATTTTCAAACAATATAATGACATTATTTTATTTTGCCAAATAGCTAATTAAATTCTCATTGCACTGAAATATAACTCTGTGTGTGTGTACATAAACAATGAAGTATATATTTATTGCATCGTGATGCAATAAATTCTGCATATGTTTTTCTTCTGGTGCTTGAATCTAATGTGCTTTGTGCAGGTGAGGGCCCTCTTCAGTGCACATCCTGTCCTCAGCACTATATGCTTGAGGGAGGATTATGTATGGAGTGCTTGGGCTCACAGTACTATGATCCTCCAACGCAGCTATGCAAAGCATGCCATGAATCATGCCATACATGCAGTGGACCAGGACCTTTCTCATGCTCTTCTTGCCTAGCTCCTCTTCATCTCGATCGCCTAAATAACCAGTGTGTGCCATGTTGCATGCAGACTGGTCAACAGGATTGTTGTACTTGTGATCCCACTACAGGTGAGTGCAATTGTAGTACACTGGGCCTACTTATAATTACAGAGCAATCACATACATTTTGCCCAGCGATACACGTTTACCTGTTAATTGATAGGATGGATAATCATTATTTTTCACACTTTACCCATGTTCATAATTTCTAAATTTGATTTCATGTGATCAAATGAACTTCATTCTTAAGTTCAGAAAACTTGTTTTAAATAACCAGCCAAAAGAGGGTAAAAACTTAATGTAATCTAAATCAAAAATCAATTATTTGCTACAGGTGGCTGTCAGAATTCTTCACCTGCTGGCAAACGACGTATAGCTGCTGGAGCTGATCCACTAGAAGGAAGTTCCTTGTATCTAGAGCAACAGAGTACCCCAGCTGTTCACCAGAGCACATCGTTTACCACTGTCACTGCATTGGCTGTAGGAGGCTGTGTAGCAGTAGTAGTACTTTTTGGCATCATTTTTGCTGCTCTGCAGGTGAGAATGAAAAATTCGATAAGGCATAACTTAACCCACTGATGCGGAAAATCTTGACTACATTTATTGAAAACTCTTTAAGGGTTAATTTATTTTACTTCTTGTTTCTAGTTGCAACTGAATTTCATATTAGAAAAGTACACTACTTCCTTTTCACTGAAATAAAATGGTTAATTATCATTGGATATAGGTTTAATGGTGTTTTTTCAATTTTGAATTCCCTAGGAGAAACATTGAAAATATTCTGCATTTAACCTCAGATGACTTGGAAGGAATGTCTATCCCAGTGAAATGTTCTAATAAAATTCTCATTACGCTGAAGCTAGCGTGATAAGATCAGATCTTAATCCTTAAAGTTATCTTAAAGTTTACAGATACATTAAAAACTGAGACAAAAATACTAAAATAATACTGAATGATAGAAAAGCATCTGTGAGAAAAATTCTGTGAGATGTTTTAATTCATAAGTAAAATAAGTTCTAAAGTTCTCATTTCTGCATCAGAGGGTAAAGGGAAGCAAAGTTTTGCAAGATGTTTTCATTGATGAAAATAAATGGATAAAGCAAAATCCTTTAAAATTAATATTTATAACCTAAATCATTTACAAAATTATTTTTTGGATCAAACCATGTGATTTAATTTATTTGGAAAAATGCTAAATACACGTGTATGATTTTTACAGTAACCTATCAGATGCTGATTTGAAGTGGTGTAGTAGAAGTTAACATTGTAGAATTCAACATTGTTTACTTAAATTATACTTTGTTGATTTTAAGAAAGTATATGTTAAAATTATGCGATATATTTTATTTAATTAAGTATATAAAACTTATTTAGCTTGTCAGTAACTCAATTTTAATCCTATGACTGTGGTATTCTCAACTCTTTGAAAGTTTTAAGCCATTATTTAAATAAGTTCCTGCGCTCTTAATCCATTCATGTATTTTCAGATTAATTCCCACATGCGCAGAACCTCTTGGCGACGAGGTGAAGGGTATGAAAAACTTCCAAAATTGGACACCACTACAACCAGCGTTAGTATGGCACATGCAGAATGTGATCTCACAGAAGAGGAGGAAGATGATGAAAGACAGTTGTTCACCAAGACGTAAGACGTAGAGCGAGTGGGTGACGGGTTGTACATAGAGTGAACTGACAACGTTACAAATTGAGATGTTATCACGTATGAAGGTTGAGGCAATCTGGTCAAGCACATGCTTGTATCTGCAGGCTGAAGATAGAGCACTGAACACACTGTCGACAAAGTGTTTGTTGATGACATGGTGAGTAGTTATTGTATTTCTGTAGTTCAATGGGTGGTGCCTTGCCTGTTTTCTCCAGTGTGATACAAGTGTGTGCTTGTGTGCCTATGCCTCAACACCATTCAGTTTTTGGCTGCTGCTGCTGCCACCGCTGTTGCTGCCCATACCTTCTGGGCACAAGCTACTCTCCAGATATTTCCTATACTGTATTTTCATGAATAAACAAATAAATAAATGGATTTTTAATGTAATGTGGGTATGGAGAGTCTAGTTTGTGACAGTGGATTTCTAAAATTTTGAACTAGTTATGTGAAGCTAGGTGGACTAAATCCTTTAAACGCCAGATACTGATGACAGAGACTCCTCCTTTTGGAAAGGGATGGGCGTTATTTTTTCACATGACCAAGGCACCATCAGATCCTAGAACTCGTTTTAAGTGCCTGTATGGACTGTATTGTCGTTACCTTCCTTGTCAGTTAGATCAATTCTGCTGGACATCAAGTGCCAGCCCTGAGATGTGTGTGTTTGTTGTGTCGAAGCATGAACAGTGCCCCACACTCTACTTCTCAAAGATTTACAAATTCATATATATGTACATGACTTTCCAATTGTTCCTCATGTTAATTTTTTGTAGGAAAAGGTTGTAAATTATTTCTTTGATTATGAGTTCAGTGTGCAGATTTTGAACTTCCTTATGCTACTGTTCATCTCAAAAACATATAGTGATTTTTAAATTTTAGTTATTACGCATACTATTATGTACAGACCCTTATTATTTGCTTCCTGTCTTCATAGACATACTGACTTTTGATGGACACAATTCAGTATGTGGTTTTTGATAATGAGGTTTGTGGAATTATTGAGAATAGTACGTAGTACATCAGAGATAGTCACTGTGTTATAATGGTCCAAATATATTTCAATCAATGAAAAGAGATCTAATGCTGTTCAATTATTTAATTTTTTACTTTTTGCTATCATATTTCATCATTTTCACATAAAAATTTGTATTTGTACTGATCAGATTTGTTGCATTGTCTGTTTCTTACCAGTGCTCTCAACATGGCAATTATAAATAACACAGTTGATGTTGCATATTTGTGATAACTGTCTCTGATGACTTGTTTTAAAGCCTTTGTGTATATTTATGCAGAATTATTTTATATATTGTTAAACAATGAATCATACAGTACCATATTTTTTAACTTATATGTTATTATACATTCAATAAATTCAATCAATACAGCTACCAAGTACTGATGTGAATACAATTTTTAAATAGCAAGACAAAAAGATAATTTGTCAACAATACAAGTATATAGCCATGTATGTTGTAAAAAATTAAGTTTTTAATATGTTTGCCTGATAGTGGACATGTATTTTTTCCTTCACATTTCCTCTTCAAATGAAACAATGTACACTAATTTTTGGCAGAAACATAAATGATGGATCGTGATTAATTCATTTTTGCCATTTATTTTTTTACAAGAAATATTTATATGGTACGATTCATAGTCACATATCTCCAAACATTTTGCGGTTACATTTGTGTATGTAATAAATATGATATACTATAAGCAACATTACTGAAATGGCTACATAAATAACTTTGAAAACCACTTGTCAAGAAATATTTGTCAGGAAATTGCTGAATTTTACATTCAATACTTCTCTTTACCTGTGGTGTATGTGCACTCATCTTGGGATATTGATATTACATCCAACATGAAATTAATATGTATGTGAAAAATTGATCTGCTAAAATTTGTATAACATTTTTTGGTAGAATAACTTGTATTAAATAAGCTTTCTGTAAACATGTCCTAACTCATTTTTAACTAGAGAAGCAGGCCCTAATCACTAATTTGCCAAATTAAACACATGGTCACAGCAAACACTGAATTAAGTAACCAGAATTTATATGTGAAAATGTGATAAATTTTTTTTATTGCAGTTCCACTTTTTCAATTCATGCTAAATTAAAAAGAAAATTGTTAGTTCATTCACATATATTAAAATGATTTGAAATAATGAACTTATTCTGGTATATTAACTAGGATTAGGAATTTTTGGATACAACTTTCATGAGAAAAAATTGCTATTTTAAACGTGAAGCTATTTTTAAAAAGCAGTAATCAATAGAAAATCAGCTTCTCTTGAAAACCAAGAGAATACTTTGTATTGTGTACTTCTTTTCCCAGTTTAACCTTTTGAGGGATCCTTGCAAATTCTGTAAGTACAAGGTTTACCTAAATATAAAACAAATTTCCCACTTTTTATTTTTTTATTGCAGGAGTCTGAATTTTCTGGTAAAAATGGAGTCACAAGCTTGAACAAGTAAGCTGCAGTAAATGTTTGTATGGAAAGTTAAAATATGTGTATCTCATTATGTGTGCATTAATTCTTGATATACAAACTATGTTCAAATTTAAGTAATGTATGTGTGTTCGTATCAATTTTCATATAAATTGCAACTGATTAGAGAATTAAAATATAATGGTAGAAACTTCTCTACATAGAATTTTGAAGTCTTGTATCATTACTCTATGAAAGCTGAGTCATTCACAAAAATCTTTGAAAAGTGAACATTATTGCCTCTTAATCTAGTTTCAAAAATAACAGAAAATTATCAACTGAGTACTTTTACAAGGTTTTTTAAGTACACATATCTAATGAAAGGAGTCAGAGTGAACAGAGACACATTGGAAAGGGAATCTTTGGAACACTCACTTTAGAACACCATAAATTGATAACAAAATGCAAAATGTCAGTAAAAGAGACTTAGTTCTTGCATGAATGTAAGCACAATTTACAATTTTATCAACAAAAAAAGGCACCAGCACTTAAAAGTTGGCTCACATTTGTTTATTGAATATCTCAGCAGAAAGAGCATAAAACACACCAACACTTACAATGGAAAATAAAAAGAAATAAGAGGCGTTTTGAATATTCATCCAAGCGAAATCCTTCACGACCACTCCTTTACTGTCTCCTCTCCCAGGTTTACTGAACAATATCAATCTCAAGTTTATATTAGCTAAGAACACGTCATAAAGCTAAATTAAATTATTAAACAAAATAAATTTACGGAAAAATATAACCTACATTACTGTAAGGGTGAAAACGGAAAACCCTGACATCAGCAGCAAATCGTAACCTTAAACACACCGAAAATCATATGACCTACATACATTTTCATACGTGACACCTCCCACGTCCTCAATTTAGCAGTAGTGCATGCAGGGTTACCAACCACAAATGTCTGTAGTATTTGATTTTCAATGTGGAGATAAGGTGTCATTTTAAACCTTTTTGGATGCGAAGATAACTTCTTTATAGATGATAAATGGTTTCCGAATGTATACATTCCTTTAAAGTCTAGTTGTTTTCTTTAAACTACAATATTGTTCTTACTTATGACAGATGACAAAACAAATGAAGTTCCATGAGGCGCAGGAGGAATACGTATGTCAGTTGTTGATTTGCAGGATAATGAGATTAACTAGGTAGCAATTTAGAGAAGTCTTATAGTGCATTTAAGTAAGTAATAGCAATGGAAACTGGTCTGTTAAATGGTAATCAATATTCGTATTTTGTCAGATCATTAAATCCATATTTTTTTTTGGATGTTCATTTAGTAATTCGTACTTTGATGCGATGATTACACTTGCTGCCGGTATACTATTGGACCGTGGACCACTATAAACTGTTGTAATTTCGTATGAAACGTATTTGTGTTATCGTTTTCAGATTTTTACTGTGAGAAATACCGCAGGCCAACAATGAATTCCTTCAAAGGGGTGGAAGAGCAGTCCTACCCTCAATTGGACCTCAGTGGAAAATTAATTATTAAGGTTTGACCCCCTATATTAAAAAATTGTGATTGTATATTATTGTAACTTATGAAATACAAATATTAATTTTGGTTGTTGGCAGGCTCAATTAGGAGATGATGTGCGCCGCATTCCTATCCATAATGAAGCCATTACTTATGATGAACTGGTACTAATGATGCAACGTGTGTTTCGTGGGAAACTCAGTAGTTCAGATGATATTACTATTAAATATAAAGATGAAGGTAAGCATATTTAAATTCAATTTGCCTTTAGAGTGTATTTGAGAGAAATGTGGGAAATGAAGAAATTTTTTTCTCATCAAATTGTTTTGTTAGTATTTTCTTACCTTCCCCAACAATGTTTTGCTTCATTGCAGATGGAGATCTAATAACTATTTTTGATAGCTCTGACCTTGCTTTTGCTGTTCAATATAGTAGAATTCTAAAGCTGCAAATTCTTGTTGGCGGTGAAGCCCCAACACACAATTGGAATGCACCACCAGCTCATGTAGGCATTATTCGCAGAGAATTACAACATATCCGTGATAAAGTTAATCATTTATTGGATTCCTTAGAGCCTCGAGCAGTAGAGGTTACAAGCTCAACCGCAGAGAACCATTGTGAGTAAGAAGTTATTGAATTCTTAACTGTTAATATACTTTGTTGTGTGCAGTAACATGGCAAGTCTGCAATTACTTGTAATACAAGAATTCTCAAACCCTTTTTGTGGTGATTTCTCAAATACCTGTACACTTGGACGGAATGCATTTTAGTTTCCAAGACAATTTGTAATTGTAAAATATTATTTGTACACTTTTAGACTTTTAATTGTGAACTTTGGTAATTTCAGCGGGACCCTCAGAACGTGGAAACACTACATCAAATTTAAGCTCTCGGGAATTTGACCCATTGCAAGAGCAACTGGCATCTAATAAAGGTTCAGGGGAAGGAGAGACATCTGCTACTTCTAGAGAAGAACAACCACCTGAAGGTGAAAATACATTTCTCTCTTGATCTTTAGTAGTGCACAGGATTTCTTTCTTTCCAGTCTTCCAGTCTTTTTTTTCTTTTCTATCTAGTAACTGGTGTAGATACTGCTCGTGGGAGCACACCTGATAGCATTGGAAGTTCAGGATCAAGAAAGGTTTCTTCAGGATACGACCAGACTCAGTCTCAGTCTACTCATCCACAACCTCAGCCCCAGCCCCAGCCACAACTCTCTCAGCTTCCTCAGCAGCCGATGACACAGGTCACTCCACAACAGCCTCCTGCCTCTGTGTATCAGCAGTACCAACAAGAACAAGGTGGACAGCCTCAACAACAGCCAACCCCAACTCAGCAACAGCCTCCGCAACAGGCTTATCAGCCCGCAGGTTAGTTCTATTCCAGTCTAATGTATTGCTACATTGCGCTGTATGTCAAAAAATCTTTACTTGTCTGTTTGGCATTTCATAATTTTTCAAGAAACACTGAGATGCACAATACAAGTGTTTTGTTTCTTTTTATCAGTTTTCGGTATTAATATTCATTAAAAGGTCGTGTACAGTTCCTTTCACATCATAGTACCACGTTTTTACTCTTAGCCTAGTCAACTATATTTATGTTTAAAATAAAGTTTCCAATTACATTAGTTTGTATATCTTTTACGGTTTCAGTCCAAAATATGGCTAATTTGACATTGGCCATGACAAATGGATAATTTGAAACATCATCCAGCTAATGTTGGTTAAAAATGTAAGCTAAATCTACTACAAACTTTAGAACTATGAGTGGATTTTTGAGTTCTCACTAAATAAGGGCACTGTATAGAACTCTCTGTAGTTTTCAACACTAGTAAAAGGTTTTTGAAGTAAATTAAATTTTCTAGTTTTTAATTTACATTTAGTGATCACTATATATGTATCTTTTTACTTAGCATTTCAGTTATTGGCAAATTGATGTTTTAGTACTGTATACTTTACCAGTAAACAAATTCATAATTTTGTTTTATTAGAATCATAAGATGCAAAATAAAATGATCTACTTATTACATTGTAATCGGGTAATCATTTTAAAAAAGCAAAATTTAAGGGACACGAATTTTTATAGCTTTATATGTGCATATTTAATTGTTTATTTTCTTACCTTAAGCAACAACTCTGATTGTTCATGCTCTTACCTTAAACAACAATCTCAGAGAGTAGAAACACTGTTCTGGAATGATGGGACATTATTTACTCACCATTCCAATTCATTTTCAATTGGACATGGGGCCCAGTAGGGTTCAATTTTATTTAGGCTGTGTTCTCTTCCTACTATATGTAAACGAAATGCCCTTGATGATTCGAAAAGGGAAGAACTCCAGATTTTTCTCTCTCCAGATGATATGTGAATATTCTTTGCAATAAAGAAACAGTAGGTAGTACAACATCGTATGTTTCAAATTGATTTTGTATTAACTAATTAATAGTAAGTGAAGGGAAAACAGTTTCAATGCAGTTTTCCATTTCAAATAAACAATTGTACACGCCATTGAAAATGAACAATGTGCAGTTGACTGATGTTAAGGTAACAAAATGTTTGGGTCTCTCAATTCAGTCAAATCTCAAATGGAACATTAATTTAAATGAATTGAACACAAAATTAAGTTCATTATGTTACATGTTTGGAATGCTTTCAAGTTCAGTTAGGCTTCTTAGTGCTCAATGTGTTTTTCTTTGTGACTTTTCATGCCCACCTGATATATGACAAATATTCTGGGGGAAAAGGGTCCTGTAGCTTACAGACTTTTCAATTACAAAAAAGAATTGTATGAATACTAAGGCAATCTCACCCATGTGATTCTTGTAAGTCTTTCTTCATTCAGCTAGGAATTCTACCATTGCTTTCCCTTTTGAAGTATGGTTGTTCTATTGAAAATTCTAGGTTATCCAAGATATCCAGTTGTTGCTCCCTATAGTGGGAGCCAAGTTGTACCCCAACAGCCGCAAATGATGGTGCAACCAGGTCAGCAAGCTGTGCCACAAAATGCATTTCAAAGTCCTTATCAGGCCTATGCAGGAGTGCAGCAACCGTAAGTATTAAGTATTCATGAGTTACATACTACTTGGAATTCATCTCAGCCTCTTAATTCCAATTTGTTTGTAGATATTTTGATTATGGCTATTAGTTTTCTATAAAATGTCTCTTATATTGGTATTCATTGATTAGTGTTCCAATCATTTCATTTCCATTTTAAAAATATTATAAATTTAAAATGAGATTTGATCTAAGAATTGTATTTTAGTTTTCTTGCAAATTGTACATGAAGGTTTGGACCACAAGCTGGGGGAACTCCAGGATTTCGCCCCGCTGCACCTAGTCAGCCACCTCAACCACCTCATAGCTATGCTTCACAAGAATATGCTGGTCCTCCAAGTGCGTACAGCTCTCGTTTCAGTGCACAGCCACCTGTGCAACAGCAGCAGCCACAGCAGCAGCCTCCTCCCCAGCAACAGCCACAACCCGGTGGAGGAAATCCATACAGCAAGGGAGCATACGGTCGCCCTCCCTCCCAGCCCACTTACCAGTAGGCTTAATTTTACTTTTCTGTCCCAGTCTCCTGAATGTAGAAACCTTTTCTGTTTCTTGGTCTTTGTCTCCTTCCAGTCTCTTATGCTTGGTGATTCCCAGCACAATAACCTTCTGTTGTGTTAGTTGGGAGCAGACAGTGGCTGAAGTTTGAGGAGCACCGTATGACAAGCATTGCTGGCCTGCGTATCAAGCTCCCTATGATTCTGAATATGAACGTTTATGTTGTAAACACAGCTCCAATGGCAAAGAAAATAGAACCGTGGTTGTAGATTACCCAAACCTCTCTTTCACTTCCACTTTAATTTACGAAGGATATGATACTTTAGAATATTATTTTACTTTTGTATTGAATATATTTTAATGGATATAAATGTGCTTGGAAGTTTTGGGGCTCAGTTCTTTTTGTAAATGTATACTGACATTGATATTGTGCAGATAAAACAGATATTAATGGTCAGATGTGCTGTATTCTGTGTAATTGAGAAGAGATGAAATGTGTTGTGTGCTGTATCCTTCTGTTTATTTATCAAAGCTGGTTATGTGGGCCATGCATCAGTGTGTATTAAGGATGGGTTTTTGTGGGATTGTTTGTCAGTTGTATCTAACTGTAAAGAATAGCAATATCCTTTTATTTAGAATTCAACATTATTAATTCTTTTCATTTTATTGCAATTTGTAGTTTCCTCTTGATGGACAATGTATGTTTAACACTTGATAGCTTTTGATGAAAAAGGTATTTTGTTCAATGAGCAGATACTAAAATTGTTATATATAGTATGAAGTATAAGAAAATTGATTTCTGCTTCTTTAGTGATTAATCAATGGCAAAAATCTGTTTATATCTAGTTTATTATAAGTTGACTGAAAATCATTATTATTGTGTTATGAGTGTTTTATAATGGGTTTAAGCTTGCAAGAGCTTTTCCAAAGTCATGTGTGCATATATAAAATAATTATTCATGATTTTATCATGGTGGATATATTTGCAAAGAAAATGAAAAGCTTTTCACTATTGATGTTACTTCTGCTGATGTAGTTAGTTTCTTATTGCTGTGCATCATTGTATTCATTTTATCATAAATGATAATAGAATAGCTATCTAATAGAGGGCAAATCTGAAGAAAAAAAGGTTCACAAGATTTATTCAAATGAACTGAACTGTCATCTATTTTTGTGAACAGATTAAAGTATTCTTGCATGGTTTCTATTTCTTTTGACTAAAACATCGAAAATAAGAAAAAACAACAAACTTGAAAGTGTTTTATCAGGAGGATTGTACTTTTTACTGCATAAATGTAGTTCTAGACGATTCGGTTTTGATTTTTGCCAGTTTGTTAAACTGCTCACTTTTGTGAAAAGTCAAAATAAAATATAATGTATTTTCTTTCTTATATTATGAGCCTCATGATTTCTTGGTCAATAATCTTAACTGTAGAAAATTATATTTACAGATTTTTTTCTCTCCAAATGTTAAATCTCAAGAAATAAATGTTTTTGTTTTATCTCAGAAAAATTAGGTTATTAGATTTTTTCTGATATAGTGGAATAGAATGAATGCAAAAATATTTTATTGAACGTAAATGTTTCAAATATAATTCTTCTCTTTTTATTGGTTAGTCTCCAAACTTGGTGCTGTACAAGCTACTTTGCATAGGCAGGGATAAATAGGGCAGAAAATAATTGGTATAAATAGTGTGTAAATAGCAGAACATATATATTTAAGTCTGAATTTGAACAGTAGTTCCATTTGACTGAAGATTTAAAATAAAAATTTTAAAAAAAATGACTGAGTAATATTACATAAATGCTGTGGATTCCAAGAAAAAAAATTGTCTTTAACTCTTAAAGTAAATTGTTTATTAATTTTTTCTCTTCCCCTTTGCATGTATTATACTTTGTTGTATAGATCTTCACAGGTTCTATTTCATTGTGCTCAATGATGACCACGTGGATGTCAGTATAATATTTCTTGTAAATTTGCCATTTGTGTAAATAACTTAAAAAAACTGCTAAGGTAATATGGTAGTGCACACGACATTTTGTGATTCTGATAACCCAAGGTGCATTAGCAAACACACACTCATTCACAGAATTGTCAAGTAGTGATACCACTACCATTTCACAGAATTTTTTCAGAATCAGAGTATTAATATTTATTTTCAATTTTGTTGATGCTCCACTCAATTGAATTTGTAATCAGATAAACCATTTTTGAATAAAAAAGAAAACTATTAATTCTCAGGAGTAATTTAAAATTCCATTAAGAAGTAATTAGTCAAATTTGTGTCTGAGTATTGTTTAATTTAACGTATGAATTAACTTTCATTAACATATAAAAGTGGAATGCAATATTTAAGAGGATATGTATTGAAAGAAATTATCATAAAGAAACAATTTGCTTTATGGTGAAATTTATATTGAAAGTGTTTGTTTTTTTAATAGTACCTTACATTGTTCATAAAACTTTGAATCAAGATGTCCGATGAATGTGGTTTATGTAACATGTCATCACCATATCATCATATTATATACAATAATTCACATAAACATTAGTAATTGCTGTAAGATGTGTGGATATCAAAAATACATTTACTTACAATTATTAAATACAAAGTTTTAATTGAAATTTTGTTTAAAATGTTTGTAACTAAAAACTGCCAGTAATAAACAGACAATATATTCTTTTTATAAAGAAGATTGATAAGGTTTTCAAGATTTTCATGGTTAGAATTTGATTTAATAGCAGTGTACTCATTTTCAGTTTGTATTCTTCGGAACTGGGGTGTTTTTGGCTTACACTGAGTATGTGAAATCTTGGGTTTTCTTCAGAAATTCTAGGTAACCTTAAGTTTGAGCCTAATAAAATTATTCAGACGTGAAGATATACTTCTTTCTCCTGACTTTGCAAAAAACATTTAAAAAAATATTAGTATGTGCATATATCCATATTCTAGTCAACACAGTAAAATAAAATTGATCTTTAGATTTAAAAAATTGAGAATTACAAAGGTAGAAATAATGCTTGTTTTCTCCACGTCATAAAACACAAGTGGAAAAAGTGCATGGAAAAGAGCTGTTAATAATAGCAAGTAATATTTACAAACAATGCTTTAAGCCTCTCAAGATGATTTTCCAAATTCATCTCTTTGTTAGTGATTATATAATACTTTTTCATTCCCTTTTGTTCTGGAAGATTTGCCATATGAAATTTACTGTTTAACACTTTACTTTCACAAAAATCACATAAAAAAAACTTGAATGAATCTAAAGCATAAATTTGGTAAAGGCAAAAAAAAAAAAAAAAAAAAAAAAAAACTGTGGTCAATTGAAGTTTCAGTGTTTGGGAACTACAACAATACAATTTTCAATTACTTGGATATAAACCAATTTCTACTCTACCATGGTAATGTGAGATTATTTTTGTGAGGAGTTTAAATTTCCTTGTGCCGAATCACTTATTCATG
Source organism: Teleogryllus occipitalis (assembly GCA_011170035.1). Lineage (NCBI taxonomy): Eukaryota > Metazoa > Arthropoda > Insecta > Orthoptera > Gryllidae > Teleogryllus > Teleogryllus occipitalis. Next base: position 63,392 of record BLKR01001197.1, on the reverse strand, counting down.
GATTAGAGACCTCAGCCTAACTGCCTAGATGTGAACAAAAATGGTCATCAACACTACATTTATCACAAAGGAATTAATGTGAATATTTTTAAATGAACATATTAAAATCAAGGATTGTTACCTACACATGCGTGTGAAGTTTGAATTTTCTTAAGACATTGAAGAACATGATGTCACTGGACAAGATAGTTGTTTGCACTAAGACATGACATCACTTTTCGACAACCTTGCAAAATGTATATACACTTTATATTTCCAATTATTGTCGAGTCACTGGTGCTTAAAAGGGCCCAGTCCAGGAAAAAAAAATTGGGAAGGTTTTTCTCAACAGTTCCATATGTTTTTGGGTGTTTGCCACCCAAGGTCGGCTTCATAGAGAAAATTTCACACGTTTTCCAGTTTTTCGCGTACTTCATAAAATTATGCATTTTATGGAAAAGCGATTATTTTAAAAAAAATGTAGTTCACAAAATTTCCTACACAATTGATATTTTAACTTTAATTTTCAGAGAAATTGTTTAGGGGCTAGAACGCGCTGGAAAAAAAAAAAATTGACGTTTTGGCCTTCTGATCTAAACCGGAGAATACCTCTGTCTCACCCTCCTACCTCGTAGCGTCGATCCGATTTTACTACATCGGGCTTTGAATCCACTATTGTGAATGAACTATGCCATTAATACTACCTCTGTAGTATTAATGGCATAGTTCATTCACAATAACAAGCATTAACAAGCTGCGGTAGAAGTACGAGTATGTCTTTACATTAGCACATAAGGTTACTGGAAATATCTTTAAATTCTCCTCTGAAGCTGCCTAATCCATCAACACATTGTCCACCAAGTGCAGGAGTAGAATGGAAATTATTTTTTTCCTGAGCAGTGGGATGGAAATTGACAAGGAATGGGTTGATTCCAATAACTACTCTGTACGCCCCAGATCCAGAGAAACTATTACAACGTATCTCCTCTAAATACAAGAACTTTGAGAGAAGTGGATGTAGAGAAGCAGGTCTCTTCAGAACAAAACATTGTCGCCGTCACTGCAAAGAGACGTGTTCGAACATTGACAATAAGTTCGAGCACGAAGATGAAGACGTCTCCCTCCCTGTCCCACTGTCTGAAGTAGTTGAGGTGACGGAAGGTACGTATTAATTCATAGCGTATTTCACGGCAGTAAAAATTAATTATATATTCACATTTTCACTTAAACAATTTCTTTTCTGGTTGAACCACCACTCACACTCCAAGTTGATCAATCTAGAATAGAGAGCATTGCATCTTCGCGATATTACTCGCTCGAACATCCCGTAGCCAAGTGACCGTTACTAGCATGGCTGGAAGTCGTTCTCGTAACGCTTTGATACATCGACGATAAAACTTCTATCGGACGTGTTTCATTTTGAGCGATAGAGGTCAGGCGCGGCTCGTCATTAACGGCTGTAAGGCGGAGCCTCCCCTATAAAAATCGCCGCCCAAAAGAAATTTAAAATTATATTTATAAATGTATTTGATTTATTAACAATTGATTTGTGAATTATATTATGTAACAATCCTATCAAAATTTTTATATGGCAGTGCTACAACGCTCGTTCGTAACACATTTCAAGGTGTTGACAGGAAAGAAAAGCGTTAGGCTCCCACTTCATTCTGCCATAAGGCCTGTGTAAAACGAGGAGGCGTGACGTCATGCATTCACTGCACAGGCTTACGGGCGGACGAAGGCTGCGGCCTGGCAGCCTTCAAGGGTCGGGACTTGGGCGCGGGCGAAGCCTGGGTGGGGCGTAGGGTCTGAAGAACGGCGTGCTCACCAAATAGCAATACTATGCAGCTCAGTGAGAAGCACTGAGCATTAACTAGTTGTTCAAATACGCGGTAGGTGCGCTACTTCCTTATCGGAATGTATTTAGAAATACATTATTTAAAAGTCAAGTCATAATAAAAAACGTAGATAAAAACTCTGTCAAAGAACAGGTCCCCCTGCTGTCCCCATAAATGAAAATTAGTACTACCCCCGAATTAACTTCATGAACTGGCGGGAAAAACGACACCCCCTGCTTTCTGAAGTGCCGTTGGGTACGAACCACCGAACCACAGAGCAGTTTGTGTATGGTACGAAAGTTTAGTGGTTGTGTGTTGTCTTGTTAGCGGTGAAGGTGAATTGCACGTAAGTCAAAGTGTGATATGTGTAGGTGCGTTTGCTTCATTTGTGGTGTTGGGTAGTTTTGTGGGTTTTATTGGCGTCGGTGAGATTTGTTTCAAAGATGAATTCAGTGAACAATATACGTGATAACAATTTGGATCTTCATTCGAGGATACAGGTGAAAACCCTTGGTCCGCATAGGCCAAATCTTCGCATAATTCAGGAACAAAAGGAATACAAATATCGCTGTGGATATATTCGTAAATTCAACCCGACAAGAGTGGCTTTATGAATGTGATGTAAAAAATGCGTTCTTTTGCTTCACGTGCCTCCTGACCGAGAACGATGATAATGTGTGGACTGAGACAGGAGTCACAGATTTGAAAAAGTTTAATGCGAAAGTGAAAAAGCACATTTCTAGTGAAAAACACTTACATGGTTTCATTGAATTTATGATGTTAGGAAAAGTTGGACATTAGATGCCAGTTAGATTCTGCTTACCGTTTACGTGTAAAACAAATCAACGAGAATGTTTCAAAGAACCGATATATTTTGGGAAAGCTAATAGACTGTATAAAATTTTGTGGAACGTTTGAACTGGCCTTAAGAGGACATGACGAAACGGGCAATTCTAGCAATCCTGGAATTTTTCACGGGCTAGTCTCATGGCTGAACTTGGATAGTGTCTTGAAGGATCATAAAACGATAAACGTGTATTCTTAGATCTCTAAAACTATTCAAAATGAATTGCTAGATTCCATCTATGCGGTTTGCTCCATCTATGAGGTTCAAACCTTATTAGACATGAATTACAGGAGACAAATTATTTTAGAAACCTAGAAGGAGTCTCAACATTTTTTTCTCAGTCTCCTAAACGAACTGCAGTCCTTGATGAAGTGGTGAAGAAACCCATTCCCAATTGTCCCAGTCAGGTGGAATTTCAGATCACGGTGCGTTACCACTGTATACAAATACAGAGAAGAAATTTTAGTGTTTAAACACAATTATTGAATGTGAAATTAGCGACTACAAGACAATTAATAAGGCCATGGGGCTCAAATGTTTCTTGCAAGACGACGATTTCCTTTTCTGGCTACAGTTTTTTAACAAAGTTATGCCTCATTGTGATATTTTATTTCATGAACTTCAGCAGAATAATATAGGTTCAGTGAAAACGCTGAAGTATGTTTCTGAGTTTATTTCTTCCGCACAAGAAATTAGAGTTTCACACTGGACTCTGCGGAGAAGAAGAACCATCGGCAAAACGTGTGCGTTTTACAGAGCCAAGAAAAGTGTGCGCGAGAGACGAATGCGACATCATAATGACGCAAATCAAGAACCGTTTTCTTTTCAGCGATTATCTTTCGGTGGCAAAGTTGTTTGAACCATCATTATTTCCACAACACAGCAAAGCATTTCCAGAAAAATAATTTAAATCTGCTGTTGATTTGTCCCAAATCAACTCTATCGATTTACGCCACGAATTGAAAGTACTGAACAGTCGAGCAGATTTTGTAGGGGGATCGAGAGCGTTAATTTTGCTGAACTTTATTTATGAGAACAATTGAACAAACCTCTTTCCAGAAAATGTCAAGCTCCTTAAGATATAATAGTGACCATCCCGATGACTACAGGTGAAGCAGAACGTTGCTTTTCTACTCTCAAAAGGTTGAAGACCTTCATTCGAAACAATGAAAGATGATCGACTGTGTGCGTTGGCAATGTGTTCCATTGAAAAGGAGTCATTGTCGTCACCGAACTTCAATGAACTCGTTATAGACTACTTTGAAGAACAGCAAGAAAGGAGAGCTGACTTCATTTACAAACAAATGAACTAACGTAAGCCAAATATTATAAGTATGTAATATTAACATTGTCGCGCTGCGGTGCAACCCCCCTTTCCAGCAATTAAACAGTTGCAGCCTACCCCATTTAGAAAACCACGAGCCGCGACTGATAGAGGTTATGGTGCAAATTGCACCTAGAGGACATATTACAATAATATACAAATGTATTTTACATACTATATTTTTTCGAAACCAATACTAAAGTTAAAAACTGAACTCCTATATCTTCGAACGTATCAAAAGAACGCTGCGGTCACAAGTAGATGTTGGTACCTAGAAAGATACAAGTGTGGCGCGGTGTATAATTGAATTTTCCAAGAATGAGATAGCAAAAGTTATGTCTGGCAAACGGAACGTTAAGTGCGAATGGCTGTTTTACTGATTTCGAAATTATTAGAATTTATCTTCACGTAGGGGTAATACAAAGAAGTTTCATTGAATTTTAAGAATTTTTGAATATTTTAATATGTGGGTAATATTTATTGATATTTTAATCCTGATGTTCCCAAGATCTTCGACAATTATCAATAAACATGACAATGACATTCTTCTAAATAGTACTTAATCTACGAAAATAAAATATGGTGTATCATTACTTTTAATTCTAGAAATCTTATTTCAAAAATGTTAATAATATAAAACAAAACTAATAACTATTATACAAAACAAATAAACAATAATAATATAATACAAAACAAAAACATAAGTATGTGTTAAATTCACTCTAAATATTTTACCATTCTTCAAAACAACTGTAGAAGGGAATTACAAAAGTTTGGCATGCAAGATGCGACGCGTACGTGGAATGCAGTTGCGCAGACACACCTTAAACAAGATAACCTACAGGTCACTAATCGAAAGATGAGCGTCGCTTCACAAGGCGTGGGTCAATTACGTACGAGAAGATGTACAAATTTTCCGCTTATCACTATTATGACAATGACCAATTCACACTTCCTGTCGCGCTCACTGCCTGCGCAAATACTTAAATGTATAAAAATCCAAAGACTCTTGGTCTAAAAAATAATAGGCAGTAGATGCATGCAAAAAACATTTTACAATATTAGATACTTAAGGATTCATACACACTTTGATGTTGTGGATCAATTAAATATTACACTATCGCTAGGGTGTCAATGAGTTTCTCTTGTGAATCTTGTCTTGTCAAATGAAATAATAACTAATAGAGTTTCCAAAGTTCATTTCTCGCATCTTTTTTCTTTAGCACTGTTGTTTTCACTGTTGTGAAATTTGTTTTCTATCATATTTTTCTCTTTACTCTCATTACTGTACGCCAAGTAGCACTTGGAGCAGGTTTCGAATACAGCACACTCGACAGAGTATCGGATGCTCGAATGAATTCACGCAACGTGCACTCGAACGAGTCCGTGCTCGTCGCAACCCAGTGACATCCAGCGGCCAAAAGGAGAACTCTTTGGTGCAGCTAGCGTACTCGAGTAAAATGCTCGAATGCAGGGCACTAATCTGGACATTCTTTTGCCCTAGATGACTGAATCATTCAAATCCAGACACATGTACCCCTCCAGCGGCTGCTGGTGCCCCAACAGACTGGAGGTTGCACCTCCATCGAATGACGGAAATGTAATTTCCAAAATTCAAAATACGAATACGTGAAAATGTAAGCAATTCAAATCAATAGTAGGATATGGATCACGGAATCGGTCAATTAATGAAACACATTAGTTTGCCAACGTTTCGGAATATTTAATTCCTTCATCAGGGCTACAAAAAACACAATCACATGGAATAAAGACAACTTTTCTGAACAACAGCATTAGAAAGCACACAAAATATGCCATGAATCAACATACATGTTGTTCAGAAAAGTTGTCTTTATTCCATGTGATTGCGTTTTTTGTAGCCCTGATGAAGGAATTAAATATTCCGAAACGTTGGCAAACTAATGTGTTTCATTAATTGACCGATCCCGTGATCCATATCCTACTACTTATTAACGGTCGTGATTTCTACAATGGTCAATTCAAATCAATTAAGACTAAGAGATATAAAAGTCTATATTTAAACATTACTTACATAATTTTATGGTATATTTGGCAATAATGAAAGATCTTCGACACATATTCGTATTCACGAGAATGTTCGCAAACCGCTGGCCTGGCCTGCTGCAGTCACCAGACAGCTACACCGGCTTCCGCGAGATACTATACTGCGGTTTTCACAGAAATGCGTTTGAAGGATATCAGCTTTTTCGGTGTCATCCAATCGGCAGGCTGAACGTCACCATTATGACGTTTCTTTAGTGACGTGTAAGGTGTCGATTGGACAACACCGTAACAGCTGATCTAATGTCAGCGGCAGCAAAGTAAAAACTGCATTATATCCACTCGAGGGACGTCCATCCAGAACGGCCACCTTTACACAAAGAACTCATCAAATGTACGTTTTGAATCAACAAATCTAATATCAAATTAAAACAAATTCTCCAAATATCATAAACAATGCATTGAATATCGCCAATAATTGACTGAACTTGTGTATTTTCAATAACAAGCGAAATTCATAAAACTACGTTGCAGTGAGTTAGACGAAGACAGAATATGGACTCACTCCGTCGCCGCGCAGCGCGACAGCGCCACCTGTCTGGTTGCCCAACCAAAAGGCATATTCCTCGTGTTAAATCGAAGTGCCAAAGATCAAACTCAGTAAATTCAGTAACAGAGCCAAGAGCGTGGTGCAAATCCTGGCAAGCACCAGACACCGGGGAGAGCGCTAGTTGGACGCTCTTTGGTTTCAGAATGATTTCATATACATCGATATTAGTGCAGTATCTTGAAAATTGAATGTCATCAAAAGGAAAATGTATGTTCCTAAGATATTATGAGGTCTTTTTCATTTTCTTGGAGTTGAGCAACTTAAGCACGAACCGCCACTGACACACACCAAAAAATAACCATATCAATGAAAGCAGATAAGCTATTACTTCATATACATGAATACTTCACAGCCCCACTTATCTGATATACCTTCATTCGTTTCATATGACATTACCCATAATTAACTTTTTAAAATAATTTTCTCGAACTTGCTTTTCCCGTTGAACAAAAATTTTCGTATCTGGATCAATGTGACTTTTGATGAAGTTCTAAAATTTGAGTATCTATAAGAGAATTTTTTTTAATATCATTACAATATATAATTCCCCTTTAAAATAAATTTCAACATTTCAGCTCATGTGATGTGAACATTTTCTTTCATTCATATTTCAATTAATTCATTAAACACCTATTGCTAATACAAATATTCTGATGCAATTTGATTTAGTAGGTTTGTTTCATGCCTAAAATTTCCTCTACAGTTTTCGTACTTTTACGCCATAATTTGGTATATAGTACTGGCACTACCCTTAGGCAAACTACGCAATCGTGTAGGGCGTAAATTGGATACATTTTTATAATATTATTTTATTTTTGCTTATTTTATTAAAAATGTGATCAGTACCAATAATTATTCACTTTGAAAGAAGGAAGCTTTGATATGCATAATTTACTATTGATTTAATAATAATCGAATTTATTTTAGTTTTTCATTATTTTTATGTTGATATTCTGAACAATAATAAATAATATTAATTAATTAATTAGATCGTTGGTAAGATAGATACCTTCTAATATATAAGTAAATAAAAGACGTCTGGTAATTTTATATATATATATATATATATATATATATATATATATATATATATATATAAACACACATACATACACACACAGGGTGGAACAACTAAGTGATAACACCCCTTGTATCTCCTCAACCGTGCAAGATACGAAGATGCCATTTGGACAGTCGATTACATAAACAGGGGCTACTTGAGAACAGCATACTTCATCTTTGTACTACTTTTTACCACGAAGATACTTTTTTTTTCAAGCCAACTTTTTTTTTTCAAAAAGAATCCCATGCTAAATTTTAGCTCGTTGTAATGGGCTTAAAAGGATGATTTAAAATATGCGTATATCTTCGTAGCTAATCGTTTTTTCAGAAATTGATATTTTTACTACGTATTTTTCTACTGAAGTTGCACTTAGGCATTCGACCTTGCCTGTTATCCGCTAGAAACTAAAGGGAAATGTCTCGTAAAAGGTTTTGCCTGCTTTCCTAGAACACTCAAAGGCCACGTACTCTGAGTAGATAACGGGGCGGAGGCCTAGAGAATAAAATGCGCCGCTAAGGTATTGATAGCGCACTACTACCAGTTTCTTAGAGCATTCAGTTCTTCTGATTCTTATGATTAATAGGATATTGTTCATTTATTTTTGTATTATTTACTTAAAATTTAGTATAGAATACGTTGCCACTGTTATCAAAATAACAGAATAGTATTTGCCTGACAAAACAAGAACTTTTCGGAATCCTGTATGCAGCATTTGACCTTTTCTTAGACGTAGTCATCTTTCGGCGAAATTAGTATCAAAGAAAGTAGTTGTTATTGTGCTCAAGTAAATGACCGCGTTTGTCTGAAGGACGGACTCGCAAAGTTCCTCATTTAATCAGCAGTAATGGAAAATCGCCGCTTCATATATATATATATATATATATATATATATATATATATATATATATATATATATATATATATATATACTAGCTGACCCGGCGAACTCTGTTCCGCCTTAACAGCCGGTCCCATCTTTTTCTCGCGTCGCACTCACTGTGATAAACTGTACTATCCTTGTTGCACTGCGTACGTGCAAAAACGTGCGTTCTCACACAGGAACGCTGTCGAACGGGATAAACAGTATCCTATGCCCGCCTCCTGGCTCTAAGCTTCCTGCTCACCAAATCGGTACAGCCGTTCTTGAGTTATAAATAGTGTAACTAACACTACTTTTATATAGATATAACGGCGAACGAAAGGCGGCTATCATTATCGCCTTCTGTTATCAGTGCGGCGTTACAACAATGTGTTACAACAGGCAACAATGACCGCTAACATGCGAAATCACGCGAAAACGTGCAAAAACGTGCGTTCTCACACAGGAACGCTGTCGAACGGGATAAACAGTATCCTATGTCCGTCTCCTGGCTCTAAGCTTCCTGCTCACCAATTTTCAGCCAAATCGGTACAGCCGTTCTTGAGTTATAAATAGTGTAACTAACACGACTTTCTTTTATATATATACTAGCTGACCCGGCGAACTCTGTTCCGCCTTAATAGCCGGTCCCATATTTTTCTCACGTCACACTCACTGTGAGAAACTGTACTATCCTTGTTGCACGCGTGATAATAAAGCAATTGCAGATTTGTGTTTTTCTCTCAAACAAAGAAGAATTTAAAACGCTCTGATATTAAATAGATAATTAAAAAATCTATCTAATTATACTTTACTTCACTTTTTAACACGCTTTTATTAGCTTCATTTGTATCTTTGCTTGATTGCTTGCTTGTTCTCCGCTGCAGAACGCTTCTGCACAGAAAACTTAGGCGAAAAGACGCGAAAACATACGAAAACGCGTGAAAACGTGCGAAAACGCATGAAAACTTGCGAAAACCCTCGAAAAGGTGCGAAAACCCGCGAAATCACGCAAAAACGTGCAAAAACGTGCGTTCTCACACAGGAACGCTGTCGAACGGGATAAACAGTATCCTATGTCCGTCTCCTGGCTCTAAGCTTCCTGCTCACCAATTTTCAGCCAAATCGGTACAGCCGTTCTTGAGTTATAAATAGTGTAACTAACACGACTTTCTTTTATATATATATATATATATATATATATATATATATATATATATATATATATAATATTATATATATATATATATACACACAAACTCACAACACTTTTAGATCTGAATGCCTTGAGATCACTTCTCCGCGTGCTTCATGGAAATAATGCTTTGGAACGTAATGATATGTGTGATACAGTTGTTTTGAATAAATTAAATAAAATTACAAACACTGGATTGAGGTGGGGCATGGCTCCGTGCCCCCTTCCCGGGATGCACCATTCTTCAGTAATCTGTTTTGCCCACTTACAACATTTGTTCATGCACCGCCATTGCAGCACTTCGAGTGATACTTAGTGAATTTCACGAATTAACACATTACATGACTCGAATGGATAATTAAAATCACAGGAATTACCAAAAAGAGAAATATTACTCAAAACTGCCACTGGATAACATGAAACTTCCATTCAGCTCCGAGTTATCAATGCCTCATGGAAAAATATACAGAGTGAGTCACGTAATTTAGCACACCTGAATCCTCTTTATGATAGACTCCTGTATTCTCTTTATGATAGACTGAAAAAATATGTATAGTTCCATTTGAAAAAACAAAGTTACCTCGTAAATATCTCGTAAAATACAAGTGATAAAATAAAAATAAATACACGTATCAGTTAGCCCTATTTTCTCATGCACTTCCGTAAAAACTCATGCATTTCAAAAATCAACTGCATTTCAATATCTTCAACCGTTCAAAAGTTACAGGAGATGCTAAAGTTACGTGACTTACTCTGTATATGCAAGGAAAATATGAAAAACAGTTTAATGTAGAAAATTATTTCAACTATGTTTCAATTTTATGGTTACAAAACTTTTAAAAAGCAAATACACAATTGTTAGACATTTTTAAGTAACAAAACTACTTGCAAGAACATTGATTTAAAACGCTATTAAAGTTGTAGGACGTAGAGTTTTCCATGTTTTCAGATTCCATGGAAGAATTTAAAATGGGAGACGTAGAAGCTGAATTAGCATCGGGATTCGTTAATTGGGAATGCATCGAACACACGTTAGTACTCATTAAAGTATTTTTTCTGTATAATTTGTAATGTTCCACAGAGTTTTGATAGCATTTTCTTTGTACTTTTCACCATCTAATCTTTGCATATTAATTGCCAAATCTTTCAAAATGTTTGCAATTTACAAAAAATACTACGCACTACAAAAGATGCACATACTTGCACATTATTTTACAACACTTTGCCAGATGACATTAAACGATTAAATTCGATGGAAGAGTCTAAATCCCAAGTAAAATCGTTTCGGCTGCATAACTGTTACTATACAATTAGAGACAATACTGGGCATCAAAAGGAAAGTAACATTAATTTTAACAGTGATGTTTAATGTATTATTTAGCATTTGGACTGTATAATTCTAAATACCTTGTAACAAGTATTGTACCGCAGCTTCTGGGTCAATAACCCCCATCTCGATCAGTTTTTTCGTCCAGTTTCTCTGATCCTTTGAGCAAATGCCGAGATGGTCCCTTGTTTTGCTTCTGAACATAAATGTAACTTCATTATCTGTACACGTCTTCGAAAATTCACTGGGAAATACAGCCATTGAAATTATCGATCTCCATGTTGTCGCGGCAGGAAGTATTATTCCTCGACGAAGGACATGATGAGGGATAAGAATCCAAATTTATAACTGATTTACCCTTGAAAATATATTTTACTCCATCGGAGCGAATATTTTGTTATCAATCCTTGTAGAAATCACGACCGTTAATAAGTAGTAGGATAATGGATCACGGGATCGGTCAATTAATGAATTACATTAGTTTGCCAACGTTTCGGAATATTTAATTCCTTCATCAGGGCTTACTAATACATATACTGGTCAAACATAATGTTCCTCCACAGCACAACTCCAATACAGAGTTGCTGAAGCACACACGTCCATAGCAGGTCCGACCATGGCCACGGCCCGAAAGAAAGTCCACGCTGCTAAAACGGTCAAAAACTGCCTTCATTCTTTCTTGTACCTCGCAGGGCAACGTCTGTTCCGAGAAATTCGATGAATTTGAAACGCAGTGCAGCTAGTCGCTAAGCTTCACGCTCGAACGTAAAGTCAAATGTGACTCGTGCATGCCTTCTCCTGTTGGTAAGTTAAACGAAGACTGACAAAACGGGTGTATGATCCGTTTGGGAAGATAGACCCCGAGCCTAGCCTTTGCTGAGCAGCCGCAATCAAGGGTCGCGGATTCCTCCTACAATAACTCAGAAGTTTTAATTAGACAATAGGCATCATGAAAGGTGCAGAACTTCCAAAAACTAAAATAATGAATATTTTGTTCATTAAGGAAATCCATTTTTGAAATAAATCTATAAATAAGTTATAAGAAGTATTTTCGAAAATATGAGTACTTTTTGCGTAATTTTACATGAAATATAGGCAATTCAAAATATTTTCTCAATAACAACTCCAATTCTTTTCTTGAACAGAGGAACGTACACTTATAAAAATGGCGCATGTTTCATTCTCTGAATTTTTGAAAATTACAAAAGTTGTCAAAAATGCAAGAAAATATGTGCTGTTGTAGTACTACTAGTTCCAATACAATGCCAAGACGTTCTGAGAGTCATATTGATCGACTTGTTGAGTTTAGGAAGGTTAGTAGAACAAAACAGCGCGACTCATGACACACATTCGAAGGCCTTGTGATACACCTAAATAAACAAAAAAGGCATTTTGTTATCAACTATTGATTCAGTTGGAGGGCATGTGATACTTCGTTGGTATCAGTGTGTTCTCACGTACGTAGTAAGTGAATGCACTGGGGGACGAAGCAACTAATTCCAAAAAATACATCGTAGTCTATCAGATATATATAAATATACATATATTATAGAATGATTTGAGTTGCACATATTAAGTAGGCGTCAAGGCAATGAAAGACAATGATAGCTCGTACTCGGAGAAATGAATAATAATGATATTAACACATTTTCCTCAAGGGAGATATATAAATTTTCGAGTCCAAATAATTTCACAATCCCAAAACTTTATTACTTAATTGTCTCTCAATTGACGTTTTCATCTTACAATTTCATTTTACTCGAGATTTAAAATATTTCGTTCGTGGTATAATTTTGGTGAAAAAACTGAGCGGAGTTCTTGCATCCTAGGCTGAAATGAAACTTTAACCCTATTCTATAGTCCTTTTCTGTTTAATATTTCGGTCCGCCAAACTCGCAAATCTTCGAATTAGTTCAGATCGATTGAGGAATATCAATTTTGGAGAAAGTTCGCAGCACGGTTTAGGTGCTAGTGTTGACCACAAAAGGACGGGCAGATAGATGGACGGACGGACGGAAGATAGACGGACGGACGAGCGGACGAAAGGACGGACGGACGAACACATATCACCTAAATTCTCTTACTCTGATAAATTAGAACAAAACTCTTCTATTTCAAATTACACAACTTTAATTTCCAGCATATTTCAACAAATTATTTCTACACTTATCCCACAAATTCAGACTTTATTACAAAACCTCCTTCTCCCACTTTTAAATGGCCATTAGTGACAATAGAAATCTAAATATAATACTACTAAAGTAGAACCGACAACAAAATATTTTTAATCACTTTTTATCATATAATATTGACATAGCATGTATTTCTGAAACTCACGTAACCCCTAAAGAAAATATGTATTTAAAAGGTTATAAAATTTATAGAAATGATGGAATTTTTGATCATGCTTCTGGGGGAGAAGCAATAATAATTAATAATTCTATATTTCATCAACAAACATTTTTTCTTTCTCATATTACGAATTCTTCGTAAGAAAGAGAAAGTTACGCAATCGTGTGGCGGAAAACGGCGAATTTTCGCCAGAAAAACTCTCTTAACTGGGCTCTGGTAATGAAAGAGTGGATAAATCCTGTTGCTAAATTTAGAAAACACTACTGGTGCTACTGAATGTCACTGACTTTCTCGCACCTGTTAGGTGTCTATACGCGTTAGTCTCGACTATCTTTTGGGTTATGCCTTATTCCTTTCCCACCTGCCATCGTTTTTCAGCCCAAAGAAATTTTTTTCACTTTTTTGTACTTTTTTTGCTGTCAAATGCTAGAACTGACATCACCATACACTTATCACTATTATAGAATTTTAAATCCTATGTCCTACCGAGATGGCAGTGGTATTTAACTGGCGTGTAAGGAGTCATCTCTTTGGAGGCAAGGTTCGTTCCTTTGTTTGAGGATTATTATTTGTCACAATTCCATGTTGCCGCAGAAAATAATTGAGAATTGTAGAAACGTTATTGAAAACCATTTGAAGCAATTCTAATCGCAAAAACGATTAATCAAGATAAACTATTTGCGCTAAACAGCACAATATTTTCTCACAACATTGCTCACTTTTCCGTTATGCAATGTTGCTTCATGAACAAGCAAAAGTGTTTTCAACAAGCAAAAATTATTTTCCGCGCCGAGTTATGCCTTCTCAGTTGTCATATTTTTCTGTCTAACGGTCTCTTTTTTTTACATTTCATCAATTTTTCGGCTGCCTAATGCTAGAACTGAAACATAAAGCTCTCATGTCTATTATTGTAGTGCACTCTTCGTAGCCGATGTGTTTAAACGTCGGGTACCGTTTCTGCGGTTCGTAAGAAGGGGCCGCTGATTCAAGCCTCGCTTAGAGATAACTATTTGTCACAATTCTGTGTTGCGAAGAAAACTGTTGAAAATTTCAGAAACTTTACTAAAAATCATTTGAAGCAATTCTACTCACATATAAGATATTAAATACACATACACAATTAAGGTATTAAATAAACCGGGAGAGTCTGTATGTGATTTTGTTTCGTGAACTTTTAAACAAGTTTTCCACTCACTTGCTCGATTCGTGAAACGTATGTCACATCAAATTAATTGTCTTTCTGTACATCTGTATGAACCGATTTAAATAAACCAATTAATCAACATGCAATTTAATTACAATGTATACACTACCCATGGGACCAACTTATATATCCTTAACAGCTGACCAGGAGAGGTGGATACTAATGCCTAATACTAACTAATGCCATTGTGGTGCCACTGACCGGGAGGTGCTAGGTTCGAGACATGATGATGGCAGCATTTTCGACACTAGCCGGATAGCTAGTTCAAGTCGAGTTGCTGGGTGGAAAAGAATTCTACCTGCCGGCTGCTTTGAACCGTTACTTTCCGGGGTTTCTCTGATCAACACCAGGCGAATGCCGAGGCAGTACCCTGCCTTCGTATTTTTTATTTCCCACACTCGTGGAAAACAGTCTACGTTATCCCCTTATGTAAATCAGGCAAGAATCCTCATCTTCCCGTAACCTACCGACCTATTAGTCTCTTATCTTCATTATCTAAAATTTTGAGAAATTATTACTCTCATCTATTATCCTATATTCACTCAGTGCCATTTGAAATTCCCAATTTGTTTTTTTTTATTTTTACGTCAAAAAACAGTTAAAACTGCGTACGACGTGCTATGGGGAAAAGTGAATTGTGTGCACATTTTCAAAATTCTGTGATCCCTACACTAAGTCATATACTACTTAAATTTTGAAAACAGAAAAAAAACTCCCATGTAATAAAGTCTATTTTCAAGGATAAATAAGCAATAAATTTTGGCTCTTATCCATGTTGTCCTTCGAAATAATACTTCCTACCGCGACAACATGGAAACGATAATTTGAATAATTGTATTTCCCACTGAATTCTAGAAGACGCGCACAGAAAATGAAGTTACATTTATGTACAGAAGCAAAACAAGGGGCCATCTCAGCATTTGCTCAATGGATCAGGGAAACTGGACGAAAAACCTGATCGAGATGGGGGTCATTGACCCGGAGGCCGTAGTACAATACTTGTTACAGGTTCTTTATACACATTTATACTGTCCAAATGGTAAATAATGCATTATGTATCATTGTTAAAATTAATGTTACTTTTCTTGTGATGCTCAGTATAGTCTCTAATTGTATAGAAACAGTTATGCAGCAGAAACGATTTCACTTGGGGTTTAAACTTTTCTATCGAATTTAATCGTTTAATGTCATCTGGCAAAGTGTTCTAAAATAAGGTACATGTATTGTATGTGAATTTTTTGTAATGAGTTGTTGATACTGTCACCTGATGAATATGATTTCTACGTCGAGTGTTATAGTTATAGACATCGGCATTTTCTGAAAATATATTCCCGCCCTTAAGCAAGTCATTTTTGACAAAAACCACTGATTTGTAAATAAACAGACACGGTAATGGTAAAATTTCTAGATTAATGAAGAGAGGCTTACATGAATCACGTGGGTGGGATTTGGTTATTATTCGTACAATTCGTTTTTGTAATCTAAAAGTCTGGGAGCTATAAGATGTATTTCCCCAGAATATTATGCCATATCTCAGGCGGGAATGAACATTTGCGAAATATACACAACGAGCAGTATGAAGGCTGACTGAATTTGCAAGAATTCTGAACGCGTAGCACAATGAAGTTAATTTTGTGTTCAATTCATTTAAATGGACGTTCAATTTAAGGTTTGACTGAATTGAGAGACCTAAAAATTTTTTCGTTCTCGTTATTCGTTTTCGTTCTCATTATTCGACTTCTCACCAATTACTACCCGTTTCTGAAATAATAACTCAAAATTTTCATAAAAAGGAACATACAATTGGAATTTTCCTTAATATTGCCCAAGCGTTTGA
This sequence comes from Teleogryllus occipitalis, assembly GCA_011170035.1. NCBI lineage: Eukaryota > Metazoa > Arthropoda > Insecta > Orthoptera > Gryllidae > Teleogryllus > Teleogryllus occipitalis. Next base: position 46,935 of record BLKR01001197.1, on the reverse strand, counting down.
TAAAGTTTGGCATTCTCGATCTTTAAATAAATTACATTCAATATAAATTCCCATATATTTGTTCAATAAATAAAAAAAACTAATTCTCCTCATTATTGCATTTAAGAGTACAAGTGCATTAAATAATCTATATAAATAATAATGAATCGCATAAATGTATGTAAGTGCATAACTTTCGAGCTACTGCACCAAATTGGTTAATTTTTTTTGTGTGTTCGTTATTGTCAGGACCAGGTTTGTATAATTGAAAATTTTTAAAAGATCGAACAGAAATATTTTAAAATCTCAAAATATGAAAAGTGAGTGAGTGAATGTGACAGAAGACTGTGGGAGATCTTCAATATATTAACAAATTATTAAAAGCGGAAAAGGGAGAGGAGAAAAGAGAGAGGAGAGAAAAGATAAGAAAAAGAAGAAAAGAGAGGGGAGAGAGAGAGGTGGAAAGAAAGAAAAAAGAGAAAGGGGTAAAGACGGTAAAAGTGAGGGGAGAGAAAAGAAAGGGGAAACGAGGGAAATGTTACGGAAAAGTGAGATGAGTGAGGGGGAAATGAGAAAAGGAAATAGAGAGAGAAGGAAAGAGAGAGGGAATGAAAGAAGTGAAGGGGAAATAGAGAGAGAAGGAAAGGGAGAGAGAGGGGAAAGGAAAAAAGACGAGAGAGACGAGGAAGTCAGGGGGAGAGGGAGAAAAAGAAAGGGAAAAAGAGGGAGAGAAAGAGAGAGAAACAAGGATGAGGGGAAAAGAGAGGGGAAATATATAAAGAAAAGACAGAAGCAGAAAGTGAGAAAAAGAGATAGGGAAAAGTGAGATAATAAAAAAGAGAGGAGGAAAGAGAACGGGAAAATGAAAGAAGTGGGAAATGAGAGGGGAAAGAGGGTAAGGGGTAAGAGAGAGGGAAAAAGTGAGAAGGAAGGAGAGAGGGAAAAAAAGTGAAAAGAGAGAAGGAGAGAGAAAGGGGAAAAAGAGAAGGCAGGACAACGTCTGCATGTTCTGCTAGTGATATATAATATTTCTCGAAAACTTTCAAGTTTTCTGAGAAAATGAGCTGAAAATTTTGAATTTTCAGAAACGCTCAAACAGTAATTTCTCAAAAACGGTTCAAAATTTGTTCTTCAAAATTTTCGTACAGATAGTGTTAATTTCAGTGCTTAAGTAAAATAAAATTAATTTTGCTGTTTGCTGCATTGCAGCTCCGGCATTCGCCAGGTGTTGATTGGAGAAACCACGGAAAACTACCGATTAGAGCAGTCGGGCCGCTTGAATTCTCTTCCAGACAGCGACTGAATACGACCTAGCTGAAAAACTAGTGTCGTAAATCCTGCCGCCGTCGGGACTCGCACTTAAGACCTCCCGGTCAGAGGCGCTACAGTATCATCAGTTAATGCACTGAGCCACCGCTCCCGGCTGTATTTTTTTCACAAATTACGTAAATGTAATTTATTGAAATATCTCACATGTCTTTAATACGCACATTTCCAGCAATTGTGAACATTATTGCATTTATAAGTAGAAGCGCGTCAAATAACTTTCAATAAATGTTTTCGAAAATCAGTAGTTTTCTGTGAAAAAATATTCAAATTTTTCGACGCTTAAACGTCATTTTCGTAAAAACGGCTCTAATTTTTGAAGAATATTTTTATACCGGACGATATTTTACCCTTCTATTATATTCTTAAAGTAATTTTTCGTTTTTGACTTTAAGAAACCGAAAAATTGAGCAAATGTGAAAAAAATTATGTTTGGACAGAAATAGATGGCATCTTGCAAAAGGATGGTGCCCGACCGAAAAGCGAGACCCGGCCAAAGAAATTAGGAAACTAACTAGTACGAGATAGGCTGTGCCATTCGGTAGCACCCCTAATTTCTTTGGTCTTTCTTTTGGGGTTTGCAGCACCTTATCCCAGCTGCTTTCTATGGCCACCCAAAGTACAATTTTTTCTGTGTCATATTGATGTAACTGAAATATAACTTTAATAATACAACAGAACAGTAAAACCTTATCTTATTTGGAATTTTTTGTTGAAATATTTGGAGTCGTTTTTGAGAATACGTTTAAGCGTTACTGTAAACGCGAAATTTGAAGCTTTTTCACTGAGAAGTTTTGGGTTTTTGAGAAACTTCACAGCAAATCAGTTGAAGCACTTCTACTCGCAAATGCAATAATTTATTCAAATTGCTGTAAATAAAGATATTATTGCCGTTAGAGTTATTTTCAAAAATGCGTTCATGTAATTTTTGAAAAAAACAAAAAAATAAATCAATGTGGCATTTATGTCATGTTATTCAGTCCATTTAGCAATATCTGTTAAAAAATAAAGAAAAATTTGGAACTGTTTTCGGGAAAATGTTTGAGCGTTTCCGGAAATGCATAGTTTCGACCAAATTATCATAGAACACTTTTTACTTTTCTAGAATCTTTATTAGACATAATCTGAAGACATATACTCATAAATGAAATAATGTTTACAAATTACCGGTATTTTATATATTAAGGACGTGAGAGATGTGTCAAAAAAATTACATTTGTGTAAATTTTAAAAACCTAAAGAATACAGCAAAATGAAGTTTATGTCATCTCATACAGTACATTTAGCACCAGTACTATAAAAAGTTTAAAGAAACATGTGGAACCGTTTTTGAAAAATTCTTGTTTTTGATATTTTTTTAATATTCCCCTTATTTCACTCAAAATTGCGCGAACACTAAAAAGTTTTAAAAAAGTTTCATAAGGTGAATTAAAGAGTTATTGACGGAGAACAAATTTCGGGCATAATTTTAAAAAAACTGTGCATAATTTGTTGTTCATAGACAACAGACGGACGTATTTTTTTCAAACTAGTGGTTCTATTGAATGGGGCAGTCTTCCTCGTACTAGATAGTTTTCTAATTTCTTTGTTCTGGCCTAGGTTTTGGATCTTGCCCTATCCTCTTACCAGCTGCCATCTATCGCCGATATAGTTCATTTTTTAAATTTTTTCTCAATTTTTCGGTATCCTAATTATAGAACCCAAATAGTATCACTTTAAGAAAATTAAAGAAGAGTAAAATCTCGTGATATATGGAATTATTTTTTGGAAACATTTTGAACCGGTAAGATAATGTCGTTTAACCGTTACTGTAAATGCTTTTGCATAGAAAATTTTTGAGTTTTTAAAAAACTTCATTGAAAATCATTTGACGCACAAATGTATTAATGTACATTTTGGAACACGATTTATTCGCTTTTACTGTGTCAAGGTCCTGTAATATGAGTTTTTCTGTAGAAAAGTAACCGTTTTTTGCTGCAGCATTACATAACTTTCTCTTTTCTTCGTATATTACTTCGTAAATACGTACGCGGAAGTAAAAAGTATTTTTGTGTTTTTCTTTCGATGCTTCATACACTAATTATAATTTAACTTACTGATCATGTGCAATTGTAATGTATCTTACGTAATCTTGTTTTAGTCTTGGTTAAAAGAGTTGATAGGCAGAAAATGTTTCTTGGACTACCTGTGGCCAGCAGTCAATACTTGAGATATATATTTAACTTTTTATGTTGAAGAATGATCTTAAGACATTATTTTGTTTTTATTTAACATTTAGTTTCTTGTTGTAACAAATGAATCTCACTACTGGAATCTGAACAAAGCACACTATTACTCCATAAAAAGGTTATTGCAACCTTCCCTCATGTTGTCACTGCGGCAGTGGGTGACTAACCTTGTTTGCTTACGTGATGAGTGAGGATGTGACGAATATGGCGAATCTCAATCAAGTCCTGTCGAAGTATTTGAGAGATCTGAAAACAAGCTTTCATTTTGAGTAGAACTTGTTTCGGAGAGTCATGGACATAAGACCTCACTTTTCTGTTGGCATATGCTCTTCATATGACATGAAAGCATATGTCAAACAACATCTATGGAAATGAGATAATGTTCATCGCACTGAAACTATTTATTTAAAACGTATATTGGAGTGTGAAATTGCTTACACTTGAATAATCTTCGCTGAACTCCAACGGTTCAGTCTCCTTGGCGCGATATTCAAGATTAATAGCTATTTTCAATTTTAATTGCCATTAAAAAATTAGTTTAATCATATCTTTGTCCCATGTTCGATAAGAATAGATTAATTATGTGAATCGTAGATCAAGTATTTTCGTACTTCTAAAAAATACACTTCGGACTGTGTTTCCCGATAGGTAACGTATTGACAGCTATTCAGTGACTGAAATGATGAGAGAAGTGATGCATTGTCGGAAGTGTCCGTTTCAAAGCCTGTTTGGCAGCCTACCAATGAGGCCCCGTCGGCTCGCGTGAGTGCAGCAGCGATAAGCGCGGGCGGCTTGGCTCGGCCGGCCGACCCCGTCCCGCTCCGCTGCCAACACAATGTGCCATTCTGCGCGATAACGAAACGACGTTACTGGAAATGTCATGAACACGTTAGTGAAATCGTGAAATATCTTGGTCTAAACATGGATACTAAACTGAACTGGAACCAACACATCAATACTAACATACAGCAAGCAAAAAATAAGATACACCAACTAAAATCCATCATTAACCGATCTTCACGTCTCCCACTCCCAACCGCCATAACCATCTACAAAACTATCATAAGACCACTCCTCCTTTACGCCTGTCCAGTTTGGATCTCCACTGCAAAAACAAACTTAAATAAGTTCCAAATGGTCCAAAACAATTTTCTTAGAACAAATGCTCCTTGGTTTGTCACAAATTCACAGCTCCACAAAGAATTCCAAATTGACTCCATACAACATCATATGACATATCTCTCTACCCAGTTCTATCACTCCATACCTCAAATTCCACGCCTAGACAACTTCAGACTTCGGAAAACTCCTCATTGAACCAGAATAAAAAATAGATATCCATACCAGGCATTCCTAGTCAGATTTTCCGAAATAGATTGTTTTTAGAGGTGTCTGGAGAAGATTTTCTCACCCAAATTAGTTTGTAGTTGAATGTTAGGTAAATTAGAATGTAAGCCATTCTATACATATGTAAAGTGTATTATGTACTCAACTGTGTATACTCTGTAAAAACATTTAATAAAAAAAGTCAGTGAAACGTTTCTGGACATAGGATGCAAAAGACTTGTTTTGGCCTTGCAACTCACTATTTACGAGTTGTCGCTGCATTTTCTCTATGTCGCATGTCGATAGGTTGATTCAATGAATGAAATAAATAATGAAAAGAAATGAATATCTGCTTCACTTTACCATGCTGATCTCCTTACTACCATCATGTGTCAATAGAATAATTTCAAAAATATTGGCAAAAACTAGTGGGAATGAAATTGAGTTCTAAAGAGAGATTTGTCAGGTTGTGTTCTGTAAAGCATTATATATCCTTCTGCGCAGTGAAATGCATCAAGTAAATTGATGGACTGTCCTCTAGTCCTGAACATAAAATAAATTCGAGATGTTCAGTTTTCTTTGCAAACGGTGATATTTCTTAATAATATTGATTTAGAAAATCATAATTTAGAAAATGGACTCCGTTGCAGCATAATATGCAGAAAATAGAGATTCTAAAGAATGGCACACACTTTCTCGAACTAGTTAGTTTCGTTTTCTCTTTTAACTGTGCTATCTTTTCAGTTTTCCCCTACCTTTTCTCACCTAAATACTTTTTTTTTTCGTTTCCTCAATTTTTCTCCATATCTCTAAAGGCAGAATTGGAATATTATTTTAAGAATGTTTTACGGTAAACCCCGGTCCTATATGTACATTTTCATTGAAATATTTGAAGCCGTTTTTAAGCAAATATTTGAGCGTATCTGAAAATTGAAAATATTTTTTAAGCTAAACTTTGAAGTTTTCCAGAAACCATCAAAAAGTATTCTAAGCAATCTTACTCACAAATGCGATAATGTATAAGAAATTCCCTTACTCAGAAGCTGAATTTAAAAAAATTACATTTGTGTGACTTTTGAAAAATCAAAAGAACAGAAGAGGATAAACAAAAATTTGGAGTCGAAATTTGGAGAACGATAAACACAAATTTGGAGTCGTTTTCGAATAAATAGAGTTTGAGGAATCCTGAAAATGCCTAATTTTTGACTGCTTCACAGAAAACATTTGAGTTTCCGCGAAACTTCGTTGGAAATCATTTTAAGCACTTTTAACTGCAGCAGGTGTCGTTAGCCGAGGTGTCGTTAGCAGCAGGTGTCGTTAGCCGTTAAGCCGAATTGTCGAAGCCGTTTGTGGAAAATTTGGAAAATGTTCGGGGGTCTTCATGTAAAGTTTTTTAAGAATTTTTAAGAATGTTTTTCAAAATTTCAAAGCTTCAACTAGAGCCAGATGGACAGGGGATTCTTCAATTTTGAAAATATCGTACGTGTGGTTTAGGTGCTAGTAGTGTTCACAGACGGACGGACGGATAGACAGACGGACGGATGGACGTTTTTTTTCAATTGGTTTTTCGGCATCAAGGACCCCCAAAACAGGGATTCTGACTACACCATGTGTAAGAGGATTTTTACTGTCTCGTATATATACGTATATTCGGAAGCATACGCATATATACGCATATACGTAGCATAAAGTTATGTAATGCTGCGGAAAATCGATTTCCAGATTTCAACGGAAATACCCTTTTGGGGAGCCCCTGAAACCAAAAAAGTGGTTCTTTTCAAAACGTCCGTCCGTCTGTGCGTCCGTGAGTCTGTCCGTCTGTGAACACTACTAACGCCTCAACCACAACCAACATTGTTTCCGTTTTCGACCAATTTCTGTTTTTGATACTTTTCAATACTGCACTGATTTCAAGCAAAATTGCGCGAAAACTACTCACATTTTCTAACTAATCTACCTGACCTTAATGAAAGAACTAATTATGGAGAACAAATTTAATTTGAAGGAAAAATCTCTATATTGTAATTCTAGGGAGACGCAGAAAAAATTAAAACTTTTGCAAGTTTCGACAATTCAGAATTAACTGTGAAAAACTGACGTATTTCTTCTTTATAAGTGTATTTCACTCTATTCTTAATGAAACAAATTTGGAGCCATTTTTGAGAAATTTTGAAATTGTGCCAGGGTCTTTATGTAAAGTGTTCCTAAAATTTAAAGAATGTATTTCAAAATCATAGAGCTTTGAGTAGAGACAGGATGATTGCAGAATATTAATTTTGGAAAAATTCGTACGAGGGTGGCACATACAGACGGAAGGACGAACAGATGGACAGACGAACAAACAGACGGACGGACTGACAAACAGACGGACAGACGGACGAATAGAAGAAGGATAGACGAACAGACAAATGGACAGACGAGCGTGTTATGTAAAAACCTTTTCGGTATCAGGGGAATACAAAAACGTGTTTCCGTTAACATCTCGAAATCGATTTTCCCCAACATTACGTAATTTTCTCTACATTCGTATATTACTCCGTCTATGTGTACTACGCACAAGAAAGTAAAATAGCTAAACAGAATACTGCGTATGACTTCTTTATCATCTACAACTGCAAATCTGTATATAAACTAAATTAACCGATTTTAATTGAAACATTTGACTGGTCCTTTGTGTTTTCAAAATAACTGATTTTCTGCAGCATTCCGCAGCCATTTGGGTCAGGGAAGACTATTTATACTCGTAATTCCGTCTTCATGACTTCAAATAATACTTAAAGATTGTCCTTGAATAATTAATTGTTTGCTTCCCAAGAGAATTGATGATTATGGAATAATGATGTTCCATTGAATTACTGATACATAAAAGTTAGCTCTCTTGTCAGTAAGCAGAGTTTTATATTAAGGTTCATTTCTTCAACAATTAACACGGCAGTATAACATTATGGTATATACTTCGTTCATATCGTTTATTTAAGGATTACGATACTAGTATGTCTCAAAAATTGAAGTTTTAATATTAACGTGTTTTTGTTTTCTTTGGGAGTTGAAATACTTAATACGATGCAGCAGCAAACTACACGTGTTACTGAGTGAAACAGACTTTCTTGTAATAGTTTCCTAATCTCTTTTGTCTGGGTTAGCTTTTCCTTTATGTCTTAACCTCTTCCCAGCTGTACCTAAAATATATTTTTTCATGGTTTCTCAGTTTTTCGGTTTCCTAATAGTACCCTTGAAAGATGACATGAATATTTCTTAATAGTAATCGTGCTCCTATACATTATCATTAAAACATTTAGAGTGGTTTTGAGAAAACTAGTTATTTTCGATTTGCTAACAATAACCTCACACTCACTTCTTTTCTCAAAGAGGTAATGTGGATGCTCTCAATAAATTGATTACAACTCACAATATGAAATAATGAACAAATGACGGTAGATAAGCATGATTCTATTAATTTTAAGATTAAAAATGTAATGTTCATACTATAAAACCTTTAATAATAGCAAGTGATAAATACCAAGCGAATGCCGGAGCAGTACCCTAAGAAACGGACCACGCGCGATCTTTCCTTAATCTTCTTTGTCCTATCTTCATCCATATTTATACACACTTACAGTTTCATGCACTACATTACCACATATGTCGGGAGCTTAGTACTTGTCCCTGCTGGGGCGGTGCCCCGTGGGAGATTTTTGGTTGGGGTCAACCCCGCTAGCCGAATGTCGGTCGGCGCCAAATCTCGCCATCCAGTGGGGGAAGATCAATACCACCTCCCGAGGAGAAAACATGCCCTACACTTACGGGACAAATGGGATTAGCTGTTGACGCGCCCTCAATCACTGATCAATCAGTCAAATGGAATAGATAAAACGTCTGGGACCCACTACCTTTTATTGTGAGCAAAAATCACGAAATTTGGTTGAGTGGAAAGCTTAAATTCTTTCTAAAAGAAAATCCTTAGTGTTTTTAATATATTTTTAAAATTTTCGTAATATCAGAGGTTTTTATGAAAATCTAAACCATACCGTACTTATAAATATTCTTACACGAATGTCCACCTCAAAATTAAACTATTGTGTATGTCTCATATTTTCATTATAAAGCAAATGGAAAATAAATGTGTTATAATATATTTTCATGTAACAATATCTTATATTTCGCTGCGAGAAAATCATTAACACTTACAAATATAGTTTCTTATCTCACTGTCTTTTAAAAATTGCAAACAATCCCCTAGAAAAATATCTGATTGTGACGAGAAAAAAAAGATATTTTAATACAATCTGTTGAAAAAGATAGTTTTTCACGGAGGTTCGTACTAATTAATTGTCAAAGATTTTGATTTTCACATTTTTAAGGGCACATTGTACATTTTAGCTTGGTTTTAGCTTCAAATTTTCCCGTAATATTGAGCTTTATATCTCTGGATTGATGAAAAATACCAATGGGCTTTTTTCCAGCAATTGTAGACCTTTCTTTAGGACAAATGTTTAATAACCAAAGTTGAATGTATGATCGTTTTTTCAGAAATAATTATTTTATATAGACATGCGGAGAGGGAAGTGAAATCGTAGTACTTCATTCTAGTGCATTTTTCTCAGGAACTATTAATATTATAAAGTTCATGTTTTTTAATGTAAATAGATATAAAATTTGTGATAATCTAAACTATTTTTCTTCACTCTCTTAAGCACAGTTAATGAACAAAAAAATTGTGTATACAATATAAGATTTTTTCAAGATTTTACCTATGTAAAATTGCAAGATTTTGAAAATTTTTAAAATGCCACTTTAATTTATGATTCACAAGTAATAATTGGTGTCATTTAATAAGTCTGCCAAGTTTCGTGTACGTAGGCTATGTACTTTTTGAGAAAAACGCACTTGAATGTGAAAACATTACTTGTGAAGAAAAAGCGTGTTAAGGTTCTGGCTTTGCATACCTCTCACCACTATTCAAGTTCCGTGAACGAAGTAAATAGAGCATCACATTTTTACAGAGTAGAGGAGTAACCTAAAGATGATGTTCTTAGTAAAAAATATCGTGAAATTATTTTACAAATGATTGAAAACAGAATTAGAACAGAGAAAGTGGGTGTAAAATGGCGTGCTCGGGGAGATTTAAATGGCTATTTAAACCATTTAAATGGTCTGAAACTGAGAAAAGTGTGTGTGTATATATATATATATATATATATATATATATATATATATATATATATATATATATCTTGAAGAGGAAAGATTGAAGATTTTTTTGAGAAAGAAACAAAGAAACCGACCTGGATGGCCGAGGTGGCTAAGAGCGAGTACCGACTCAGCGCTTCGGTCCGAAGGGTCGCGGGTTCGAGTCCCGCCTTGGGCATGGCTGTTTGTCCCTTGACTTTGTGTGTGTGTTGTCGCGGAGGGCCTCGCGTTCTGCTGAGCCCAGATCAGAGGAGCCCGCAAGTGTTTGTCTAGTGTATGGTCGAATATACGTCCCTTCGGGACGTAAAGGGCAACCGGCTGTCGGCTGGATACAAGCCGAAGGAAGGAAGAAACAAAGAATCACATATTTTTGTCAAAATTACCCAGCACCCCCTGCTTGAATAACCGTCAATTTATCCAATGAAAACTGAGAGAATAAAGACAATTCACAACAGCTAATTCCACCGCTTTCTTCTGCTCGACTAATTTTTACATTTAAAACATTGACTCTCTTTGGTAGTTTTTGTTTCCTGAAACGTAAAATCATTTGTTAAACATGTAAATTCGTATCTGTGAATCCATTACATTAAAATTATGTATTTTATTCAAGAAAGAGAATATCTCCATTACATAAATCCTTGCCAGGGTGAGGTTATTGACCGGAGCTATATAAAACACCAAATACACTGCGTGTGTCGGTGGCGGCGTCGGGCGACTGCAAAGCGACAATTGCGGGGGAGGAAAGGACTTTCAAACGTCGCGGGACTCGTCTTTTGTTCGCGAGGCGGATGCGCAACTTGAGCGAGTTAGCGCTCGCAACGACAGTCGCCGCCGCCGCCGCCTCCATCGCCACTGCCATCACTTTTGCTCCCACTATCGTCTTCGCCATCCCCTCCCCCTGCCACCGCCGTCACTACCCGGGCTGCCACCGCCCCCACTGTCACCGTCATCTCCCTCGCTATCACCGTTGCTGGTGTCATCGCCCTGCTGTTATTGCTGCTGTTGCCACCGTTGCCCCACTGCTAACGCCGCCGCTGTGTCTCGGTGGCCGCACCCCCACCCACGAGCCCCTGACGGGCGAAGCCGTACACCCGCGCCCTGTCAACGCCCCCGCCACCAGTCCCGTCCGCTCCGCGGGAGTATCAGCAGCCGCTCCTCTGGACAGATAAACCGGCGCTCCGGAGTCGCGGCCCGCGGCGCCCCCGAGTCAGTCAGTCAGTCAGCCGGCAGCCGCAGGAGCAGCCGCTACCTTCACCGCCGCCGCTGCTCCCAGCCGTCCCTGCCGCCGCCGCCGCCGCCGTCATTGCCATGGCCTACGACGACGTGCTGACCCACTTGGGCGACTTCGGTCGCTACCAGCGCCGAATCTACCTGCTGCTGTGCCTGCCGGCCGTGACCTGTGCGCTGCACAAGATGTCTGGAGTGTTTCTCCAAGGGAGAGTCGATCACAGGTACGCGACTCTCCAACCAAGTCAGGGACGCTCTTAGATGTCTGCACGTGCCACAAAATTTCCTGTTGCACACTTCTATGAAATGACGCCTTTTCTCTTTGTATACGTGCCTCGGAACAAGTACTATTTAACATGCGAAAAGCCAGCAAACCCTAGGTGCATATTAACTCTCTCCTGTTCGTTTGCAGTATCTCTTCGACTCTCACATTCGGTTTTATCCTCGTACAAACACCTGTCGATAGTACGCTCATTACCGCACACGCAGATACGACCCACGAGAGCATGCCCTACTCGCATGTCCTACTCAGTGGAGCGAAAATTTCCGCAGCTGCGTCTTGTTTGAAGTAGCGCAGGGGGCGGGCGCGTCTTCCTCCGTGGCCGGCGGCGCCTCCGCCGCCCCGACGGGCGCTGCGGGCGTGCCGGAAAGCGACGGAGCTATTTGGGTAGCCCCGCCCCGAAATACGCGCGAACGCACACACACGGGCGCGAAGACGCGTCGCCTGGACGGCGGCGGCGGGCGGCGGCGCCACGTGGCCGCGCGGGGACTGAATCGGCGACGCGCGTGCGGCTCGCGCCCGGCCGCGTGGACGGCGCCACGCGCCCCGCCCCCTCGCCCCGCCCCGCCCCCTGCGCACCTGCGCGCCGCGTCGGCGGCTTGCGTGGCGCACGCGTGCGGGCCGCCCCACGCCGCCCCACGCCGCGCCGCGCCGCGCGCCTGCGGCCAGCAGCGAATACCGGCGATCCAGCTAATCTGTACTACACGCCGAGCCACTTTCTCTTCTTCTTGCTTTCTGCTCTCTTTCTTAACTACTTTCCTGTTCCTCGTTCGACTTGCAATACCCCTAATCCTCCTCTGGTCTAATGTTTTAGGCAGCACTCTAGGTCTCACTTTCGTTGACTATTTTCTCTAACTCTTATTTTGTTTCTTTCCCCAGTAGCAAAACCTATGAATATTGAATAGTTTTTGTGACGAAATCTCTTAAAATGTTCTACTCCTTGTGTATTTTCTGTTTGTTATTTTTTGTTTTGTTTACAACCTTCCATGATAGGGAAACGTTTACGTCAGAATGGGACCCGGATCTTTTTAGAGCAGCTATAAATTCATTAGTGGTTACATTTTCTACTATGTCAAGATGAGCAGCTCTTGTTGCATGACACACGAATACCACAATCCGTGATTTACAATGTGTACTGCACCTAACAATGACCGGTTTTGTTAGAAATGGTCCGCAGTAATCCACTGAGGTAAACTCCCATGGTTTTGACTGCGTAATTCTCGAAGCAGGAAGTGCACTCAATATTTGGGAGGTTGGCTTTACCTACCATCTAATGCAGGGCAAGCAATGATGAATTATACTATTCACTAGTCTTCGAATGGAAGGCATCCAAAATCTTTGTCTAGCTACCGACACTATTAATTGACATCCAGTATGTAAAAAAGTTAAATGAATGGTAGTAATTAGAGTTCTCGTGAAAGCATGTTCTCAAGGGAGAATGATTTGGTGTTTTGCTTCATGCTTCAATTTCTGCAAATTTTCTTTCAATCACAAAAAACATTTTTTTGAATCGCTCTGAACTCTTTTACATTGCACTGAGTTCTTCTAAAAGCCGAGCCACATATATCATTACCGGAAGTTTGTATTTTCTGAAACCTGAGGAATCTTAAAACACGCAGGTGTGATTGCGACTCTAAGAGCTTAAGATAGCGAATAAAATGTAAACTTGTCTAATGCAATGAAATGGCGTAATATCAATGTTGAACATGAACAACTCCTGGAGAATAGTTTTGTCAACTGCTTCAGGAGGTACGTCGTTTATTAACGACTGACCTGCAGATAAAAACACATGAATTAGCAGTAAATGATACACGAAATTTAAAAAAAGGTCCAAATATTATTGTTCACTAAAACGGGTGTTTTCTAATTACCTGAAAATCCAACTTTCAAACACATTTTAGAGAATTATAGATATTTACGAAGTTACTCAACTGTGTTCGCGAATGGAGCTCTACACATCAATGAAAACTTAATTGTTTCCTTGAAGAACCAGTGTTTAGAACGTCGCCTTCCTTGAAATGCCGCTAGGGACTTCCCGCGGTGAGGAGAGAACACGTTAGTGCGTAATACTTCCTTGTGGCAGAACCACAATTGTTGATGTACAGCAAAAGATAACTAAATATTAGCGCACGGGTGCGTGGGGGTGCGCACATCGCACTTGCTCTGTTTTTGTTTTATGCCTTTGCTGCTCTTTTTTTTGTTACTAAATTGTCAGTAGCAATGCTGCAGCTCCTAAAAAATAGAATTAATTTAAATGTATCTTAATCATCATGTTCTCGTCTCTCTCTCTCTCTCTCTCTCTCTCTCTCTCTCTCTCTCTCTCTCTCTCTCTCTCTCTCTCTCTCTCTCTCTCTCTCTCTCTCTCTGAGTGCAATGAACTCTTCCTGAATAATTAGTTTTTTGCTTTCTGATCGCGTACATCTGATGTATTGACATAGTATATTAAGAGAAAACGTAAACAGATATCACACAAGTAAAGAAACTGAGAACCTATGCCTAAACAGAACCGCCTATATGCGTCTACAGACTCGTTTGAAAAATATATTTTCCTTTCAAACTATTATTAAAAGACTTAAAATAAATTTCTATTATAATGATATTAAAAATCGTAATTGTTTTCATTATGGACCTGATATCACATTGAGAACCATAACACTGCTGGTCTATTTCCAAGTCGGCGGGGCTGATAAATATTTCACCACATAAAATAGGTGCTTCCTAGTGTGACATGCTAATATCAGAGATCTGTAGTTTCCTTTCGATGTATGTGATATTTGAAGTAATTTACATTAAGAGGCCACCGAGTGGATTTTTCCGTAACTACACGGATGAGATTCCTTGATGAGGCGGGTAAACCGAGTCTAGGAATTCCGTCATGTGATGGAAAGGTTTTTCTGCCATGTAATATTATTTAATTTGCGACCTCAATTTTACGATATAATTTCCATATGATATGCTTCTCATTAACAATTATGTGCGCACATGGATTTTTCGTTCGCAGAGTTGAGAATAGTACTTTTCTAGTCGTTTCTGTTGGCAATTACCGGTACTTACTTACGGTTGGTACTCTCGGTCAGCTCTAAAATCAACAGTACTTTCAGAAAATTGGGATTGAAAGAAGGTGTTTCTGTACCTCAAGATTGTGGTAGTATTCGTCACTTTCTGGACGGTCTGTGATAAAGGTTATTGTTGAAACGACTCTGTTGTATTGTTTCATTAAAAACTATGCATTATTCAGTGCACGTTTAATTAACAATAATTCGTTAGCAACGTACAAATACGTTTTGTTGGCCATTCCTTTAATTGGCTTTATGATACGAGTTGAATACGTTATCCAACCATACAAAAATGCTTTCATGTTGATAAGTTTTATTGATCGCGATGACTCAGTGAAACCCTGTGGAATCCCTATGGAACTTCAGTAACTAAAACAATGGATTATTTTTAACTCCAAATAATTAAGGTGATCCGAAATGCTAGACCAAATTTTGAGTTGAAATTGAACTGAAAATGAACTTTTATCTACGAAGGAAAATACAGTAATAGTTTTTTTCTCGTCCTTCACATAGTAAAAACCAACAACTATATATCGAACAAATCTATTCTGTATATAGTTTTGAAATGACATCCGGTAAAGTTGGTCGCATTCACTTGTTCATGCAATCTGTTTGCACTTCCGCGTTGCAAATGTAGCAGATGTGTGCGTTTTTCTGAAAAGCAATTCAACAGTTTTCCCAAATGCCAACCCGTCATTTTCAGCTTTCACGATCTCCTATAGATCAACCAAGATGACATGAAGCCTTAATTGTCATATAATTTCGTCGTACGAAATCATAGTATTCCTCACGCAGGGAGCATGTTATTACTAATAACTCCAGTACTTGTCGCAGTTAAGTTACGAGTGTAGATCATTACGTAGAGAGAAGTAACTAACGCAGGCGTGGCTGAAATATTTATCGATTCAAAGCACGTGCGAGTATGTCAAGTTTCCTGACTCATTTTAGTTCATTCACCTTTATATAGTATTTTCTTTTTTTTAAATACCATTCCGAAACATTAGAATTGAACAGAGCGACCTTCGACCCTCTTTAATATTTACACATCTTTTCACATTCGTGAATTAATAAATTCAAAAATTTCATTGTATGCAGATGATACAGCTTTATCTATATCAGATAGCTATATTTATGTTCGTCGTTCATTATGACAATCTGCAATATGGCCTTGAGATGTGTATTAAATGGGCTAAAATTGTAGAGTGAAGGTGAATCCATAGACATCTCAAGCTATTTCTTTACACTGCGAGGCCTTATTGATACCCCTTTCACAAAAATGAATAATTTCGAAGTTTCCTGGACAGAAAAAATATCTCAGTTAAATATTTAGATGTATCGATCTACAATAAATTAACATGAGAATCGTATATTAAATCATCGGCAAACAAAGCATGCATTACAATGTCATGATTGCAATCAACTCTTAGTTTCCAATCATCATTATAACAGACTGCGGACTACTCACACACAAATCAATCATAAAGCCAACTTTACCTTAACACATGTCCAATTTGGAAGAACGTTGCTTCTAATAATTTTATGCCTTTACAAAATGTTCTAAGTCAAATCTACAGAAAAATCATCCGTGGTCCATTCCAAATTCATAAATCAGTAAAGGGCTGATCATTGATCCCTTAGAATTTTTCAAATAAACGTTACAAACCCCGGTTTCACTCCAAAATTTTTAATCTAACTTATCTACCTGTATTTAACCTTAATAAGATTTTTAAGACATCCTCGTCATATTCAATCTCGATTTCCGAAATATTTATTTATATCGTCATAGTTTCACCACTTAACAACATTTTTCACTTTGTAATACTTTATAAATCTCTAATTCATTTCTTTATATGCTTAACATATTACAAATAAAAATATCAGAGAAAATCTCATGTAGCCTTAGGATGTTCAATTCCAAAAGTTAATTTACGTAACACTATTAACTTCTTTGTAAGACAAAATTGTCAATCAAATAGAAAATAAAATAAGAAAACTTGTATTAATGTGCCCGATTGATTCAGAAATTTAGCGTTTGGATAGTGTTAATTGTGTTCCCGCTAATATATTAAGTTTCCACAAGAATCAAACATCTTCTCAATCGGAAGGTCCTTTAAATGGTAAAGGAGTCCTGTTCTCCGCGGTTCGTAAATACCTACTACTACCTAAGGTATACTTATCACGCATAGCCGTACGTAACATTCCATCGTCTACACTTCTTTCGTTTTCCTTCTATAGTTTGTAGGAAGCATCTCGTCGCTGCTGTTTGTATTAATATAGTTTGATGTATTCTCGTAAACCATATGCTGTGCCTAAATCCTAATAGATTTACCCTCAAACTAACCCAAAGAGATCTACCTTCAACTAATCTACCAGAATCCCAGTGGTGATACCGGGAGAGGTGGCTCAGTGCAGCAACTGATGTCACTGCAGTGCCTCTGACCGGGAGGTCCTAGTTTCAAGTCCAGACAGTGGCAAGATTTGCGATACTCGCTTGTCAAGTAGGTCGAATTTGCGTCGCTGCCTGGAGGAGAATTCTAGAGGCCGGCTGCTCTGATCGGTAGTTTTCCGTGGTTTCTCCGATCAACACCGCGCGAATGCCGGAGCAGTACCCTAATAAACGGGCCACAGTTCGCGCGATCTTTCCTTCCTCTTCCTTGTCATATCATCTCACCTTACACACACACACACTTACACTAACATGTACTACACTACCACATATCCCGGGAGACCGGTCGGGAGCTTAGAGCTTGTCCCGACTGGGGTGGTGCCCCGCTGGTGGGTTTGGGGGAAACCCCGCTAGCCGACGGTAGGTCGGCGCCGGATCTCGCTATCCGGCAGGGGAAGATCACCCCCATCTCCAGAGGAAAAAATATGCACTGCACTTACGGGACTAATGACCAACTGTGTTGACGCGCTCGTAATCACTAACCAACTAACCAATCCAGATGAAAAGCATGCACTACACTTACGGCACTAATGACCTCGGTTGTTGACGTTCCCGAGTCACTAACAAGCAACCAACCAACCCAGTGGTGATGGCCGTCGCATTGAGGGCGTGCCGTGTGCAAACGGAATCCGCGAGCGCCGCTTTGCGCAGGTGTCGGCTGCCGACGGACGGCGCCAACGCGTCGTTCGCGCTGCCGGACGACGTGATGAACGCGTCGCTGCCGTGGGACGAGGCGGCCGGGCGCTGGTCCAGCTGCCGGCGGCGCGACGACGCCGACCCCACGGGCCGCACGACGGTGGACTGCCACAGCTGGGTGTACGACCCCCACCGCACCACCGCTGTCTCAGAGGTAGCAGGGACTTGGAAGGCGTCTTATTTAATGTTAAAATGATTCCATTCGACTTAAAGACAGATATTTGCCATAATTCATTTTATTTTCACTTGCTCTAATACGTTCTATTACAGATAAGTTCGTATTAGAGCAAGTAAAAATAAAATGAATTTTGAGAAATAACTCTCTTTAAACCTAATGGGATCACGGTAACAATAAACAGGATTTGGAAGGCTCTTTACCTTCCCTACCTTTCTTTCAATGGCAGTGTGTCAATATTAGGAATTTGCGGTGTTTTCGGTTTTCGTAAAAGCGATTCCTTTTCGTTACCATATTTACTTCATCGTCTCTCATGTGAGTTTGACCACATGTTACAAAGTAGTACGGTATGATCTGTATACTTATGCATTGCCACTAATGTGTTTCTATTCTTAGAACATATCAAGTCTGAGCTTTCTGAATAATATTGCAAAGCTTGTTCTCTTTACCACTTGGGAATATAATTCGAAGTGTTGTTCAATGGCATGCCCTGTTTTGCAGTGGGACTTGGTATGTGAACACGACTGGCTTCGACCCACGGCTGACGCGTGTGTAATGACGGGAGTGTTAGTGGGGGCACTTCTCTTCGGCGCCCTTTCCGACAGGTAAGATCCAACGTCGACTCCGTTTGGGATTTAAGGTTTTAAAATGTGTTTTAATATGTTTCATGCTTGTCGGCTCCTTGACTAGTGACTTAATTGTCGTAAGAGCTGATTCTTTCGATTTATGTATCTCGTTTTAATTGCCTGTGAAGATAGATCTTCTCTTCAAAAAATGATTGTAGAGTACACTTCTTTGAACCGCTGTTTTAATGTTTCACCAAATTCCTCGTACTCTTAAAACTTACATAAATCTAAGTTGAGAATATCTAACATATTTTCAGATAGCTATCGACAGATATTTTCAACGTGTTTCTTTTTTATACCAAGAAACGTTTAGAGGAATTGACAGAGGGAGCGAAATAATATTTTAAAATTTCGTGTCATCTTCCCATTCAATTATTAGAAAATGAATCACTTTTCAGGAAGCACTTCCCGAAATTTTGGAAGAGTAATTTAATTATTTCCAATTTACGCAAAAACATTTTAATTTTATTTAAATTCAAAACGTTGAAAAATTCGATAACCGTTGAAAACTAAATTAAAAATCCATTATTTTTACCAAATACTTTTTTAAAAGTTATTGCAGAAAACTAACACTAAAATATTGAGATCATTGAACCCGTTGAATGTCTGTGCCAAAGAATCTCTTCACCTTCAATACTGTTTCGAATTTAGATTTGAAACTACTTTATTCTTCAATTTATGAAGCTGATTTGTTATCAAAGACATCGAATCATCCTATCTCGTTCTGCAAAAATTCGTTGATGGATCTTGTTTGCTTGCTCTTTTTTAAAGCAGAAGTTCATTGCACGCAATTTGAGGGCATTTCGAATGTAATTCAATGACATTTTACAGCAAATTTAGAGTGTTGTGCAATTAAGGAGTGAAAGTTCCGCTGATTCGCATTTCTACACGTAACATTGTTATGTTCGAGATTGATTTTTTTTGGTAGTAAGCTGGGAGTGACTTTATGTAGCAAAACCGCTGTTTGCTTCGTCATTGATGTATCATTTCGATGACGCATCATTTCTACTGCAAAATTTTGTTAATACTGCAAGAAATTATCTACAAGTTTTAAAATCTACTTCTTTCTTTTATTGTCTCGGAAAACGTTTACATCTCAGAATTTCATCAATTGACGTTTTTATAATCATCACAATATCGAACGCATATATACAATTTGGTTTCGTCAGACGCAGAATGTTTTGCCCGTTTGAATGCCTTAAACTTTTCCTATTGTAATGAATAACACTAATTGATTCAGATTACAAAACAATTTCTACTGCTGAAGTGGAGTTCATAACATTTTCTCTGCTGCATTCGCAGCACCACACACAATTACACTACTATTATATGTCGTGCAACCCTAAGCTGTTTTAGGTTTTGCGGATCGTAATTTTAATTCATACGATATCTTAATTGTTTTATTACTGTTTTGTTATTTATGCTTTAATGTGTATTCCTCAGAGCTTGCTATTGGTCGAAAGTGTCCAATAGATTAATTTTACCAATTTTTTCGGAATAAAATACACGTTCCGTATTCATTCAAATGAAAATATATATTGGTTACTTTTAAAAGTTGAGTTTCTCTCTACGATGTACTTGGATTTTGGTCGTACTACTACATCAAGTAATTTCACGTAACTTGTGACAAAGAATTACGAGCAATTCAATTCCCATTACTAATACCCACGTTAATCATTATAAATCAAGAGAAAGGAATTACAAAAGAAACCTTATTAAGGTCGTGTATTTCTAAGAAAGTATAAATTTCTGCTCAGGCAGTGGAAATATTATGCGACAACCTTGAGCTGGAGAAAAATGCATACACGTGAAGAGGCTTACTCACCTCTTAGTACTGTTTATCTTGCAAAACTCTCGCTTTTTTATTTACTTTGCACAACGCGTTGCGAATATTTATTGAGTTGTAAAGGTCGCTTCGACTTTTTGTTGCTGTAACGTCACTTTTTACGTTCTGTTTTAGTCGTATTCAAGAGAAATTGCTTTAGTTGTAGGTGTTAATTTCACTAGGTATTGTGATAGTTTATATTTCCAATGCAGCCATTTTGAAAAAAAAATTAATCATTACTTTAATTGCATCAGATAAAATATAATTCCTATTGTTGATTAATATCATTTAAATAAAAAAATATTTTACAGACCAGACAATCAGAGGTAACGAAATACTCAAGAGTTGATCCATCGATTCACTTTAAAATGTCATCTTTATATTTAAGGCTTTAAAAATACTTTACACCGAGGAAAATAGATTATAAAGTTATGTGACTATTCGATCAAACTTGTCAAGCAAATTACCTCGTTTTGTAATTCGACCTTCTCCTTGTAGGTATTGATGTACAAATTTAAGTACTTGCATTGATTGAATTACAACACAACCCGAATTTTTTGTTGGAAGAGTTCACTACAAAAAATGACAGTTGTGGGGCAGTCGTAACCCAGTGTTCCCTGGTCATTCGAATAAGCTTGCGAAAAGGTGTGTCGATGCTAAGAAAACTCTGACAACTTCAGTGGTCCACTGTGTTCAAGACATATTTTATAATGAATTGATTATTCTATCTTGAACAATAAAAATATTGAAGATTATTTTGAAGAATGTGCACATCCATGTCAGATAATTTTTAGATGGACAATGAACGCATACAATAAAAACTTTTAAGAAATCAAGTCATTCCTGCCTTCAAGTCAAATGTAAGTCACTTAGCAAAAGACAAGACATACACAAAGCTGAAGGAAAATAATATCGAAAAAAGTAAATTATATAAAAATTTTCTGAATGAAATAGTGGTACAAAATGTGAGTCGTCATTATTAAGGAAAAGAAAATATTGTTAAGCTTTCTGATGTCAGAGATCTGCAAACACCGGATATCCTGTCATACAATGGAAGAAATGAAGTTAGTCTTCTAGATTAGTCATGCTAAGTGCTTTGAAATGGAGTTGAAAGTTCAGCTTCACATTGTCAGAACATATTGTCACATCACACAGCATTTATCTGTTGTTAGTAGGGGGAGGCAGCTACCAATCACAGCACATAGAGAAACAAGGCAGAAAAATAATATTTGATTTGATATAATTGATTTTTATTAGTTATTCTCACCAGTATCTCCTTAGTGAAGTTTAAATTCGTTTAAATGAAACTGCACGATATTAACACATCTTATCTTTTGAGAAATTAATTAGGTACTAATTATATTTAGAAAAACACTCATTTTGTGAGTCTCTCCTCCCGAAAAAGTGCATAATTTTTGCTTCTGTAAGTAATAAATTACTTCCTCTAATACGTTGAGTAGTTAGAATCTGTTTTGTGGGAACTTGATACTTAAAAGTTGGTCCATGCAAAAGTTCGTCTGTTCGTCTGTCCGTCTGTCCGTCCATCCACCTGTCTGTCCATTCGTCCATCCATCTGCCATAGCCTATGTTAGAACCTAAACCATTTTCTAAAGTTCTCTCCAGATTCATATCCCCAAACGATTTGGGGATATGCATATGGCCGAACTTGAGGCACCTTGAATTCGAAACGGATATTTTAATTTTGTAAAGTTCTTCGCATGAAGCTGCATGCTGAACGGAATTTTAACATTTTCTTAAAATTAGTTCCAAATTCTTTTGTTGTCTTTCATCTACTACTCCATTGAAGATAGGTATTTTCGGAATGAAAGCTGTTCTTCAAATGGAGATCT
The DNA here is from genome assembly GCA_011170035.1 of Teleogryllus occipitalis. Taxonomy (NCBI): domain Eukaryota; kingdom Metazoa; phylum Arthropoda; class Insecta; order Orthoptera; family Gryllidae; genus Teleogryllus; species Teleogryllus occipitalis. The sequence continues at coordinate 24,705 of BLKR01001197.1, read as the reverse complement.
TTAAGTATGGCATGCCATTTTTTAAAAATACGAGTAGTTTTTGCTTAATTTTGGTGAAATAAAGGCAATTTTAAAATATATTTTTATTCAAAAACTATTTTTACTCAAAAACGGCTCCACATTTACTCTTTCAATTATTTTCTCGAAAAGTACGCTAATAAAAATGGCGCATACCATATTTTCGTTGAACTCCAAACATTTTCAAAATTGCAGAACTTATAATTTTTTCGGCATCTTTCAACAACTACAACATTGTGTAGACTTTTTTACTTAGTGAAATATGTTCTTCAAAATTAGATCTTTACATAATGTAATGTAAAACATTTTTAAAATATGAGTAATTTGCGCCTAATTTTGAGTGACAGTTACAATTAATGCGAGAAAATATGTGTTGTTGCAGTAGTTTTAATGAGCATTTAAAATTTTGTTTCTTCTTTCGAAAGAATTTCATGTGTCTACTGTGTTTGTTGAGTGAAGTGTGTGTACATTGGATGCTCATATCTCACTCTTGTTGTGGAATGGGACTTTATTTCCGTCAAGGTCTTTGATTGACCTAAAATTTATATTAAAAATGACACGGATTGTTTACTTTTGTGTATGTTTTTGTGAAGTTCTGAGCTGTTAGGTTCTTGTCTCTAGTAAATACCTACAACACTTCTTCCGCAACTGAAAATAGGTGGCCTTGCACTTACTGCCTTTGCGACCTAGCTTCTATTATACGAAACCTTTTTGTTTGGATACTGTACATGCTGGGGCAGAGCCAAGTACAGTCTAGGTCAACTGCGTCACTTGAAGGCACACAAAGAATTCGGTTTTAAAGTTTTGTTTGTATTAACAGGCGATGAAACACAAACTTATTCTCTAATTAAAGTCATGTTAAAATAATAAAGTAATATTTTCTTTTTTTAACCTTCTAAAATTTCGAATATTTGTTAGAATCCTCTGAAACGTGTAAATAATACCTTGTAGTTACGATTTTACTATCTCCGAAACATTTTCAAGTTCGCAACCAAATTGCTGTTCTTTAAACGTAAGAATTTAATTTTTCAGACGAACGTTCATAATACGCGTACCTACTACATTCGTAAACTTTGAGAGCATGTCTCCAAAATTTGTTTATTACGTAGACAAATACCACTGCCTGTAAACTATTTTTCTAATACATCTATCAGCTATATTTTGAAAAAATCTGTAAGCTATATTTGTCGTGGTCAACTGTGAATAATTCGAGCAAAGCTTTCAAAAAAATTAGTAAATTAGAGAAGAGAAAATGTCTACTTGTCTCTTTATCAGCACCACTACCTACTAAGGCATTCTGAATTTAAGCACGGGGCTTCCAATTCAGTTAGTAAATCGAACTCCAAATTTCTGTGAAGAAATTTCCGTACATGGATTATTTCCTCTATAAAATGTATTGTTTAAAGAAACATAGTGTTGCAAAACTCTTAAGTCATTCCATAAAAATAAGTAACACATTACCAAGATACTTTTGTATTGTGTAATTGAGTTTCTTTTATTTTCATTTTTACTTTCTCGCGTTTAAGAAGCAGCTTCCTACGAAGAGAAAGTTATGTAATGCTGCGCGAAAAAAAACACGAATTTTCGGCCGAAAACTCTTTTTACACGGTCCTGGCAACAAAAAGTGGATAAATCTAGTTGCTAAATTTAGAAAAAAAATCCTTAACACGTTGTGTAGCCAGAATGCTCTCTTTTGTGGGTCCTTGATACTGAAAAATCGATTGACGGCAAAACGTCTGTCAACAACGCTAGGGGCTAAACCGTTTAGCTGATTTTCTCCGAAATTGATATTCCTGAACCGATTTGACTAATGTCGCGGCTCCTTGAGTTTAAAACCGATATTTTAATTTCGGGGGGTACTTTACTTGAAACCCCTGGAACATTTTCAAAATGTTTAAAAAAATGGCGCCATCTATTTTGATTACACTTTGTTGTAAGATAGTCTGAAGAACATTTAAGAAAATGGTGCTGGTCTCACGCTGGTTAAAAACCCTAATTTTTCGAAACTTGAAAAAATTAAAAACTTTTTTGGTGTCTTTCTACAACTAAAATTATGAAGATACATTTTTTCTTAATGAAACGTGTTCATCAAAAATTGATCTTCAGATATAGCTATGTTGAATTTTTCGAAAATATGAGTATTTTTTTGAGTAATTGGGCGTCAAACCTAATTGCCCGCTCTGAAAACCCTGCGCTTCGTGATCGTAATTTTATGTACATTTGAGGTAGTTGGATGTTACGTAAGTTAGAATGTGTATATTATTTCATATTTAATTTTTTAAATTATTATATTTACATTATTTATATAATTTCTTTTTAAATTGCGTTCTTTATGCAATGAATTTAATACCAGAAAAATATTTTCATTTAAAGTTTTTAATAAAAAATCTATTGCTTGAAACTATTTAATTTTCGCTTGACACTTTCATTTCCATTAATTATGGCGAAAAAGTACGTGTTGTTTTAGCACCACTAATTTTATCTTCTAGTTAATGTGTATATATATATATATATATATATATATATATATATATATATATACATTAATATAATATTGCCACGTTGCATTTATATTGAAATAAATTTAGCAATCGTAGGCTTCATGTATTATGGGTCACTTACTTTTTCTCCTGAAAGTATACGAAATATCAAGAGACACGCCCCTATTTATTGGATGTTCTAATTTACTTTATTACTTTCTCGCTAAGGAGTAGAGAGAAAGGTATGTAATGCTGTGCGAGAAAACGGTTAATTATCAGCAGAAAAACTCGTATTACAGGGATCTAGTAACGAAAGAGTGGATAAATCCAGTTACTAAATTTAGGGGAAAACATCCTCTATCATGTTGTGTAGCCAGAAACCATAGTTTGTGGGTTATTGATACCGAAAAATTAAATGACTTAACTAGAAAACGATAATTACTATTTTTGTCGTGGCAACCAATAAAGAAAAATTGGACGAAGGACGGACATTTTGGCGTCACAACAACGTTTTTCTGGACAACGGGACATAACACAGAAATACTAAACGATCCCATATTTGACAAACTCTAAGCGAACAACTCTCAGAACAATATACAAAAATGTGAGTAGTTATCGCGTAATTTTAAGCATTAAAATTATTGCGAGAAAGTATGTGATGCAGCACTATTAGATTTAATATGTATTTATCATTTTGTTTGTGCTATCGAAGGAATTTCGTGTAGTTTAGTGTTTGTTAGAGTTCAAATAAATAACACTCTCTCAACTGATCACAATATACAAGCTGGACTTCCCCAAGGATCTCCTTTATCACCTATGCTCTTTAATGTTTTTATTTCTGATATGCCTTACCTCTTACACTCAGAAATTGCCTTATTTGCGGACGACACTGCAATATTTACCACTCATAGTGATCTTCTTCTAGGTAGAGACAATCTCCAAGATGACCTAAATCTCCTCATGTCTTGGTTCAATGATTGGCAAATAAAAATAAATCACCAAAAATCTCAAGCAAAAATTTTCTCCTTAAAAAGGATTCATCCCACATATCCCTTAATAATTAATAACCATGCACTTAAATGGCTTCCAAATGACACCCCTGTTAAATATCTTGGACTTCAAATAGATACCAACTTAACCTGGAAAAACCACATAACATCAATAGCTAATAACACACATATAAAAATACTAAAATTGTATCCATTCATAAATAGAAAATCAAAATTATCAATAGAATCAGCATTAATAATATGTAAATACGTTATACGACCTTCACTGACCTACGCCTGCCCAATTTGGGGAGGTGCCGCTAAAAACAACCTTCAAAAACTGGAAGTACTGCAAAATAAATTTTTAAGAAATGTTTTAAAAGCTCCATGGTATATCAGAAATGATCAAATTTTAAAAGAACTATCTATAGAACCTCTGAAAACTTTGATTCTAAAAATTTCTTCTAATTTTTACTCTTCTCTTTCATCTTGCCCAGCCACTCCTTTGTACACTCTAGGTAAATCAGCCAATCTTTTTCCACGAATAAAATCAAGATATTCAAAAGACCTACTACATCCTCCTTAATTAGCTGTAAAGCAGGTTACAACATTTCTAAATTAAATATTTATGTTTCTAATTCATATATTGTATGTATTTTCCTGAAGGACCCTTCCTGGGTATCCTTAGTTGTTATTGTTTATATTGTAAATATTAGTCTTCTACCATTGTTCATGCATGAGGAAATGTAATTACACAAAATTGTATACTATGTATCATAAAAACCCTTGAAAGGCATAATAATGTCGAACAAGGAAATAAAAACTATTTTAAAAAAAAGTGTTTGTTAGGTGCAGTGTGAACACGATGGATGGGCGTATCTCACTTCTGTCGTCTCACTCACCTATTTCATCATTTTTATAATAAATCTTTTTTTTAAATACGAGCTCTTTGCCTAAGGTGAGAGTAACTTCGAGTAATTGCGATTTCCCCACTAATGTAGACTCTCAGAATTGGAAATTGGAAGCATCCCAATCTTAATTTCTTTAGCTTAATATGTAGACTCACAGAATTAGAAATTGGAACCATCCCAATCTTAATTTCTTTAGCTTAATATGGAGACTCACAGAATTGGAAATTGGAACCATCCCAATCTTAATTTCTTTAGCTTAATATCGAAATCATTAAAAAATTATTAATTACATTAAAAACATTAAAGAAAAATTCAAAAAATATCGAAAAAATTAAAAGAATATTCAGTGGGTGAGGGAAAAGCTGCGTTCACATACATTTAAGTTTTATTTCGGTTTAGGGAATTGTATTAGAGTTTAGAAGATGTATCAAGTTGTATCTTATGCATTCACCTATCTACAAAGAGAATGGATCATTATTACCTGAACTCCAACTAAACTCCCCTCGAAAGCGAAGCTTACTCGGAGAATCTCTTTCCTCTGCCTTGCAAAGCGTCTACAAGGTCACCAAGGCTCTTGCACATAGGCCCCTCGAGGCCTCCGGGGCGGTTATTTACGTGCATGGAGATCGACCTCTGCAGCGTGTGTGCGGACGTCCCTGGCACACCATTGCTACCGGCATGACGACACGCCGAACCATTGCCAGCGACGGCCAGTGCACGGCCTGCCTCATACACTGCCACATACACTTATAAGCACGACGTCCTAGAAACGATACGTGCGCGGTTGTATGAAATAATTCATTTCTTACTAAACACTTCTTCTATTTGAATGTTTCTTGTGTATGAAATTGAAAATTACCGTTAACGTTATTTCACGTAGGTTTTTCGTAATAATCAGTTGACATTAAAATGATTGTTTACCATACATGTTATAAATACTCGGTTCGTGTGTCCTATGATGAAGTATATTAGTTTATTGTACCAGCGTTTCTCACTCCAAAGGTCTCTGTCAATTTCTCTGCATCATTATATTTCTGCTAAATCATTTTTTAACGTAACTAATTACAAGGCAAACAAATCCATTGTTTTGAATACTTAAATAATAATAATAATAATAATAATAATAATAATAATAATAATAATAATAATAATAATAATAATAACCGGAAAAAAGGCCTAATGCAAATACCAATGAATTAAGAATTATCCGAGTTGAAAATTTACTCAAGAACAATTTATTACCCTCGTCTGTTTAATAAAAATAGCAAATTTCAAAATGCCACGTCCCGCCAAATTCCCACCACGTCCCGCCAATTCCCGCCACACGCAGACAAGTTCCATCTCGTCCCGTCCCATCCCGTCCCGTCCCATCCCGTCCCGTCCCGTCTCGTCCCATCTCGTCCCGTCTTGTCCCGTCTTGTCCCTTCTTGTCCCGTCTTGTCCCGTCTTGTCCCGTCTTGTCCCGTCTTGTCCCGTCTTGTCCCGTCTCGTCTCGTCTCGTCCCGTCTCGTCTCGTCCCGTGTCATGAGCCGCGCTGGTTCATGAGCCGCCTCTTCGAGCTGCATGTGTGAGGCGCAGGGCTTGGCCGCGTGCGCAGATTCGGGCGGCGGCCGGTGTTCTTCGGGTCGCTGGTGCTGCAGGTGGCCGTGGGGCTGCTGGCGGCGCTGGCGCCCTACTACGTGCTCTTCCTGGGGCTGCGCTTCGTCATCGGCATGACCACCTCCGGCGTCTTCCTCGTCGCCTACGTGCTGGGTGAGGAGCGCGAGCTCGCTGCCGAGTCGCAAACACTCTTCATCACCCATTTCCCTTCTCCCATGCAAATATACCATTAGATAACCAAAAGGTGTTGGATCGAACAAACTCTTATTTACGAATCTTCTTACGAAATTTCTCCTCCAATCATAAATCTGTGGCGAATACACCACATTTTGTTGCTTGAGAGTGCGTAAATAAATTGGACTTTGTTTATCTTATCGGACAGTGGTGTTGTGGGTATTATTTTATTACAACTTCCACTTCGATCTTGTATATTTCAAACTTATACTTACGCACTCGACATCATTCGATTTGTCATGGGTTGTAAATTACGTTTGTTTTCACCTTTGAAGAAATGCATTCGTCTTATATGGTGAAATTCGTTCCAGTGCACCATTTTGTCAAGGGAGAGGGCACTTCCTGTTATATCTCACTGTTCACAAACGAAATATAACTGAATAATTTTGAGAAATATCCAGAAATGTGTATCTCAAAAAGCATTCTTATTTCCATGTTGTTATTGTCTGTAATTACCAGAATTGAACATTAGATAACTGGATGTAGTTGTATGAATACTTAGGTTCAGAGAAAGTCTGTTAAAAATTTTCCTTCCAAGAACAAAAGAGAAAATATTTTTCTAAATCTTGCGTTACATGTTACAGCAATATACTTGCACAATACAAGATACTTTAGAATATAAGCAAAACCGTCCCTTTTATAACACCCAAACCTGTTTGAAAATATCCTCTTTGCAGATCTCATAATGTATTCTCGTAGTTTGTAACATTCATTTAATATAAAATCTCAGGCGTTACGTTTTCAGGTATATTACGCAAATGACGATAGAGTGCAGATGCTTTATTTCCAATGAAGAAAATTGGTATTTTGCAAATACATTATTTCCTTACGTCATTATGAACGATGAGTTATGAATCAAAATCAATTGCGGGATTCCCTTCTGTCGTTTTTATACACAACATTGAGCGGTGTGTTAACGCACAAACAGAAGATAAGCACCTCTGACCTCAGATGCCCCCGGACCCGCCATTGACGCAGATGTTTCTTTTTTAAGTTCCTTTCTCTCCCTCAGATCTAAATTAAATTGTAGCATCCCTTATCACATCGAATTCACATCGATCTATTGTCAAAATTATATTACACTTTAAAATTATAATAAAATTCGATGTAAAGTACTATGCGCCGTGATGTTTTCTATTACACTGATAAAAATTTCATTTTTTAATTATCTCTGAAAAACCATGTATGATGAGCAAAAAGAAATTAATTTTAAAAAATTTGTACATAAATTGATAAAACGCAAACTTTAGCTTCACTTCCAGGAGAACTAGTTTTTGAAATCATTTTGCTGTTGTTTCCTTTCAGTTTTTTATACTCATTCCGATGTAAATTAAATTTGGTTTAAACAAATTTCGGTCGTTACATGGGATGATGGATGAGAATCTATATTTTGTAAAATGTATATTTAAAAATAGAAATAGACGAAAATATAATAACCATAAATATAAAACTTTTGGAGTAATTAAACCCTCTTTATGAGTAAAAATAGATACTTAAGGGATGGGAATTCTCTCTCGCTTTCTGTGAGATCTCGTAAGTAGGAATTAAAAACACGTACCGAATGTCAGAATAAAATAAATAAATACTGTATTTCACATAATATATTTAAGTGTATTGAAACTGAATAAAAGTTTAAGAAAATTATGCTAATCAAAGAAGAATATGTTCTTTGAAATTAGGTTCACACATTTTATTTAGCTTCAAAAATTCATGGTCGTTCTGATCTTAATATAAAGATAAGTGTACATGATATTAAGTTCTAAAAATAATTTACAAACATAGTCGTTCGTATCCACTAATAGTGGAATACGTCCTCTGTTTCTCTTTATTTATTTATTATTAATTCTTAATATAACTGCTATATTTCCTTATTTATTTATGTGTTTATATAATTTTGATTTTGGTTAGCTCCGATTATAATACAAGACATAACAATACTTACATCTGTCAGGTTTGGAATAATAACATATTCTTCTTGGTGAGCATGAAAATTACTGCTCATACGAGTACACGTTGGTAATAATTTTTGTAATTTGGGAAAAACGGTAGTTTGTGGTTGTTTTATTATCATACAAACGTTCTATTAAATAACCACAATTGATTCGTAATAAAGTTACAGCAGCATAAGAATATTATCCACAGTAACTGGTGTTTTAATTACTGAAATTACTGCTGATTTTAGCTATACATTAGTGATTTATTCTTTAACTCTATAATATTTTACCTAAACTATATAATTGACATTTTTTATGTTTTCGTTTTGGATCCGTACTTTTATTCATAATTCAAATAATGTTAATACTTATCTTTAGAGGAAAATGGCCATTGTTACTTTATTATCAATTGAATCTTAAGGGTATTCTCAAATTAGAACATTCTTGACCTTGTACAGTTTTATTTAAATGTCTTTGAAATTTCTGAATTCTCGTGCTCTTCCCTGGTTCGATGAAATCAGCTCTCTTGGCGTTGTATCCGGAACTCCATGCAAGTCGTCAACTCAGGTGGGACCAAATTCCATCTATCCTTGCGCTTCCACATTTTAAGATTTTTGACTTTCGTCTCCCGAATACTATTTCTCTCGCGATATTTGTACGACCGGCATTATCTTTAATATCAATTTCATTTTAGCACTAGTCAGTTAATAAAAATTCTACTCAAATAATAATAATAATAATAATAATAATAATAATAATAATAATAATAATAAATAATAATAATAATAATAATAATAATAATAATAATAATAATAATAAATAATAATAATAATCCGCCGCGCAGTTTTACGTTCGTATTTTCCCGAATCCTGCTCACGGCCTCTCCCGCGTCACAATATGTTCTTCTGAAGTTTGGAGTAAAAAATTCATCTAGCTCACGGATTCAAGTCTGCCTTTTCCCGAAACACAATATGTTCTGATGAATTTTTTAGTTGAAGTTAGTTTTCTTTCACCCGACTGTGTCTTCTTTACATTGTTTATTAGCGAGTTCGATGCTATTCTGTCATTTCCCCTCTGCACAATATTAATTTCTTTTTTCTCAATAATGTCCTATTAAAAAAATATTTATTTACTAGTTGAATGTGGCGTCACAGACGCTGTAAACTGTTGTAAAAGTATTTTCATGTGTTGAAATTTTTTTCATGCGTAGCTTTGTTCAAATATGTTCTTACTGTATCTGGCATTGGACTTACCAAAGGAATCGTAGTAACCGATGTTATATTCCCGTTCAAAAATCCCCAACATTTAATGGCATTGTATGTTACTTCCATATGGGGATATGAACTAATAATATTTCAGTTTTAAAATTATAATCGCCGTAAAAAGTTCTTGATACTGATGATACTTATAGAGTTTATTATAGCTACATTTTTTTACGATTTTTGCTAATATGCACAATAATGCACAAAGATCGCTATAAGCTGTTCGTCTGTGTTATTCTCTAATCCGAATATATGTTCATTCTCAATTAGTTCCGAAACTTTCGCCGCAAAATCTTGTACAACTACATTTGATCCTTCCTCGGATTTGCTTAACTCTTTCATATTTTTCTCCCATAATTTATGAATAGATTAAAACTCCACAATCTCAGTCTAACTTGTGTTCACTTCCACTTGTGCAATTGCTCTCTTAATCATGTTGTATGTGTATATAAATATAAACAATAAAAGGAGACTGTTTTGTAAGTTTATTTGAATAACGTATTAGTTAAGTTTAATCAGAATAAATTGTGGATCACATTCATTTGAAAATCGATATTTGTGTACTTAGGAAAGTAAAAGTGAGAAATCGAACGTTCATTCATTCTCTAAAATTACTCACAGTTTTTTTTCTCCGTATTCACCTGAAATTATTCAAATTTAATTTAAGTTCCAAGGCAATACTGTTCATAGGTTTTGCAAATTTATTTTAAAAAATATGGTATTAGGCTTACGGATAAAAATGAAAATGAAATATGCAGCGCGTTCACTTGTTAAATTAACTTCACTTGTTCACTTAAAAATATCAACATCAGTGTTGCCAACGTCGTGAAAGAAAATTATAGCGTATTGAGCGAAAATTTCCTTTGGGTACTGGAGTTTAGTCAGTCACATCGATCTATTTAGGTGGCGTTATTGTAATTCCCGGCATACTCATTCATGTACATGGCAGCGCGAAAACACGTTTTTGGAAAATTCTTTGAATATTTTGGCCGGATCTGAAAACAAATTATCAGTTCCCCCATCAGGAAACCGAGACGCGTCGAATGATAACTCATGTCTCGATTGGTGCACGGGAAGTGGTCTAGCCGTGAGTGACGGAACCGCACATCCGAACATACGAACATACGCACACTCAAGGAGTTACTCAAATACTGTATAGGAATTCAATTTACTACTGAAAAATATTTTAAAAAATTAATGGAAATTATCTCTTCTTTACTCTACGCGGCGTTAATCCTTTTCACGTTTCTTCTATTTACCTCATCGTATTATTATTTCTCAAAATCTCTTATAGATATGATTCATTTCAATATATTTAACATTACGGTACTCTTAAAATCTCAAATGAACCTACATCTTAGCCCTGAACAAGTTAATCGCAATATAATCTAGTGGAGCTACAGAATGGCACAGACTTTCTCGTACTAGTTATTTTCTTTAATTTCTGTGGTCTGGGCCAGCTTTACAGTCTTGATCCATCCTCTTGCCAGCGGTCATCTATCGCCGCCCACAGTACATTTTTTCAAGCATTTCTCACTTTTTCGGTTTCCTAATGGTAGAACAGAAATATTACTTTAAGAATAGTAAAAAAGAGTAAAGCTCGTCCTATAAGAACAATTTTGATGAAAACTTTGGAGCCGTCTGAAGAAAATACAATTTAAGCGTTACTGTAAATGCGAAATGTGGAACTATTTTTCACAGAAATCTTTGAAAAACTTCATTGACAGTCATTTGAAGCACTTTCACTCACAAATGTAATAATGTACACAAATTGCTGGAAATGTGCGTATTAACGGAGAGGGATATTTCCAAAAAATTACATTTGTGTGGATTTGAAAAACAATATAATACAGAAAAATTTATTTTATGTCATCTTAAACAGTGCAATTAGTATCCGTGCGAAAAGTTTGAAGAAAAAGTCGGAGCCGGTTTTTGAGAAAATGACATTTGAGCTTTTTTGAAAACTAGGAATTTTGAGCTCGTTTTCACCGAAAACTTTTGAGTTTTAGTAAAACTTCATATGGCATCATATAAAGCAAATTTACTCGTAAATGTAATCATGTGAACAAATCGCCGCTAATGCAAATATTATCGACGTGAGAGACGATTTTTTGAATATTTGAAGAAAGAAAGAAAAAAATAGAAAATTATGGAGTTTATATCATCTCAGAGAATACTTTTAGCAATACCTCTAACAAAAGTTTAAAGAAAAAATTTGGAGCCGTTTTTCAGAAAAATTGTTTTTCGTTATTTTTTAAAATTGCACATATTGCACGCAATATTGCCCGGAAACTACTAAAATTTTCAAATAAATGTACATGACTTTTATAAAAGAACCAATTACGGACTTCCACTTAGACCAGATGGTCAGGGGTTTCTTCAATTTGGAAAAAATCCTTCTTATAGATTAGGCGCTAGTGTTGTTCACGCCCATTAGACGCACAGACGAACATTTTCCTTTCAATCGATTTTTCGATATCAAGGACCCACAAAAGATGGATTCTGGCTACGTCACGTATTAGAGGATATTTTTATAAATTTAGCAACTGGATTTTTCCACTTTTTCGTTATCAGGACCGGGCAATAAGAGTTTTCTGGCGAAAATCCGCCGTTTTTTCGCGCAGCATTAGCAGTTTTTTGAACACACACTCGGTGTAAGGCACCAGTAACTTGAATTGACTAGCATTTGTGTCAGGAAATAGATTTCATTTCTTAAGACATAAACACATTTATATTGTCATATATGAGGTTGTAGAAACTCGAAACACTCTTAGTTAGAGATGCCCATTCTTGAGAATTTTGGTGCAATACATTTAGGCAAAGGTGGCTCAGGACGTCAACTGATGTCACTGCAGTGCCTCTGACCGGAAGGCCCTCGGGGTCGAATCCAAATGGTCATACGATTTTCGACACTAGCTCCTCAGCTAGGTGGAATTCAGTCGCTGTCTGGAGGAGAATTCTAGCGCTCGGCTGCTCTG
>BLKR01001197.1:0-12200 GCA_011170035.1 Teleogryllus occipitalis | reverse complement strand
TATCATTTGAGCCTTTTAACTCCAAAGTAAAATTTAACTCATCACCACAAGACTAATCGTTTTGTCAAACCATTTATTCCAGCTTCCAATTAAAAGACTAATGATTATGCTACCTTTGCACGGCCAATATACTGCGGCCATTTAAAACCTCATTGAGCAACAACTTCATATTATATCAAGAAGACATGATTTTGATAAAGAGGCGAACAATTATTTTGCCTAATACCTTAAAATGAATAAACAAATACACAAAATAAACAAATAAATCATATACTAATTATATCATTATTACATAAAACAAATTTTAACATCTCAATACAACCTTAATATGATCATAAAAATAATTAAAAAAAAATGAATCATAATAAACTCACAAATAATAACTAATTAAAAGCTCACATTACATAAACCACCTCATATTAAATATTTAAATTAAAAATCTGAGCTTATCCCCAGAATACTAAATAATAAATAAATAAATAAATAAATAAATAAATATATATATATATATATATATATATATATATATATATATATATATATATATATATATATAATATTATAATAAAAAACAAAATTAAATTTCTATCTTGAGAAACTAGATATCTTAGAAAACGAATAACATTTCATCACTATTTGTTAATTTAATACATTTATACAACAATATAAATCATAAACAGATAACTCTTTCCAATTCGAGAACAAAAAATAATTTAATAATCATCAAAAATTAATTAATAATATCAGGTTTTTTAATAAACCCTGATACAAAAGGTACAAATATTCTTCTCCTTTAAAATAACATTTTCAATTCTTTCATATAACTATAACTGTAATAATCAAATATAATAATGCCTATAAATTCCTAATCAATACTAAAATAACATAACAAAAATACTTTTAATTAACAATAATAATAATATTTATATTATCAAAATATCTGATTTGCACAAAACCCCTCCAATTCAATGGAATGCTCACTATCAAGCTCCACTTTGCCATTCCAGATACACCTTCCGGTACATTTACTATGTTACGACTTCTCATCTTAAAACGAGAGCGACGGGCAATATGTACACATTCTACATCCAAAATCAACTAATTAATCTATATTAATTTACAATCAAATCCACCTTCAAATAAATTATTCAAATCATTCTCCATATAAATAAATTTATTGTAATCCATCTCTACTTAATTATTAGCCACACCTTGATCTGACATAATATATAATAAAATATAAACCCTCAATTGTAACCATACAAACAGCCCCTTCAAAAAATTCCTTGGATCAAATGCCTTATATTTCATAAAATTCCGATTCTCTTTCAGTTTGTCATTGTGATACTGCCTTGAAAGTAAGTTTTTCTATGCTGCTACTGTTGTGTCCCACATTCACTAGACCTTGGTATCTATCGTCCGTGACCAAATCTCGCCTTCTGTCAACGTTTAGGAATTTTATGTCAAAAAACACATCAGTGACTCGCAAACTATGCCACCCGACCAACTGGAGACTGTATATTGAGTTGAGTAGCCAGGAGAGGCTCTCCTAACCGAGCCGAACCAGAGCCTTCTATTAAAAATTGCATTTATGTTAATAGCACCCAGAGTACTGGGAAGCAAGTGAAGGGGACAACACTTCTAGCATCTTTTATGTTTGTGACGTTTTCGAGCCGCAGTTCGAGCTACCAACACAATTTCTGTTGCACGCACTCTCACCAGCAGCGAGCTACTGCGGAGAGATCTGACGTGCTACGTTCCTGCAGGAGAGAATAAACGTCTATGAACGCATCATCCTCAAGGTCGTCGTAGGTTTTAAAACTCCGTTAAGAGCATATCGCGCGGTGTGGTTACGACACAGTTTTAGAATAGATTTTCGGTTAATTTTATATCTTTTGCAATTTTTTTTATTTTAAACCTATTCGTGTGGCGGATTTCTATACGTTAGTGGCGTATATGATCAACTGTTGCACAACTAATGAGCGGCACGTTGAATATGGTAATAAATATTTTCTTTACGTTATTTACGATTGTCCTGTAGCCCATTTTGGCTCTTGGCCAATACCCGGGTATTCGCAATAATGCCGGAGTCATTCTGCTTTATTCGGGCAAGGCCAATTGCAACAAAAATCACCCCAATTCCAGGTTCTAAGGTTTAGAATGGAAACAAATTTGGGAAGGGAGGATCGCGTGCTGCCTGTAGTCCGTATTTGAAGGTTCTATTGAAATTCGTCTGGAATTGATATTAAACTTACGTGTTTGATAACGTAGGGGAATACAGTATTACATAGTGTCACTGATAGGCTATATCGTAAGAAATATGAAGGTTACATTAGATCGAGTCATAATAATGAATGTCTCATTTTCCCAATATCTTGATGTGATGGCGAATTATGACAAACTTAAAAAATAATAGGCCTGCAAGGTCGTTTCAAGAAATAAGAGGCCTGCAAGTACAAACTCTTTTAATAGTACATTTGCTTGAAAATATTATGATCAAAGAATTTAAAACAGTTAAATATCACAGTTTGAAATAGTACCTACTTGAGGCACTCTCTCGTCTCCTATTCATCGTTTGCTAAAAGAAAAATATCTCAACAGGGGCATGCTACACATGCTGAGAATGAACACTCAAGACACGCTGTCATAATATTGGTAGAATAGTGTGTAACTTTGAAAGATACGATCGTTAGAAAGGTGCAATGAAGAACTTTCACTTGATTACGTAGCTGCGCTGTGTAAGCGGCATTCTGATCACGTCAGACTCGCACAATAATTTCACGTGAAGTTGGCCTTGCAAGTTATTCTATCATTTCGTCACGCTATTGACTTTTGAAAAAAGTTCATTAGGGAAAGCTTTGCAACAATTTATCATGTTTTACAGTATCACCAAACTAACAGAAAATTTTATTTCCCTGTATAACGCATATTATATCATATATGGCTGCAGGATGTCATTCCTTGGTAGAATTTCTAGGTTTTTAATAAAAATAATCATGTATATTTATCAGATAATAAAAATTAATGTGAAAATTATTCAAAATAAACTTATTTATGAATAGGTACACATTAGGAAACATTAAATAGCATTATATTAATTTATAAAACATGTACTTCTTTTATTTATTGCAAAATTTGGCCTCTGTGTCATTTTTATTATATAATCATCTTAAATACCCCGTAAACCCCGAAGTGACTAGCTGACGTTTTCGGGTATTTATTTATCACAATGGTCTTTTTAGAGAGGAAAATAAATTAATCCTATCTGAATCTTTGGAGCAGACCCACCCTGGTCTACCCTGGGCCCCACCGCCCCACCCCAACCTGCTCCGTCCCACCGACCTCGCGCTGCTCCGCTCGCCTGGCCCGCCGCCCTGCGATCGCCGCCGCTGCAGACACACGCACTCCGCATTCTCACAGCAAACGTCCAGCCACAACTTTGAATGGCAATTAATCAATGGGCAATGACGCTGGTGGAATGAATTAAAAACCTTTTTTTAGGAAATTTTATAAACTTTAGTAAACGTTTAATGTACTTTCATGGATTTCCCCACCCTTTTCACCGCGGTCGGTGGCTCAGTGTAACAACTGATGTCACTGCAGCGTCTCTGACTGGGAGGTCCTAGGTTCGAGTCCTGACGGCGGCAGGATTTTCGACACTAGCTTTTCAGCGAGGTCGAATTCAGTCGCCGTGTGGAGGAGAAGTCGGCTGCTCTGAGGCAGTTTTCCGTGGTTTCCCCGATCAATACCAGGCGAATGCCAGAACAGCACCCTAACAATCCTGCCACGGACCGCGCCCGATCTTTCCTTCCTCTTCCTTGCCCTATCCTCACCCTTCACACACACTTACACTTACATGCACTACACTACTACACATGCTGGGACACAGGTCAGGGACTTAGAACTTGTTCCGGCTGGGGTGGTGCCCCGCTGGTGGGAGATACTTGGTTGAGGAAAACCCCGCTAGTCGACGGTGGGTCGGCGCCGGATCTCGCTATCCAGTGGGGGAAAATTGCCGCCACCTCCCGATGAAAAACATGCACTACACTTACGGGACTAATGACCTCGTTAGTTGACACGCCCGGAACCATCAATCAATCACACCATCAGAAGACTTGAATCCATCAGAAGACAGCACACAATGTTAGATTCAGCCTCAAATATTCTACGACCTATCTATTTCATTATGGGTCTTGAGGAAAAGTTATTTAAGCTAGTTTCAAAAGAGCCATTTTTGTGGGCACATAAAAAATCAATTAATAATTTATTTATTTTTCTCTAGACACATTTTACTGTGTTCATATTTGCAATTACTGCTAGGCCAAACAAATGTTAGGAAAAACTACATAATGATTATGGTATTCATACGATATCACTGTTAAAGCTTAAATCTATAAATTCATTATTCAAGTCCGGTTGGGAAGTTTGAAAACATTTAAATATTTTAATACTTTAAAAAACAAACAATGAAAGAGGAGATAAAATCAGATTATTAAATATTCTTTATCAATTTCAACAGTGTTGCAATTACAACAACATAAACAGTGTTACAATTACATATACAACTTAAATTAAATTGATGTGAAAACTGTTTTAAGATCCCAAACACTATTATTGAACATCTTCTAAAAAATATTGTATTGCATGATTACATTATTACAAATTTTTCAACCAAAATTGCCATAAAGGAGGAGATTTTGCTCTTCTATAATATTCTTGAAGTAATATCTCCGTTCTACAAGTAAGAAACCTAAAAATGGAGAAATGTTAAAAAAGAAATGTAGTTTGAGCAAAATCAGCTGGCAAGAAGATAGGGCTAGACCGAAAAGTTAGTCCAGACAAAATAAATTAGAAAACTACCTAGTACGAGAATGTCTGTGTCATTCTTCAGCACCATTAATTCAAGTTACTACATTATTACGCATTTAAAAAAAAGATCTCCTGGAAGTTCAAATTGATACAATTTTGTGAATTATCTATGGTAGTTAATTTTCGTTTACACAAATCAATTGGCATTCGAGAATGCTTTTAATTTACTAGGAAAGCTTGACCTTCCGTTGTCTTCGACTTCTTTGTTCGTACGATCTTCGCGTGCGTCATTAAGAAAACAATTAAGTCTACTTAATCTCTCGCGCTCAATATCTTTGTTTTCCCAACAAATGCGAGAATTCACTTTAAATGACAATGGAATTCAATGTTTAGAAATGCTCTCAGAATAGTGGACACATCAATATTTACAAATGATGTGGCTCATTGTATGTACAATGGCTGGAACATAATAAACCATTTTATTGCACAAAGGATGCTATGCATTCAAAGTATCTGATTTACCTTGATGCTAACAATTTAAGATATTTCTCTCATAAAATAAACAGATATTTTCCTTGAATATGTTAGGAGGAAACAACTCTCTTTCTTTGGAAAATATACGACGATTCTCGAACATATGCTGCAATACAAGTGGAACCGTCTAGACACAGAGTATTTATGATGAATGTAAAATTATAGTGTACTAGATACGTCGATAACCTCATTCTTTACAGGAATATATGTCTTCTGACGCCGTGGAGCTATCTGTAGCTCCGAACTCTTAAATCCAACAATTTCTTGAGCATTCCCGTGAATTAAGGCTTTAAGTTTAATATTTCTAACGTCCGCCTGATCAAATTAAGAGCTTGACACCCGACGGAGATATGGGTGATCGCTCAATTAGACGAAAACCAGGATAAAAATTAATTGATTCGATCATGCATTATTTGTTTGTTTGCACATCGGAATTATAAGAAAGAGATGGACAACTATTACATCACAAAGCTTATTATTCTCATTCACCATCTTAGACATCCAATGCCAAGAGATAACTGATTCCCATATGCTGTCATGATGTAGCACCATTGAGAACGAAGAATTGTAGCTTTGCCTTTGAATTTGATTTGCACTTGTTGAAGCACGTTCAATAAACAAAACTGAATATTTTTTGGATATAAATGACGTACAATCTACAATAATAATAATAATAATAATAATAATAATAATAATAATAATAATAATAATAATAATAGTAATAATGAGTACTTTGTCTAATGAGAAAGTACTTCCTTGAAAGGGCAGAAAAATGTACACTGTATAAGACTATAGTAGAGGCTGATTTCAGTCTCCCCCCTTTAATCTTGCAAATGCTCAGTTTCAACCAGAGTACACAAGCAATGAAAGCCTGAGTGGTGTAGGTTCGAGTCCTGACGGTGGCAGGATTTTCGACACTAGCTTTTCAGCTAGGTCGAATTCAGTCGCTGTCTGGAGGAGAATTCTAGTAGCCGGCTGCTCTGATCGGTAGTTTTCCGTGGTTTCTCCGATCAACACCAGGCGAATGCCGGAGCAGTACCCTAACAAACGGGCCACGGACCGCGCGCGATCTGTCCTTCCTCTTCCTTGTCCTATCATCTCCCCTTACACATACACTTACACTAACATGCACTACACTACCACATATTCCGAGAGACCGGTCGGGAGCTTAGAGCTTGTCCCGGCTGGGGCGGTTCCCCGCTGGTGGGAGAGTCCTGGTTAGGGGGAAATCCCACTAGCCGACGGTAGATCGGCGCCGGATCTCCTTATCCAGCGGAGGAAAATGACCGCCATCTCCCGAGGAGCAAACATGCACTACACTTACGGGACTAATGACCTGAACTGTTGACGCGCCCGGAATGACGCACCAACCAACCAACCAACCAGCAGAGTGGTGTCAAAAAGAGTTACATGGTAGATATCCCAAAGAACTATCAGGCTAAAACGTAGATTTTAATGCATCTAACAGGTGGTTCACACGTGGTTTACTCTACTCAGAAACAGAAGGCTTTATGATAGCCATTCAAGACCAGGTTATCGCAACAAGAAATTACTTACGCTATATAATAAGAGACCCCCTTCATAGTAAGCGATAAATGTAGATATGGTGCACAGCATAAAAACATCCAGCACACCCTTGCCGGTTGTAGTGTGTTGGCTTGCACCGCCTATAAAGTCAGGCCCGATAATGTGGGTAAAATAATTCATGGGCGGTTAGTAATAAAATGCGTACTTGAGTCCTGTAATGTCCCATATTACAAATATTATCCTTCTGCAGTCTTGGAAAATGAAGAATGGAAGCTATACTGGGATAAAAGCATAATTACAGACACTACAATTTCGAACAATAGGCCAGATATAATAGTTTTAAACAAGCTCAAGGCAACAGCCATGATAATCCATTTTGCAGTCGTCAACAATAACAATCTATTATCTGAATATAACTTGAAAATTCCGGAATATGTACCGCTGACTCAAGAGTTTCGTCATCAAAGGAGACTTCAGAATATCGACATACAACCGATAATATGTCCACCACAGGATTAATTCCAAAACACACTGTGCATGCAATTCAAGTGTTGGAATTACCATTTTCATGCGTAGAGCAAATGCGGAAAGCAGTAATACTAGTCAGTTGCAGAATGGTAAGAAAATTTCTGGGATGCACTGCTGATTGAGACACGATTGATTGAAATGCCTAAAGAGTAACATTCGTTCGTATCTTGTCTCTGCGAGATCGACCGAGCCTAGACTAGCAATGATCAGGTGAATGTTTCTGCACGTAGTGCAGAGAGTGAAATAATAATAATAATAATAATAATAATAATAATAATAATAATAATAATAATAATAATAATAATAATAATAAGCCAGTCCCGTGGCGCAGGCGGTTGCAGTAGCCGGCGTCCACGATGAGGAGGCTGCAGGATCGATTCCTGCTTAGGCATGGTTGTATTAGTGATTGTCTTTTCATCCATCATCGTCCAATCACTTCATAATTCATAATTCAAGGCTTAACAACTTTGTCTTAGTTACGCATACAGCCGAAAAACTGACCACACTAAATTCAATGAAGGCAATCGATGAAATTATAATTAACGGAACTACTACTCGATATGAAGTTGAAACAAAAGATTACGGATACAGTGACCAAGATGCACAAATTCTTACCAATATAAGAAATGCAAACACTGACACAATAAATAATACATATATGAGTAGATTGTTTACTAAAAGCAAAATAATAAGATTCATTGATTACTTGATGCAGGAGTCATGGAACGCGGTTTATAATAATGTTGATACAAACGATAAATATAATTTTTTTTCAACGCTTTCTTTTTCACTTTAATACTTGCTTTCCAATTCAAAAAATAAAATTAAATATTTCATTGAAAAGCAATTCTTGGATAACACAAAGGATTAGGATATCATGTAAAAACAAGCGATTTTTGTTTTCATTTTTAAACATCATAACGTCACTCAAGATTTCCTCCTCTACTTCAAAAAATACAAATCATTGCTAAGAAAAATCATAAGGCAAGCTAAAATCATGAAACATGTTCTTTAAAGTCAAATCTTGAAATAAGATCGTAGACAATTTTTCGAAAATATGAGTATGTTCGGGCTATTCTTAATAAAATATAGGTAATTTGTAAACAATTATTTTATTGAAAGAGAGAAAATTTCCTTCAGATGGAGCAAACGGCCCCCTCTGTCGACGCTTTACAATGGCGCAGATCCCATTTTCGCAAACTGTATTTTCGAAAATTGCAAAAAATGAACTTTGCAGATGTCACTGCAGCACCTCTGACCGGGAGGTCCTAGGTTCGAGTCCTGACGGTGGCAGGATTTTCGACACTAGCTTTTCAGCTAGGTCGAATTCAGTCGCTGTCTGGAGGAGAATGCTAGCGGCCGGCAGCTCTGATCGGTAGTTTTCCGTGGTTTCTCCGATCAACACCAGGCGAATGCCGGAGCAGTACCCTACCAAACGGGCCACGGATCGATCTGTGATTTCTCTTCCTTGTCCTGTACTCTCCCCTTACACGCACACTTACACTAACATGAACAACACTATCACATATTCCGGGAGGCCGGTCGGAGCTTACAGCCTGTCCCGGCTGGGGCGGTGCCCCGCTGGTAGGAGAGTCCTGGTTAGGGGGAAACTCCACTAGCCGACGGTAGGTCGGCGCCGGATCTCGCCATCCAGCGGGGGAAGATCACCGCCATCTCCCGAGAAAAAACATGCACTACACTAACAGGACTAATGACCAAAGTAGTTGACGCGCCCGGAAACACGAAAAAATCAATCTATTAACTTTGCAGAAGTATAATTTTGATGGTAAAGATTTCTTTTCTTAATTAAATCTGGTCTCAAAAATTAGATCAGATAAGAACAGGTTTTGTTTTCAAAAAACGAGTATTTTTCCCGTAATT
The DNA here is from genome assembly GCA_011170035.1 of Teleogryllus occipitalis. Taxonomy (NCBI): domain Eukaryota; kingdom Metazoa; phylum Arthropoda; class Insecta; order Orthoptera; family Gryllidae; genus Teleogryllus; species Teleogryllus occipitalis. Next base: position 2,921 of record BLKR01001197.1, on the reverse strand, counting down.
TTTGTGTTAAATAAAGGCAATTTATTAAAAGAATATCAGAAAAAACTGCAATTTTTTCTGTATGTTTTCTTGGGATAATAGAAGGGACGCTTAGAAAATGGCGTAGGACTCATTATCATTGAATTTTCGAACATTGCAAAGCTTTCTATAACGTGCGAATGCAGGTGAAGTTGAAACCACTAGCTTAAAACTAATGTAATTAACGTAAACGCCTTATAACTATCTACCCCAAAATAAGTTTGCGGTAAACGCCTAATAGCACTATCAAAATGAGCCGAGGTTTAGTTACCTTCGAAGACTGAAATCATCCATACGAAACAGCATGACATACAATAGTGTGACCATTTGTCTTGCGCATCACGTTTTGGTGGAGCATCGAAACCTCGACAAATTAGTTGCTACATGTATTGCACCCGATGACCGTTCGAGGAAACTTTTGTTCTATCAGCAATACAAAATTGGCAATATGTGGAATGCTGTATTTTAAGATAATTCACTATTGCTGGGTGCAACTCTATGGATCCAGGGGCGGATCCAGAGACGAATTTTGGGAGGGGAGTTTTTTTTATTCAAAATGATTTGGCCGAATGTGTCATATTACGGATTATGTAGAATGACGCAGGATAAACTCAGCTCATATTGCAATACAATTTTATTCGTTTTAATGCTTATACGAAAATATTTGTACTTGAAACTTGCGTGACGAGTTGAAATGAATAGTTATCGAAAAATTGTAGGAGGGGGGGGGGGAATTTCCCTCCCTGTGAATCCGCGCCTGATAAATCAACAAGCAATGTTGCCTAAACTGACATTCCGCCAAATTGCTACTATTACTCGTTCACTTTACATTTGCAGACAGAGCTCTGCGATATGTTTACATGACATCACCGCCGACTGAATGAGAATCACACGTCTAGGGGGAGGGGCTCTTGCGTGTCGTATCCGACTTCAGCTAATGAGCTTCAAACAACAGTTTGCATCACAATATTAGCGGGAGTTTTAAATCCAGTCAGATACCAAAATGATCACCTCGTTACAAGGCATTGAAACAGATTTATGAAGTATTTCTTTTAAATATTGCATTTTGTATACTTTCGTGTTAGTTTTGGTTGGCTACTGTTGTACATTTTTTACCACTTTCAAAATGTTTCTCAACACTTCTCGCTCTTCATATAACATGGCGGCCAACGTCTGGTCTGGCTTTTCAAACGGTGACCAAATAGTCACGTGGTTCGCGATGGTGATGTGCAGAACCAGCTAAAATCGGTGCACGGGAGAAACCCACCCATGTATTTCCACCATGCGCACGTCTACAGTAGATACTGATCGATTAGATGTGATACGGTGGGCGGGATACAAGCCTGCTCATTTAGGGTATGGCAGCTAGTGTCAGCATTGGTCAGAACAGTGGCGAATTCTCCGCTACACCGCGTATACCGCCGGTATATCTAGTAATTCGAAGTGCATAAGTAAAAATTAATAAGTTTGACACTTCTCTAAAAAGTTATTGAGAGTTTGAAAGTTATAAAACCGATGCGAAAAAAATAACTCTGTTTTGCTACCGAGAGCCAGTCATCTTCCGCATCGGTGAGCGCTATGAAGTGTGCGAAGTTTCAAACAGTTCTAAATGCTGTCCACAGAATTCGTTCGGCGCAGGCAAAGACACCGCACGCCAGCCGCGATAACCTATTACTCTTCATGTTTCAAGGACGGGGAGAGGGGAAAACGCGTATCTGGGCGGTCGGTAGGCACCGCAAAATATTGCGGTGAACAGTCCATCTCTGGTCGTTCGTAAGTTACGCACCACTCAAGTTTGTGTGAAAATGGAGTGTGTTAATGATCTAGAAGTTAGTGGTTTGTGCAATTGTCTTATTGAACAATTATTAAGGATGGAATTCCATAGTATTGGAATTTCATAAAAGCTCAAAATAAAACACAACAGTAGAGGTAGCTTCCATAAAGTGCGGTGTTCTTAAAATAATGTTCAGGATTTACTACTGGGTCGGATGCTGCCAGACATCGGCACTATTCGAGCATTCTCGGATGTGTGTTCGGGCTCTCATTTTCAAAACGTCAGTAGTTAAACCTGCCGTCTGCAAATGTATAAAGACGGGTTTACACATTTGGCATTCGCCGAGCAGCGAGCTAGTGCTCGCCCAATCCCAAGCATCTGACTTGTTCGACGAATGTTTGCTCCCTTTGATTTGTCCAAAAGACGAACACTCGGTGGGTAGGGCGAACCCCGAATGTTCGTTACTCGGCAAATAGCAAGCAACTCATCCACACTACTAGGGATTCGGCGAGCGGTTGCTAGCTACTCGCCGAATAACGAATGTGTGGAGCCGCCTTAAAAACCGACACGCGGTGGGTAGGGCGAACCCCAGATGTTCGTCACTCGGCAAATAGCAAGCCACTCATCCACTCTACTCGGCGAGTGGTTGCTCGGTGTTTGCCGAATAACGAATGTGTGGAACCGCCTTATACTTGAGTTTTCGTGACGTGGCGGATGACATTTGGTAATTCTTACACCTCCCGCCTTATAAAATGAATATTTTTAATTCGTTCGTGAACGTCCTTCTCAACGGGGCTCATGGCCTCAAACATGTGCTCATCACTGTTATAAAGATTCATTTTATCAGGTAGGAGCTGTAAAAATGACCTAATGTCATCCGCCACGTTACGAAAATCCAAGTATAATAACCAGATGCCTTGTTCCGCCGGCGGGCGTGCGCATGCGAATAACAAGCCACTCATCCACACTACTCGGGATTCGGCGAGCGGTTGCTAGCTATTCGCCGAATGTGTGGAGCCGCCTTAATGGCTTGTTCCGCCGGCGGGCGCGCGCATGCGCAGGTTCGTGCCCGAGTCGGCGCGCTGGCTGCTGACGAAGGGGCGCGTGGAGGAGGCGCGCGCGGTGCTGC
>BLKR01001196.1:227383-324921 GCA_011170035.1 Teleogryllus occipitalis | reverse complement strand
ATAGGACAAGGAAGATGAAGGAAAGATCGCGCGTGGTCTGGGGTCCGTTTGGGATACTACTCCGGCCTTCGCCTGGTGTTGATCAGAGAAACCATGGAAAACCACCGATCAGAGCAGACGGCCGCTGGAATTCTCCTCCAGACAGCGACTGAAAGCTGGTTCAAGTTCACCTGCTATCTGGAGGACAAGTCTAGCTGCTGACAGCGCTGACAGGTAGATTCCTTCATGGTTTCTCCCATCAAAATCAAGTGAATCTCGCAGAACTTTATCAAATGGACCACAGATCACTTGCAATCAACACTTTTGCTTCCTTGTCTTATTCTCTTCCCTTGCTTTCACACACACACACACACATTCCATTACCGCACATTTCGCGGGACGCGTCGGGCGTTTGGAGCCTAGCGTGGCGGGGACAGTGCGTTGCGTCGCTGGGAAGAGAGGCCTGGAGAGGGGAATCCCAAGGAAGCCGAACTCTCCTTCCAATTGGAACCCCCACCTCGGAGAATATAACATGCACTTCATTAACGTGCTATTGCAGTTGGCGAGACCGGAAAAAAATAATGCGTCTGCGAGAAAGTTGTGTTCACAACGCCACATGAACTGTCGCTGGCCGTTGTGGCCCAAAAAGCTTGCAAGAGGGATACCTTTAATTGAACATGCGCCCGAATAAAATCTAAAGAATAATGTTTAAGCAAACATGCAACAAGAAAAGGGTCATCTTGAACTTCACTGGTCTTCGTGCCATCACTCTAGGTTTAAGAAGTGTAAGAAGTGACTATTCCTACCAAATATATTTACAGAAAATGCTCAAATGCCATTTCCTCAAAAACAGCTCAAATTTTTTTAGAACTTTTCGTTAATTGCACTGTAAGATGACATTAAAGTCATTTTATTTTGTCGCTACATCTGTTGCAGTAGAGAGAAGGTTAGGTAATGTTGCGCGCAAAAAAGGTGAATTTTCGGCAGAAAAACTTATTACGTGGCCCTGGGAGCGAAAAGGAGATAAATCCAAGTGCTAAATTTAGAAAAAAACTTGATTACCTTGTGTAGCCAAAATCCATGTTTTGTGGGTCCTTGATACCCCAAAATTGATTGAAGGTAAAACATTTATCCGTCCGTTCGTCCGTCCGTCTGACTGACTGAAGAACGCTAGCGATTAAACCGTTCAGCGGATTTTCTCAAAACTGAACATTCCATGATCGATCTAGCTGATGTCGTAGCCCCTTGAATTGGAAATGGATATTTTAATTTTGGAAAGTAATTTCCATAAGCCCCAGGGACATTTTCAAAATTTTAAAAAATGTCTCAATCGATTTTAATTAAATTTGATTCTTGAATACCGTAATGGACGTTTAAGAGAATTGTGTAGGTCTCATTCATCAGGAGAACTTTTATTTTTTGAAAACTAAAGAATTTAAATATTTTTCGGTGTATTCCTACAACAAAAATATTAAAAACAGATAATTTTGCCCTTGTAAAATCTGTTCCGTAAAGATAGTTCTAAAGTAGTAAAGCAAGATAGTAGTAAAGTAAAGATAGTAAAAATTATGAAAATTTTAGTATTTGTCGCGTAATTTTGTGTCAAATATTGGCATTTTTTAAACAATTTTTCTTAAAACCGACACATTTTTTTATTAAATTGGGATCTTTGATAGCAGAAAAGACGCTTAAGGAAATGGTGCAGGTCTCATGTTCGTTAAAATGCCTTATTTTGGGAAAAAGTTAGTAAAATTTGGCTTCATTCAACTAAAATTGTGATAATACATTTGTTTCTAATGAAATGTGTTTATCCAAAATCTATCTTCAAATAAGGTCATATTCAATTTTTTGAAAATATGAGTATTTTTTGTGTTATTTGGCGACACACAGAATCGCCCGCTTCCAATTTACTTTGCTTCGCGAACGTAATTCCTAACAGTTGGATGCTTCGAAAGTTAGAATATGTATATTATTTCATATTTCTTTGCTCGTTTCTTACATTCGACCTTTTGTTACACATCTTCACATTACTCTTTTAGAAAATATTTAATTTTATATTGAAATTATATGCATGCACTTAATATTGGCAGTATATGCACTTAAAATATCCAATACACGCGCTTGAAACACAGAATAGCGGAAACATAAATATTGTGAACAACAGATAACATTTATGTACATAAATGTTCATTTTACACTGTAGTACAAAAGGCGTAAATTAAAAATATATTTTCAAACATTATAATAAACAAAATAGTTATTGAGCAAGAGAACCAATATCGTTACAGGATGCCGTAACATTGAATCCAGTTTACTAAGTTCATACGCACGAATAAAGTTACAGGAAGTAAATCATTTCAGGCGAAAACAATCTTATCAGAAGACTATCGGAAATATTATGTTGATATTGTAACATTAGCATGGCATGGAAATATGCAATTATGAAAAATAAAAATAGGCTACTTATGTTTTATTTTTGATGAGAGATAAAGTTATGTAAATTTCCTTTCGATATGCGCAATCGGTAAATATATGCAATTGCATGACGTTCCGCAGTTTAGTAATGAGTTTTACAAAAGTGGCGACTGAGATGTGGTAATTTGGAGAGAAATTGTGGGGTAAATAGTGTTATACTACCATTTCTAAGGGCGAGAAAGTCTGCTAGGTTAAAGTTTTATTTTATATCATTACGATTTCTTATTGGTTTCCAGAAAAGTGTTGGCACTTAGCACTCTTTACTTTGTAAGGCCTCAATTTTTCTTGACCAAAAATGGGAATTCAAATACGTGACATGCCAGAAATTCTCCAAGGCGAAATTGTTCGTACATGTGTAATATTTTTGACTCTAGAGCAAGGAATATGAGACACCAAGATAAAATGTACATCACAAATACAAGTACGTCTTCGTACACAAAATATATCCTTGTGAATACCATTGATCATTAACGTAGATGGTAATCATGTTTTGTAGCAATCACTGTAATATTTGATAATCTCACTGGACTTTATTCTTTATTTACTAGATATTTGTGATTCTGCTGTGGTAAAAGCCCTACAGTTTTGACGAAATTCAAATTCAAGTCCCCTTACTTCCCAATTCGTGGTGTGTCCGTTTTTTATACACCATGTGGTTCATTAACTCCCAATTTCGCGAGGAATGTTTTCTCTTTTCATTTGCTTTTTTTTTCCTCATAGTGCATTTCCAGCGTAACTACTATATGCGGCGTTCCTGAAATTACAAAAGCTTTATTGTCTAGATGCAAACGAGGTCATGTCATCATTAGCTTTACGTACCATTGCGACAATACACGAATTGAAAAATAACTTGGATGTTTCTAGAATTGATCATTGGAGTGGAAACAGAGAATTACACTGAACAGAGAATTGACATCTAAATTACAATGATTGATTATTCAAAAGGGGCACAAAATATATTCATACAACAGGATAAGATGTACTTTTTATGCTCAAATATGTTTTAGTAATATTTTTTCTTGGTTCAAGAGAAAACATGTGTTTAATTTTTGTTTTCTTTCTCTTAAGCGTCGTCTCCAGACAATAAATTGAATACAAACTAGTTGGATTTCTGCGAGATTTCCATACTTTGTATCTCATTGTGTATCAAGGTAATGGAGCTTCATACTAGGAAGTAGGACCTATTTGAGAATTGACTTTGATTTTGATCTGTGAATTACAGCATTTAGGCCCGGTATTGTGCATGGGAAAACTCTAATTTTGCTACTCGTTTATTAGCTCCGTACTACGAAATTGCTCACAATATTATATTTATTTTAATTTTACTTACATTTTAAGATTTGGAATGTTTCCGACTACCTGTCTGTAAATTTCAGGTAAGCAGAGAACCTAAACCTCCAAAAATGTAACAAGTGGCCCAAAGAGGTATTGTTGTGTAGATTATAATTTAAAAAATCTAATTGGGGCCTAAAAATCGAGTTTAAAGAGCTGAGAATGCACGATTGTTTTTGTTTTTACATTCTCGTATACTTACGTATATATGTAGTGTACAGAAAGTTATGTAATGCTGCGGAAAATCGATTTCAACGGAAATCCACGTTTTGAGGTCCCCTGATACCGAAAAAGTGCTTTTTAAATGTCCCTCCGTCCATCTGTCCTTCTATCTGTCCATACGCTCGTCTGTAACCATCACTAACGCCTAAACCATGCGTAAGATTTTTTCCAAAATGAATATTCCCCGGTCAATCTGTCTCGAGTCGAAGCTTTGCGATTTTGAAAAACATTCTGTAAAATATGGAGTGCTTTGCATGAAGTCCCTGGGATATTTTCAAAACTTTCTCAAAAATGGCACCAAATTTTCTCTTTAAATTCTTTGAAGGAATAGAGTGAAATACGCATATAAAGATGACATAGGCCTGTTTTTCACAGTCAACTCTGAATTTTCAAAAGTTTTGTAATAGTTTGAATTTTTTCATCTTCCTGCAATTACAAAATTAAGATAGAGATTTTTCCATCAAGTAAATTTTTCTCCATAGTTAGTCCTTTAACTTAGTCCTTTAACTTAGTCCTTTAATAGTTAGTCCTAACTTTAGTCCTTTAACCTTGTACACTTTTTTGAAATTTTAATAGTTTTCGCGCAATATTGCATGCAAAATGTGCAATATTAAATTATAACAAAAACAAGATTTTCTAGTAAACGGCTCCAAATTTTTTTAAAAGATGTTTGTCGGGATATATGCTAAATGTACTCTATAAGATGACATAAAGGCCATATTTATCTATTTTGCTTTTTCAAAAATAGCAAAAATGTAATTTAAAAAAAAATATCTTTCACGTGTTTAATATACACATTTCCAACAATTTGTATGCATTATTACATTTGTAAGTGGATGTGCTTCAAATGACTTCTTATTAAGTTTTTCGGAAACTCAAAAGATTTCTGTGAAAGATGAACTTCAAATTTCGTATTTACAGAGACGCTTAAACCCCATTTTCTTAAAAATGGCTCCAAATTTTTCAACAAAAAATGTCTTATGGAACGAGGTTTTATTCTCCTTTACTATTCTTAAAGTAATATTTCGGTTCTACCATTAGAAAAAAACATGGATTTTGGCTACATCACGAGTTAGAGGATTTTTTTTTTCAAAATTTAGCCACAGATTTTATCCACTTTTTCATTACGAGAACCCAGCTATAAGAGATTTTCTGGCGAAAACTCGTCGTTTTCTGGCGCACGATTACATAACTTTCTCTTCTTGCGGAGAATTCGTAAGGCGAGAAAGTAAAACGAAAAATTGATAAAATTTCAAAAAAATTTACTTTGGGCTGCGATAGATGGCTGTTGGCAAAAGTATGTGGCATACTAAAGAAATTAAAAAACTAACTTGTACGAGAAAATCTGTGCCACTTGTAGCACCACTACGTTTCAGGAACGATTGCAACGTGATTTGCTGCGTAGTAAGTCTTGTGGGCTGGAGGAGCGGCTGCTGAATTCGAAGTAGACTATTTTATACTATTCTACATTTTTCGTCTAAAATGTGTTAGACGCACTCCTGGGAAAATTTCTCAATCCAGATATTGCAAATTTACGGAATTTTGTCGATGACGTCTTATCAGTCGTAGAAACCGTGATGATTTTTGTGGAGTTAAATATGGAAATTAGTTGAAAAGAAAGATATGTACGTATACATATTGTGGCAAATAATGTACCTTCTAGAATGTTGCTATTTAGTGAGAAAATTTAATGTAATTAAAAACATTATCACAAAGGAAATTTTTAAAGAAGCATGAAAATTGAAAGACCAAATCGTATTAACGAAACAATGATAATAACCCTGAAAAGGTCAGAAAGGATAATTGATTAAATTCTATAAAGTAAAAAATTGATATCGCAACGTGTCTCTTTGGAAACGAGAATTGGACAATGACCAAGAAAAAGAATTCAAAACTACTTGTTGCTTATATGAGATTTCTAAGATAAGACTTTCGGACAGGAAAAGGAATTCAAAAGTTTATGAAGAATTTGGGGATGTAGTCTTCCAGAGAAGATTAGTAACTATAGTAGATATTCTTGGAGTCAACTCATTGAAAGGATGAATTACAATCGATTGCCGAAAATAATATTTCAATACAATCCACAAGGGCGAAGAAACCCTGCTCTTTCGAGGAAGAAACACACTTGTCTATATTTATAACCTTGCTTATTTGTAGTTATCTATTCTGTTGTGCTTGTTTCATCTTGTTTTTATAACATTATTTTTTTATTAAAGGATAAAAACCATAGGACGAAGATATATATTTTTTGACCGAGCAATGCGAGATACTGTTTTAACTGTTCAGTATTTCGCTTGTCTATAAATTAGTTTGCTACGTAGTCACGACCATACGCTGTATGTGAGTTTCTTCCAATTTAGCATGAGTAATTTAGCTCGATTTAATATTTCTTTTTTTAGCTTTTCATTTGTAAGTAGCTTTCTTTGTTTGTATCATTTTCGAACTCAATTCACTATGCCTTCAAAATGGACGCTGTACTGCATCAGCACCGCACACTTTCTCTTATTATTTGTAACTTACACATAATATTCTAACAGTAGCTGATCTCAAGTTGAACAAGCTCGTTTGAACTCATTATACTTTGAATTTACGCAACCAACGCCCGGTTACTTCACGTTGGGGTCGTTTCATTTACCTGACAAATATCTCTGCGAGTTTCTATCTCGTAAACATATTTTCCCTGGGTTTTGACTTGAAGTGAAGCGCGTAGATTTCCGCATTCTTCGCTCTTATTCATTACACTACTAAGGTAATGCATTTTAGCGACCTCTACGTGTAGAAAAGTGCTTACCCTCCTTAATATTTAAAAAATCAAAAATTTTAATGCAAATGCCATTTGTTTCAATGAATTTTGTGCATTATACCTCTATGCCTAAAAAAGTTTAAAATATTGAAGACATTTTTGAGAAAATCTTTTATACGCTCTTGAGGAAAATTCCACGAAATTTACTAATAATTGGAAAAAGAGTATGTGAAATTACTTGAAGATCTAGTTTTGCAGAACAGATTGCGTTAAGAAAGAAATATCTAGTTTCAGTAGTAAAAGCTTAGGAGATGTTGGAATAAACTTCGAACTGTTGTAATTTTCGAAACTACAGATGTTTGATGAATGTTGGAACTTTACTACTTTATTTCTAACGTTTTGGCCAATCAGGGCTTCATCGTTCAACTTTTCTTCTGTAATAAAATTTGTTTGTCATGAGCCATCATGAGCACACACGTTGTTTGAATGGCAAAAGCTTTATAGGCTGTGACGAAGAGCAGATGTTTGATATTTTTGAATGCGTGGTGATTTCATAAAAACTCTTATCCGATCATTGGGCCTGATCACTGACCGAATACGAATGGTCCAGGAGCAGAGAAATGAATTGGCTAAAAGATGAGAAAGTTTCTCAAAAAAGCATAATCTCTATTTCTACTTTCACTAATGAATAAATATATAAATAATGAAATAGTTGATCAATTATTGTTATGAGTGTCGTATGAGTGTTAGATTGAAGATTCATTCTCTGGGTCATAGCCGAGCCCCGCAGTGAAGCGCTGCACACTTAAAATGATGCACACTGATGAAAATGAAAATATATCAAGAGAATGAAAGAAAAGAAAGAAATGTACACTTACCCCTTCTCTACAGCCACAGTCATTTGAAGTTAATAGAATGAATTTTAATATAATTTCTTCATTACATTAAATACGTCGCAACATTTCAATCGATGAAATGTCTAGAAAAGACATGATTCTGTGAGCAAGAGAAGAAATATTGCTACATACGGACATCTCTCATCATGAAAGTATAATTAGAAAATAACCTACTTTTTATTGATCTTTCAGTGAGGAGTTTATATGTTTGATTCATCATTAGGATTAATACGTGAATGTTTTGGTATAAACTTTTGCTATAATTATTTTTTCTTTGGCTCCATATGTATTTTCTATAAATGATTTAAATTGCTGAAAACTTGGGGAAATTTTTCTTGATTAGCTTCTATAAAACTTTCAGTTGATACAATATGATCATTAACTGATTTTATTCGGGTGTGTTCTACAGAAGGTGGGGTTTCTGTAGATAGAAAGTAGAAAGGAAGATATAAATCTTCCTTTTTACTTTCAAAAAAAAGTTTTTTGGGGCGGCGATTGATGGCATCAGGCAAGAAGGAGGGGAAATACAGGACAGCACCAGTCACAAAAAGGAAATTATAAAACTTTACTACGAGAAAATCTGTGCCATTCTGTAGCACCTCTAGTTTTCTTGTGCAATGATTTTTTATGTCCTGAAGATTTAGGCTGGCTGTTACTATTCAATACATTGCCCTGAGAGGAGGACTTAGTTGGAAGTTTTCTTTTGGCTAAAGGAGGAAATTTATCTTCATTAATTACTGATGTTAAGTCTTGTGATTGTGGAATTTCAGGTTCTGTTTTTCAGTTCGTGAGCTTTCAGGAACTTCAGTGGTTTTCGTTGCCTCATTTTCAGAAGATTTAGATGGGCCATGATTGGTAGTATGACCCTCTTGCTTACATAGGAAACAAGAAATAGTTTCAGTAGAAAAATATATTCTGTATGTTGTGTCTTTATAAAAGAATATTGTTGAATTAGGTAACTTCATGACAACATCGAGATTTATAAACACTTGCCTTCTGAAACTCAAAATATGAGATAAGCTAGGCTCTGATATGCCTGCTCTGACGAAGGAAACTTTAGTCGATGTTTTAATTCCTTTTTGATTTAGAACTTTTACGATTTCTTCGTGGGGTATTACTGGGCAAACGTTGGAGATGATGACTCTTATATGCTTATTAATTAAGGGTCTTATGTTTATCTATTTCTATGAATTTGTGTGTATCTGTTATACTCTTAGCTATTTCAGAGCTTGAGAGAAAAATGCAGATCCTGTTATTGAATATACGAGATATGAAGTAGTTCCAGTAACATACAAGTAACTGGAATCAATAATTTATGCAATCTTGTTTGTGTATTCTTTAATGCTTAATACGTCTTGTGCATCAATGATTATAGCTTGATCTTTGCTAGGAAAAGTATCTTTCTGGGCAACATTAGCATAAGTTCCACTTACTTCGTGTTGTTGTTCTGTGTTGTTGGATGTTAGGGTTTCCCTGTAGTCAGAAAAACCCAGGTTGGAAACCATATCAGCCACGGTCGTGGCTGTCTTCACTCTTGGCATTGAGAAATTACTTTTCAACACTAATAACAGTAATCACCAATCGTGTACTTCAGTCGCGACACAATAATTTATTATTTGTCGTACAGCTCCGAGAATAACATTTGCTCCCTAGTTAAGGAACATGAATAAAGGGTTCGTTAACTTTTATAATCATTTTTTGACTCTGTTTCGTTATTTAAATCTCATTTATTAGATTCAGATTAGATTTTATTGTTAATTCTGCAATTAAGTATAGTAACTTGGTGGCAGAATGTCTTAATCTTACATGCATTAAACCTACATTCACTAACAAAAAGTTACAAAAAAGGTGTTAATTAAAAAATAATAGTAAATAGTACATAACATCATCACGCAAACCTTACTCCACTTCACTTCACTGCACAACACTTAACTGTGACGCATTTCTTTCGCATTCCCTTCCCTCCACTTCACTTCATAACACTACACTGCGCTGCACTGCACTGCACTGCACTACATGAATAATAATAAAATGATAACAATAATAATAAAGGTAATAATAACAATACTACAACTGATATTTATACTAACAATTAAACAACTTACTTTGTAGGAAATACTGCTAATCTAACAGTGGAAACTTAACATTGATACCTATAACCTAATATATAATTAACTAGAAAACTAATTTATTTTTAAACTTGCTCAAGCTTTGAGGAAAGGGTTCTAAGATCGTTGCAGGCAAACTGTTCCAGTCTCTAATAGTTCGGTTTGTAAATGAAAATTTCCCATCCGTTTTCTGTATTCTTGTCTTAATTTTATGCACGTGATCCGCTCTACCGAAGTATGTAGGTTTTCCTAAACGACGGTGTATTTCATTCCAAGCAGGATAGCCTGTGTATGCTTTGTACATAGCATAGAGTCGCAGCTTAATCCGCCTCTTTTCGAGTGATTCCCATGCACCTCTATTTTTTGATCCTCTGAAAGTAAATTTCGATGCTCTGCGCTGGACCTTTTCTAGATTACCTTGCTGCGATATTCTGCGCGGGTCCCAACATACCGCGCCATATTCTAATATGGGTCGGACTAGTGACATAGAAGCTAATTCTTTACCTCTCACTGTACTCTTCATTCATTCATTTCATTTCTCATCATTCATTTATAAGTTAATAAATATCACCGTCAAATTAAATCCCTCCTTCTACCCTGCTTGGACATTCATTTGAGAAGTTAGTACTAAAGCTGTTTCTTTTCACATGGGTATTTTGATTGTGAGCATCGTTGGCGACTTGTTTAAGTGCGGTTTCGGCGCACTGCCCGGCGCGGCGCGGCGCGGCTCGGCGCGCCCTCTCGCCCTCCCGCCCGCCCGCCCGCCCGCTCGCGCGCGTTGCGTCAGTCCGCGAGCGCCCTCAAGTAGCGTCTTCCGCGGAGCGCGCGTCATCCGGTCGTTACCCGCCGATTGTCCAATCGACGCCCGGCTCCGCGCACCCGGCGTCGCGGCGACGCGGCCCAGATGGTCTCCGCCAGGCCAGACGAGCCTCGTTCCACACCAGCCTTGTCCTAGGGCCGTGTCCCTGGCGGGAAGGAATCAGACACGTTAGCATACTCCTCGCGCAACTTGTCTTGAACGATGGATTGAAGAAATGCGGGCGGAGTGGGGGTATTAGTTACAAAGTCGGCCACTAGAGTATTTACAGCAATGCCAACTTCTGGAAAATCAAAGTCGTACCTGCTACGTGTACGACCAGGTCATCGCTCTACGTAGGCAACAGCAGGGACACTAGTCAGGAGTTTTAGGAACCTCCCTTGAAGGATCTGGACCTGCCTCAGCCATTTTTTTAGATAATGGCAATAAAGATAAACAGAAGTTCTCGATTAAGAAAGCAACTAGCTTTGACTAACTTCTGTTTCGCGCCAACGAAGTTTTAATGCTTGGAATGTTGTCATCAGTGCTCGCTGCGAGTTTTTGCCTTCAACTGCTCATTGCTCAAGGGAGGGGGAAGCAAGGTCATCGTTCAAGAAAAGTTGCGCGAGTAGTACGTATGAGTAGTTAGAGGTCTGCTATGGAAAATTGGAAGGTATGAAGGCATTCGTGTCCCAATGGAGGCGAATTTTCAACAATGGTTCATATGGGTCAGGCACTATTCCTGGACACGAATTCTGCAGGCCAGTTGCTCTAACAGGTTGTTTTGTTTCCGATCAATTTACGCGTTTGACTGAGCACTATGCATTAAACAATGGAGCAGGAACCGCACCCATCCTAAACCTTCCTCTCATCCTAAGAGCCGGAAGTTCGACTAAACAATCTTCCCAATATGATCCATTCTCCATTATCTCGATAAACTGCGGCAGTATTAAATGAAAGTAGTTTTAAGCCCAAGTATCTCATTGGCATTTGGCGCCTTAGAACGAAGTTATTCTGCTTCAAAAGGAGCTTTAAAAGTGAAATTATTAATCTACAAGTGTTTTGTTACACAATTTTCTTTTTCAGCGACTCGTGACACTTTGCAAATAACTAATACATAACTAACTTTAACATTACCCAATTTTGTGTGAGGACACTTCATCTGGAGTCCTTCTTATAACTTTTTGAAATTCGTGAATGGAGATAAGTCTGGATAATGAGGATTTGAAAACACTCTTCTTAGATTATGCGGGGAAATATGTTTCATTTGAGTAATTCTTAGGAGAAAGTGGATTGTATTGTATTTTAGGAGTAGAATTTTTGAAACAGCAAATTACTTACTGCTAGAGAAAACGGTAGGGTGTATTCGAGGAAGGAGAGATGAGCTATTAAGGATGAAAATCTTCGTGTAATTGATTATTCGAAATTTATCAGGAAGGATCTTGTTCTCGAATGTTTTCAGCGGTTTTATCACCGTGAGGGCAGCACGTCCCCATTTGGGACATGTATGTATGTATGTTCTTTGGTGCACTAGCCTCTGACGAAGCCTTGGCTTACCAGCGGCGTCCCAGCCTTGCGGCCATGGGTTACGGGGTACGTGTGGTTAGCAGATAGGCATGCCTACGCCGTGTACTGGTTTTCTCAACCTGAGAAGAGAGTTTTCTCATCGTTACACAGCAATGTATACAAGAACATTGCACCGGGAATCGAACGCGGGGTCAGGTCATGGAATATTGGGGTACAATTTGTTATATTTTGAACGTGAACGCTGTACTGTGATATGAATGATATTTGATTGCTGTGACAGTGCGTTATCAATTCCTGTTGTCTTCATTTTATATTTTCAGTTTTTTTCAAAAATATTAGAGAGACTTTTACACACGAATGGAAACCCCAGGAAACACGACGCGCCAAATTCCCAGGAAACACGACGCGCTTTCAGATTGCCAACATGCATTTAGAAAATCAAAATCTACGGAAATAGCTACAATTTTTTCTTAAAGATATCGCCTCATCATTGAATCAAAACGAACCATCTATTGGATTATTTTTAGATCTTTCAAAAGCTTTTGACATTATTGATCATAATATTTTACTTTCAAAATTACCTTTATATGGAATCCGTGGTATTGCCCTACGTTTGTTATTTCCTACCTTAAACAGTGATCTCAGAGAATAGAAATACCTTACTGTAAGGATGGGACTTTATGCACACACCTTCCGACCCTGTGCCAATTGCATGTGGAGTCCCGCAGGGAGCGATATGCCCTCGACGATTCAAAACGGAAGAACAGTTCTCTTTTTGGATGATATCAACATTCTTTGCGATAAAGAAATCGTAAATAGTACAATATTAGATTTTCAAATTGGTTCCGTAGTAAATGAAATGAAAACTGTTTTAATGCAGTTTTATATTTCAAATAAACAATTCTGTACTTCATTGAAAATGAATGGTGTACCATTGACTGATGTTAAGGCAACAAAATTTTTAGGTCTCTCAATTCAGTCAAACCTTAAATGGAACGTCCATTTAAATGAATTGAACATAAAATTAAGTTCAGTATGCTTTTCGTTCAGAATTCTTTCAAATTCAGTCAGCCTTCATACTGCTCGTGTATATTTCGCGAATGAACATTCTCGCCTAAGATATGGCATAATATTATCGGGAATACATCTTATAACTCCCAGACGTTTAGATTACAAAAAAGAGTACGAATAATAAGCAAATCCCATCCACATGATGTTTGTAAGTTTCTCTTTATTAATCTAGGGATTTTACCATTACCTTGTCTGTTGATTTACGAATCATGGTTTTTTTTGGTCAAAAATGGCCTACTTAAAGGCGGGAATATATTTTCAGAAAACGTGTCTATAACACTCGTAATCATATACATCTTTGCCAGAAGACATTAAACGATTAAATTCGATAGAAAAGTTTAAATACAAAGTGATATCGTTTCTGCTGCATAACTGTTTCTATACAATTAGAGACTATACTGAGCATCAAAACGAAAGTAACATTTATTTTAACAGTGATATTTAATGTATTATTTACCATTTGAACTGTGTAATTCTAAACAACCTGTAAAAAGTATTGAACCGTCGTTTCTGGGTCAATGCCTCCCCCCCATCTTGATCAGGTTTTTCGTCCAGTTTCGCTGATCCTTTGAGCAAATGCAGAGATGGTGCCTTTTTTTGCTTCTGGACATAAATGTAACTTCATTATCTGTGGACGTCTGCTAGAATTCAGTGGGAAATATAGTTATTCAAACTATCGTTCTCCATGTTGTCTCGCGAGGAAGTATTATTCCTTCACGAAGGACATGATGAGGGATTAGAGCCCAAATTTATCGCTGATTTGCCCTTGAAAATAAATTGTATTGCATCGGGGCGCATATTTTGTTAATAATTCTTGCAAATAAAGCTTTGATATTCTGCTGAATTTGGCATAAAATTATGACCATTTAATTTTTTTAGTAATGTATTTTTACCTCTTCAGTATTATATTTCATACAAAGAAAATGTAATAGTGATCTTTTGAGAGCTGTTAATGAGTGTTTGGAAACTTTACGATCGTCATTTCCTTCTTCTTAAAGATGTAGATGCCACAATATATTCTAACAGAATCGCGACTTCAGTAATTACTTAGTAATTAATTACTTACTCTTTCCTTCTTCTGATGAAAAATAAAGTTGTCGCTTACGACATGGACCCGTGCTTCTGTTATTTTTCTTGATTCTATCAAAGCCCTAGTGATTTATATTTAATAATTACCAAGCCATGTGAGTGGGATGCAACATTTAAACTCTCAGCTTAATAACGCTAATCGTCATTATTTTCAGTTCAGTCTTTTTCCGATTAAATGTCATGTGAGGTGTGGGAATGTTGTGATGCGTCCTTTCTGTCAAGTATGCTGTAAGAGATTCAACTGTCCAATAAAGTAACGTAAATCGGAGAGTAATGTTAGGGGCGGTTATAGTTACGGTTTCTCCCCAAAGATAGAAACGTCTTTGTTTCTAAGTAATGTGGTATTCACAATTTTTTGGTAATGTTACCGGAAAAATCGTAATTATATTTTTTCACAAAGAAAACTCATTAAGTGGAAACGTGACTCGCTTACAGAATTAGCAAATCACGTCTTCAGCTGACTTCTCTGTCAACCCCCTCCCTCCGTGTAAATTGATGTAGGAAATGCAAAACGAATTTTCTCTATCACGTTTCTTTATTTACCGATCACAATTTTTTCAAAATCCGTGAGTTGTTGAGAAAATTTACATTTTTGAGGCTTTGCAACTTGTAAGGAATAATGAAAACACATTTTAGGACACTAAGTAAGTCGTTGTCGAAGTGAAAAGTGATGGGATCAAGGGGTTGTGATTGAGCATTCTCAGTGCCAGTGTGGTTATATAGTAATATTCGTTAGGTTGTAGCATGATTATTATTTCTTCATTAAAAGAATGCATCGAGCTTTTTTGCCTGGATGCGCTCAAGTGTCGCCGGCGCTCATCACGCGACACGTTCTTTTTGTCCGCGTGGGGCCACATTAACTCGTTCTTTGGGGCGGGTCGCGAGAAACGTTCTCGTTGTTTGAACCAGCACTCGACCCGTTCTCTTTTATTTCCCGCAGTCCGAATGCCTCTAATTTATTCGGCGACTTTTGGAAGCGGGCGTGCGCATGCAGAATGTGAGTCACCGAGGAAAAGGCTGCGCCACGGGCAGTGCGTTCGCGCTGGCCTCCGCTCGGTCGCGCGAGAGCCAAGCAAACCGCTTTCATGAGGCTCTCCATCATCAAAGAAACCGAGAAACGAATTCCCAGAAATGCCCAGGAAAATCATCTCTTCGGCCAACGAGGAGATTCCCGACAGAGCAGTAATATAGTAGACATTACAACAAAATTGCATTATTACTTTTCCTGTATTTCGTATAGAGAAGGCTATGTACTTCTGCAAGAAATCAGTGTCGACATTTTGCCAGAATAATCGTTTTGATGGTCTCTGATACCGATAAAAATGTTTTTTTTCTTTCTTCCCTATACTGCGGTATAGCGAGGAAAAATATTGGAATCACTTCAACAATACAATCTCGAATCCTCAGTTGAAAAATCTCTGTTGAAGGTTCTTTTTATCAGCTGCAACTGTAATTTTTGAAAAATCTGAAGAATACATCAAAGTGACGTTTATGTCAAGTTATTCAACGCGGGTAGCTCTATCCGCACAAAAGTTTAAAGAAGACATTTGGAGGTGTTTTGAGAAATTCTTTTTTAAAAATGTTTAATAATTAAAATTTAAAATGCCTATTTTCACTCAAAATTACAGAAAAAGTACTTAATTCTATCCTCACAAAAATACTATTCATATTTTCAAAAAAATATATATGTCATCATTTCAAGATTAATTTTGAAGACCAGATTTTATTCAGAAGAAAAATCTCTTTCTTCGTAGTTGTAGGAAGACGCCGACAAAATTTTGAGCTTTTCCAATTTTCGAGAATTCAAATATTTCAACCAAGAACCCCCAGAACTTGAAACATCGGTTTCAAATTCAAAGGAGTTGCGACATCAGTCAGAAAGACAGAATTATCGATTTTAATGAAACTCTTGGTCACGGTTTAGCTGCTAGCATTGTTCACGGACACACGGCCAGACGTTTTGCTGTAAACCAATTTTTCGGTATTACGCACCCGGTATTCTGACTACTCAACGTGTTAGAGGAAGTAATAAACTACATGAACAAGAATTATCCTCTATTTCAGTATTAGGGATCTACAGTACGAATTTTTCTGGCGAAAAATCCCCGTTTTTCGCTGTAGTGTTGCATCACTTTCTCTATACTACGTCTGTAGTATGCACGAACGTGAAAATCTTCATAACTGTAGTTGTATACACCAAAAAGACCGCCCTTACTGTATAAGAAGAGAAAGGATCATAATCGTGGGCTGGAAAACGGGGAATTTTTTACGGAAAAACTGTTGGCAAATTGATGCCTACCACGATCGCATTATAAGTATTATGCTTATTTTAGTTATTATTCTATTTTCCTTCTTCTTACTATCATATTTATTGTAGTAAGAATAGTCATATTTATCTTCTAATAGTATTATTTATATATTTCTTATTAACATGATTTGTAAATGACTTAGCGTATACTCAGAAGAATAGATTATCGGCGAAAATTATGAGTCACTAGTTGCTGATTACACAGCTTCTGAATGATGTAGAAATGTCTTATAGAACATAGAAAGTTCTATCAGAACATTCGAGAGAGATGTGACGACGTACTATAATGTCTCTTCAATGAATGTGTAATTTGAAAGTAGCAAAGCCCACCAAAAGTCAACTAGTTGTGTGCTGATCAACTAAAGCAGTGCAACTCAATGCTTGAGTTGGTCAACAACTCAATGCAGAAGGCAAGTTCAAAAGCGAATTCTCCTGTCTTCTCGAAGACATAGGTGAAATTCGTGACTCCCTTCAATTTTGAATTGATCCATGACTTCCTTGCATGGCACGAATCCATTCTGTGCAATGTGTCGATAAATGAACACGAGATAACTGCCTATGTGAACATGGTTTCGTGCTGTAGAACCTTGTGTCAATAATTCAGGAGGTCACATGACGATTAGATGCGATAGTGGAAAGCAGAAAAGTCAGATGGGTTTGTACTGATTGACATTTCATGCTGAATTTATTACTTCCAATAATGTGCTGTTTTCACATTAGAACTATGTTCACTACTCACTGACAATTTTTTTTACGTCAAAACGACATACCACCTTCATATTCGTCTATAGCGCTGCGCATATGAACATGTCCAGTACGTTAAATTATTTCTTTCCTCTGTTTCTAAGGTGTGCAGGTAAACATTATTAAAATATCGTGTATTAAAAATGTACGACGCCAACAATAGAGGATTCGAAGTAAACACGTAGTGATTACATAAATAATAAGAATTCAAGGGAAGTGGTGTGTAATCAATAAACGAGGAAAATAGTGGAATTTATTGTGATAATGAACTTGTTATGGGCACGTGAGGCCGTGAGTTTAATCACTGTACATTATTTGAGTAACTCCTCGAGTGTGCAGATGTGCGTATGTGTGATTTCCATCACTCACGCCTAGACCAAATCCCGTGCACCAATCGACACATATGAGATGTCATTTGACGCGTCTCGGTTTCCTGATGGGGAACTGGTAATTTGTTTTTAAATTCAAAGGAATTTCCAAAAATGTGTTTTGGCGCGTTTTGGCGCTGTGACCTTAGTGAGTAAGCCGGGAATTAAACCTACGCTACCTACACAGATCTATGGAGGTGGCCTTGAGTAAACTCCAGTACCCAGAGGCATAATTTTATATGCCATAATTTATTATTTTATATTTATATGCCATTATTCAATATGTCATAATTTTATTTCACGACGTTGGGAACACAGTTCTTGATATCTTTAAGTGAGCAAGTAAAGTTAATTTGAACTAAAGAGTGAATTGCGCGGCATATTTCATTTTACGTTAGCCATAAATTATCAACTACCATATTTTTAAAAGTAAATTTGCAAAAACATACGAACAGTATTGCCTTAGATCTTATAGTTTTGAATAATTTCAAGTGAATACGGAGAAAACAAGACTGTGAGTATTGTTGGAGAATAAATTGTAAGTTCGACTTTTCACTTTTGCATTTTTAAGTGTACAAATACTGATTCTCATATGAATGTGACCCAGAACTTATTCTTATAAAACTTATCTAACACCTTATTCACATATATGTATGTATTTTGGCACGACAGCTCCTTACGATCTAAGCCCTACCAGCGACGTCCCGACCTTGCGGCCTTGGTTTGCACATAGCGATCCCTACGCCGTGTATCTGCTCTTCTCAACCTGAGAAGTG
The DNA here is from genome assembly GCA_011170035.1 of Teleogryllus occipitalis. NCBI lineage: Eukaryota > Metazoa > Arthropoda > Insecta > Orthoptera > Gryllidae > Teleogryllus > Teleogryllus occipitalis. The sequence goes on along the minus strand of BLKR01001196.1, from coordinate 306,487 downwards.
AGCTTTCTCATCATCACGCAGCAATTGATTCTGGGACATTGCAAGGAAAGCGCACAGTTAATGTTTGCTCCGACCGGGAATCGAACCCGCAGTTGAGCCGTAGAAAGCAAACACGCTAACCAACGAAACACCAAGGCCTACCACCTTATTCGCATTAGCAACTAAATAGTCGGCTTTTAATGTTTTCTTACATTCGCATTCGAAATGATTAATAGAGAAATTGCAGGAGTGGAATTAAACACAAATTTGACCGAGTTTGTGGTTTATTAATCTCTTCAAAAACTAGGGGACAAAAATGATATGGAAGTGTTAAGCAAATCCTGGGAAGAATCAAATGTAGTTGTAGAAGATTTTGCGACAGAATTTGCGGAACTAATTGAGAATGATCTTATATTAGGATTAGAGAATAACCCAGAAGAACAGCTTACAGATGATCTTTGTGCATTATTGTACATATTAGCAAAAATCGTAAAAAAATCCCATTATCAATGCTTTCCAAGTATTTTTTACGGCGATTATAATTTTGAAATTGCAATATTACCAGTTCATATCCCGTGTGGATGTAACATACAAGGCCATTAAATGTTGATAATTTGTGAAGGGGAATATAACATTATCGGCTACTACGCTTCACTGGCAAGTCCAATGACAGATTCTGTAAGAACATATTTGAACAAAGCTACGCATGAAAGAAACGAAGAAAGAAAGAAATGTTCGACACATGAAAATACTTTTAAAACAGTTACGCGTCGGCAAAACCACATTCAACTAGTTAATTATCTGAGAGGATGGGAGAATCGACAGTCGATGAGGAAACAGTATCAGACGCTGAGGTATGTGTATCCAGTCAAAGAAAGGAGAAGGCGTGAGAAAGAGGAAGAAATCAACGACGGAGGAACGAAATGGGGCCAGTACTGCGCATCTTAAATGTAAACAAATGAATAGCGCGCTGTATGAGCTGGAAGGCAGAAGCTACTCCGCCACGGTGACAATCGGGTGGGTAGAAGCTAGTTAGCCGCGGTGACGGTCAAATGTATTAAGTCGGATGAGTAGACATCTTGTGCGGTCAAGAGATTATTCTAAACATGGTGGTTAATTTAACGAGAAGCAGTAATGGTATGTGACTGATGACCAATGGTACGTTGTCGATGTCCAAGAAGGTAGGGGCTCTTAATTTTTTTTTTTTTTTTTTTGCATATATATTACGCATAATTTTTGTGATGAGTATTATGCATATTACAAACTAAATCTTGAATGTGAAGAGCGTTCGATGAATTCTGAACCGTGACTTGAGCCCGTTGTTCGACCAACTTCTCTGTTCTCCGTACGAAAGATCGCTGCCCAGCTGAGCTGCAGGCATCTGAAGGTTCGTACGCCTGACGGTCTCGCAAAGTGCGAGCTGCATCGTGTTGTTATTCGCTTCCTTCAAGAAGAAGGGAATGACGGGGGTACCCAAATTTAGGGGCCGCTTTTAATCAGTAGTCCATCATGTCGTACTCGATCGAAGTATTTTCTTTAAAAATTATTCTAAGTTTAGCTGAAACATTTGATAGTTTGCAGCTATAAAATCGGTGAGTCTTAATAATTGATGAATTATAGAATGATTATTATGGAACTCAAATGTCGCTTTGGGGAAAATATCTTGAGAACTTTGAGTTTATTTGTTCTCGATAAAATAGCCTTTACTTTTGCCAAAATACTAATTTTGCCAATGTTGGTATTAAACTAATTGGTCTAAAATTATCCTGTTTAGAGTGATCATTGTTGGCTATTGATATAAGTAATATTAAAGCAGTTTTCCAAATAGTAAAAAAGTAGTTGACGCGTAAACTACTGGAATTGGAGCTGTTTAAGCTCACTGTTGATTTTGGAAGTAATTTAATTAAGAAATTCGAAATTTGATCTGTACCTGTATAATTTCTATTTTTAATTTCATAAATTAACCCGCACTGAAAATTGGGACGCGAGTGGTCGCGTGTATGACAATACATTTTTTTAAATTTCCATTAACAATATTTTACGAAAAATCGTCATTTACTTCAAATATAGACGTGTAATGGGATCTAAGACACTGAACAGTTACAAAATACTATTAAATGTACTATAATACAAATTCTGTGAAATGCTACACTAAAATGTAAGCATTATGCCTTTAAACAAACATAGACAAATATCTGTGAGTAGGTATTTGTTTTTGAAAAGTCTCGTGCTCTATATGTTTTGTGCAATGGATTTACTTTGCATTACTATTATTAAATATTACAATTAGACAAAATTGTTTAAACATATGGAGCCTCCATTCTCAATATGTTTCAGTGTCAACACCAGATGAACTTCTCACTGATGATCTTAGTAAGGCACATCTATTAGACATAATTTACGCAATTCTGTCGAGTGCCCTTGTTTCGTTGATGTCCACACAGATCAAAACCTTTCACTTTGCCACTTGGTGACTCCGCTGAACCATCGGTCCCTTCTTGGATTCTCAATAGAAGTATCCCCCGTGTTCAGTACAGATTTTCTTTCGATTTTATTTTTAATTTCAAAAAGTACAAAGCAAGATCTTTTAGAAATCCCCTTAGCCACTAATGTTCGTTGCATAAACATACAGAACATCGATTGCAGCGGTATTCATGATATCAGCTTTGGTCAGAAACTGAACCGCGAGTGGTTGCGTAGATTACTATTGTAATCCAAGCTGTTTCCGGCGCTTATCGCTAGTGCAGCAGTTCTGACGTGAGTCATATTTAGCTGTAATTTAATAGCTGGGGCCTTCTACGAAAGGTACTGAAACGGCCAAAAGTTTGTCAACTCTCGCTGTAAACAGCAAATGAAGAACACTGGATTAGGAAGGTGAAATGCATTTCATTATAGAAACGATAAATGAATAGAAAGGATGGATTTTATTATTTAGTATAGAAATGATGATTGTTAAAATATTTTTGAGTAAAAGAGGTATTTGAGTGAAAGAATTGTTTGTAAATGATTTCTCAAAATGTTTTCCTAAAAGTTCAGCTTTTTCCTCATCTGATGTAAGTAAATTATTATTTTATTTTAATGTCTTTAATAGTCTTTTAATATTATGGCTGACTTGAATGAAACTGAATTTGGTTGTATGAAGTAAATTTATTAATTTGAAAGACTCTATATTGTTGGAATTTATTTTTCACCTGTAGAGTTAAATGTTGAAAATGGAATTAATAGAATCACAAGTTATTTGTCGTTGTAAGCGAATTCTATGTCTGTGTTATAAGATATCTTTAGGTAAGTGAGATAATGAGTAATTTTTGCGATTAATTGGTTCGTAATACATAATTTTACACTATTAGATTGAAATTGATTCCAATTTATTTTCCTATTTATACGTTTACCCCAAGTTGTACTTCGTCCCTTCTAACCGTTTCGTCCCATTGTGTGGCTCGACTCCGCGCGAAAGAGAGCGACAGTAACCCAGTTACCCGCCGCACGGGAGCGATGGCGGAGAGCAGTTACCGCCGGCGGCGGCGGCGGGGGGATTATGCAAGCGCAAAAACTGTTCCTGCCGCCGGGCGACCTTGAGAGGCGCGCGTTCGACAATGCCCGCCGCCGCCGCCGACCTCTGCGCGAATCACACACTTTGCCTTCCTGATTTATTACACAATTGGAATATCTTCCTTGACATTGCTTCTCAATTGTATTACCATCCGCCTTCACTGACAATGATTTCGCTGAAATATTGCGAGTAACATACTTAAATTCATCATGATGTGGCAGTTAGTGAGGTTCCTCACCTTTTCGGAGACATCATCATACACGGTATCGAAAACAATAGGCTTCATTCCTGCTAATATCATTCATGTTTCATAAAGCTATGCCGTATTGTATTCCTACGGGCTACAGGTTCGTCATTCTCACTGACGATATTAGAATAATTGCTATCAACGATGACTTGCTTCTCCATTCAATGTTGCAGTTGTTAACGTGTTCCAACATTCGCTAACTTGTTCCAGCATTGTATTTTCCAAACTTATTTTGGTGCGTATAGGATATTTTTCTGCAAATATCATTGTTTTAGTCTTTGGTTTTGACATCTTTAGATTACATCCTTTGCAAGTTTGGTTTAATTGATGAACAGTTCTCTGTAAGTCATCCTGAGTTTTTAGTATGGCAGAAATTACAAAATTTCAGCCGACCTAATGTGTAATCGTTGGGTTGCACTCCTGCATGTCTCACGAGAGGGCTGTGTGTCCCTACGGAATCGCAGTTCACTATACACTAATGGTAGATCCGAAGTTGTAGGCATTGCTAACATTCTAGGGTTTGAGCATCTTCAATTATTTGCTCTGTATCGTAATGCAATTTATTGAAGCACCCTTCTTTTACTTCTTTATTTCTAATAATGCAAAATAATTTTTAACAATTACTATCTCCTAGCTTATATTTTTGAATTTTTAAAAAAAAATAATATTGTTTTATTTATGAAATCAAGAATTGTACGTTTATATTTAAGTATCGCAATTTAATTTCATTATAGACAATGTAACTTGAGTCCACTTTTTTATCTTAAATGTGAAGGCAACAATTATATTAAGTTCACTTTGGAAATATACATAATAGCAAGGAAATCATTACTTCCAATTCACTGCGAAGGAAATTGCTGTTTAAATGAAGATGAGAAACTTAGATAAAATAATGTAGTGCATGCTTTTTTTATCAGATAATGTCTCTGATCCGGGGAGGTCAAATCTATGAAGGATTTGATTGATTTTTAAAATCGGGTTTTTTATTTGAACAGTGACCAGTTTTCTCTCTAATTATTTAATTTCAAATACATATTACAACATTGCGTTGAATGCAGAGTTATTGAATTCTTCTATATTTAGCCACGATCATTTAGAAACCTGAAATGCGAATCCCTTTTTATTGTAAAACCTGTGAAATATTTGAAAATATAAGACTGATATACTATTTCCAAAAAAATAATCATTTCCAAAAAAGTCATTGTAGAAAATCATTTGTCATTGTATGAAGAGTGCAAATATTCTCGTTCTTCTTATATTTATACTGTTGCAATGATAGTTTTTAAATTTAAACTATTGTAACAAGTCATATACTTTCGATCTTCTTTAAAACATTATTTTAACGATCCAGACCTAATTTGTATTGCTGTAACAAATTTCATTTGAAAGAAAAACTAGTGATGCTACAGAATTGCACTATCGCATAAATGCTAGACATTTTCTTTTCAGAAATGCCTTTTAGGTATCAATAGCTGCTGAGATGAGGGTGGGGTAAAACCCAAAAGGTAGTACAGGGAAAAGAGATAAGAAATCTAACACGAAAAAGTCTGTGCCAATCTGCAGCACCACTAGTTGATATTACATTTAACCACTTAATATTTCAATGAAGAATGGTTTCATATATTGAAATTGAATACTAATTTCAAAGAGTTAGAAATGAACAGAGGGGCAATCGGCCTTGTCACGGCGCTCGTAGCACTAAATTCGTGAAATATGGCCGCCATTTGTCAAGGTGACAATGTGATTTTCACCATGCACCTGAATTAACTCTGTCTTCAGTTTGTTATTCCTATATGTAGTAAATTACTTCCTCTAACATGTTGTGTAGTAAAAATGCATGTTTTGATACCAAAAAATTGTCCGTTCATCCTTCTATCCGTTATCCTTATGTGGTCAACCCTGGTGCCTAAACCGTTTACGAAAGTTAATAAAACAAAACCTTATTTTAAGAAAATAAATAAACTATTAAATTACTGTTTTATTTATATTGAGCTTTCGGGTGCAAATTACAAGATAAACGGTTGAAATTTTGGGATACTGTAGAGAATTTACAGGGCTCTAATTTGTATTTAGTTATTTTTATGATCTGTGTCATAACATGAGATATTCTTAAAAAACGAAGGCAAAAAGTTTTTTTTTTCTATTTTCCCTTCTTTTTGTTAATTGCAAGGGTTAAAATCGGATATAAATGCTTGAAAAAATTCTCAAAATATCTTTATCATCTATAGAAAATTGCAAGGATAATTTAAGTCAATATTTATTGGTGTAATGTGGTTAAAATAATTAAACTTATATAAGAAGCTAAAAACGCGATATTTTCATTTGTACGAAGTACTCTGTGTAAATTCATTTAAATCCGGTAAAAATCTTATTTTTTACACTTCAATTACGATTTTCAATATAAAAATGTTTACCCTCTGGAGGCAGAATTGCCTATCTTATTCCGCTTCCTCCTTTGTGCTGGACCCATTCCCGGAGAACTGTGAATGTTGTCGAAAAGGAAAGGACTTAGTTAAGGGAGTGTGTGGCAGAGAGAGACGATGAGCAACAGCGACTGGTTTCCCGCCTGATATTTAGGACATTGTTTTAAACAAATCTCAGAGAACGATTGATAACATCAAAGGATGTCATAAGAAGATCCAAAAAATTATCGTGACTCGCCAAGCAAGCTTATGGACATTTCTGGAGCGCAATAAAAGAGACAAGGAGCTCCTTATTGTACAACTTCTAGCAGGGCACTCAAATTTTTTAAAAAAATTAAAAAATCTTATCGGTCTAATTTAGAGCAAGTAGATATTATGGTTTCTAACGAAGAATATAACAAGCCAAATAATATATTTGCATATTTGATAGAATTAAGTTACTCCATGAAATGGCATGTAGATGTCGTAGTAGAATATCAATGAATTTCTGTAACGTAGTACATGAACATTTTCAAAATATACATTACTGATTAGATTTCACAAATATATTTTGCAAGTACAGTAAAATAAATTTTTAATTTATGAATTAAACAAACTTTCATTGAGTTAATGCAGGATCTAACAAACGTTGACTTAGTTTATGCATAGGGATATTTGCATTAGTCATTTATTCATTTAGACATTCTTGCATTAGATATTTTTGCACATAGACTGACGTGATAAGTCAACATTTATTATCTAGACCTTTTATAATAGACGAAGTGTCGTTAGAACTTCATGTATTATACATTATTTACAGGGATTGGAAAAAATAATAAAAGCCCCTGACTTATACAAAATGTTTATTAATAAAGCATTGGGCCATCATGTGCTTTTAGAACAGCTTCAGTTCGCCGCGGAACAGTTTTGTAGAGTGAATAGTTTCCAACGGAATGTTCTCCCATTCTTGTACCAAAACACCAGCCAATTGCTTCAACGATTTTGGAGCTAAAAATCTGCTCCTCGCTCTCTGCTTTAAGCCCCTAACAATTAAAGTATTTTAAGGTCTGGCAATTGTACTAGCCAGGGAAAATGATTTTCTGATTCTCGGCAAACCTCGCCTGAACCTTTTTGCTCTGGGTATCTCCTCCATGGTTGACTGTAGCAAGTAGGCAGATCGTAGGTTTGTTTTGAGAATTTCCATTCATAAACTCGGCCGTTTGTATGAAACAATGTAAACAATGATTTATCGGACCATACCACGTTCTTCCAGTCATCAAGTTTCAAAGTTTTATGATCGTGGCACTAATTCTTCCGCAGATTTGCGTTGCCTTGCATCATGAAGGGTTTCGCAATTGCAGCCTATCCATCAATGTTAGCTTTGTGAAGCTCCTGTCGAACTGTTTTTGGGGAAACAGTATTACTCAAGTGGGTGTTGAGTTCTGCAGACACTTTTGCCGCGGTAGTTTTAAGTTTTCTGGCTACTATTCTTTTTAATGTTCGTCGGTCTCTGTCAATTAAATTCGACTTTCACCTACTTTTCCTCTCTTCGCTGTTGATTTTTACCATGTTTTGTAAATGCTATTATTGCCGTGGATAGTGTCGTTTGTGAAACGTTAAATACTTCCACTGCTTTCCCCACAGATCATGTCGCTAACCGCGCACCAAACAAGTGCCCTCTTTCGCAGTCAGAGAGATGACACATTTCGCCGATCGCTGGTGTTCACCGTAATAGGGATCAAAGGCCAAAAAACACTGCAATAAAACGTTCAAAACGTGGCACGTCAACTGGGCAACGCAGCCGCGTCGCAGAGTTTATACGTCCGCAGTGACACCAACGTGCAAAAAGATGTACTATGTTGATGTTCATATTCCTGTAGGCCACTGTGCGTGGACCATACTCCTGCACTGACCGGTAATCGCGACAGGACATGTCGGCATAATGTCGATTGCTCGCAGTATGGGCGTTAGTGGGAGATGTCTCGAGTCTCGCCGCTAGGGTCAACAGGCCAGGAGTCCACGGCCAACTCTGCCATTTCCATAGCAGAGGTGAAAATCAGGGTCCATATTCGGCGCTAGTTCCCTCCATTTGGCGAATGGGCGATGCCAACCGGCGGGGGAGGCGCCCATGGAGAGAGTATTTGTATGCAGGGCGGTGGGCGAGCGAACGAGCGGTTGCTCAGGGAAGCAGCGATCGCCAAACGCCTTCCACGTATCGCCCTTCGTATGGGACTAGAGACATCACCATAGAAATAACAATTACCTACGGTCGCACAACACTAATTCCTTCTTTAAGAATGTTTCTCATACGCATTTCTAGGGAAATTCCGCGATTGTTCTTACTTATTTACAAGCTGACCCAGTCAAGAATTTCGTGCTTGCGACTCGTTCCAATGCGGAAGCCGAGCACCTGCAGTCCACTGCCTCCGCGACCTGATTTCCCTGAGCCGAACACTCGTTCCACCCGCCGCTCGCCCAGTAGGTTGGTGACCGGCGCGGCGGCGGCCGTGGGCGACGTGCGGGGGCAATTCGTGAATGGCGAAGGCGGCGGCGGCGGCGGAGGGCGTCTGTTTGCGGCGCCGGTCGATAGGCCGTCGCCGCCGCCGCCGCGCGTCTCTGTTGGTAAACACTGAGCCCCGATGCGACCCGGCCCTCCCAGGCCGACACGCCCCCCTCCCACGAGACGTCGCTTTTAGCTCGCATCCGGAATTTCGCAGCTCCGAAAAGACCCTCTCGCATTCCCGTCGAGGGCTGCAGAAGAAATCTTTCCTGTAGGACGAGCGGAGCATGAGGACGACACTTTTCACTTCTACCGACATCTGAGTATTCGTGGCAGCACTCGAACCACTTTATTGTCCCAATATATTACAATAATTTTGAAATATCACGATTCTTCAAAAGTAATGGCGCTTGTAGAAGAACAATTAATTCGCTTCTGCAGAAATGAATAGAACTAATATTTCATCAACGGACCTCACATCAACTGTTTTTATATTTTTTTCGACTAATGATGACGGCAAAGCTGAATAAAGCAGGCTATTTGAATAAAACTGAGTTGACAATGATGACTTCAATTATTTCATTTTTTAATAATCTCAACAAGACCTCATCAGCATTTCCACAATTCCCACAACGTTAAATCATAGTGGTTTTGTGGAATTTGTCTTATGATATAAGTTTTTGTAACGTAATTTTAGGTTGAAACAATGGGTCAATAAAGCATTTAGGGTTGAACCATTGTTTCCTACACTGAGTTAAATCGTAGTAATAAACAAATCTTTATAATATGTTTTTGGAAGAATCATCTCCAACAAAAACTGGCACTTAGAGTTGGGCTAAAACAAATTCATATTCTAATTCTGTACCTCGCCGTACTCCCTTCTGCCGCTCTCATTCCGCGTCACCGCCAGTGCCTTTTTGGTCGCCCTCCCCCTATCTGCAAACGCGTTTTTCTCCGCTCGCAGCTCAACTCGTGCGGTGATGTTAGTTACTCCCCCGCCTAAGCGCCGATGTACCGCCGCCCACACTTTGCGTGGGTGGGGGCGGCGGCGGCGGTGGCGGTGGCGGTGGCGGTGGCGGTGGCGGTCGCGCAGCGCGCCATTCAGCGCCCGCCCACGCGCCGCGGCGCCACAGGTTGTGACGTCAGCACGCGCGGGAAGTGGGGCTCCGCCGCCACCCCCGCAGCCGCCGCCGCCGGCGGCACAGCGTGTCTATTGATCCACGGGCGCCAGCATCCACGCCCCCGCCCCGCGCCCGCGTCCCCGCCCCGCTCCGCCCGCGAGGAGTATCGACCCGGCGCGTTTCGGCCGCCCACGAACCTTCCAGAGATTTGGCGCGCGCCGCTGGGCCAGGGGAGGGCGGCGGCGGCGCCCGGGCCAGCGCCATATGGTGCGCTGGCACGCCGACCGCCGGCCCGCGACGCCCGCGCAACGCCGCCCAGGGCTTCCGCGACGCGACGCGCGCCCAAGGACGCTCGCCCCACGTGCGTGCGCAACGGACGGGCGCACTAGGGCGCTCGACGCACCGCCGACCTCACCACGTCCTTGGGGGAGGCTTGGCACGTGGGCACGTGCGTATGCTGCTCTCCAGCAGTTGTGCCGTGAAGAGACAGACGTTGATTTTCATGTCAACTGGGCTTGTTCTACATGTGAGGCGTCTTGGATATGCAGTGAGTTTGCTTTGGGCGCATTAGAAAGCAGGCACCCAATATGACTGGCTCAGATAGTGGAGAATTCTGATAATATACAAATACAAATTATACAATTTTTCTTTCTGGAACAAACAATCATTCGATTGACTTTAAAAAAAATTAATAATCAGACACTTATGTTGAATTAACCTTTCGGTTATTTTCAACTTTTTGAATCTTCCCGAGAATGATGACCATGTTGTGAATTGACATAAATTTTAAAACGGTCTCTGTGACTTACAAGATCTACCATCATTAATTTTTATTATATAGCACATGTGTCCGTTTTCCTTTTCACGCTATAGTCGCGGCGATGGGAAATGAGTGCGCGGTGTATGCGAAATTATTTTCTTACACCTCGCTCAAACGGTACAGCTGCTGTTTCTTCACCTTTCGAGAATGTCCAACAGTTTCATTCGAATCATTCACGTTTCCGGGCAGCTACGGACATTTTTTCCTTTAATTGCATCGTACATCCCGGGAGATAGCGGTGTTCCTTCTCCGCTGAAACGTGCGATCCGGTAGCCTGCGCGGTTTCCCTCTCTAGGTCTTCCCCCGGATTGTCACCACCGCAGCCACGAAAAGCTGAAAGCTCCCAACTAATTGTGTGATAGTGTAGTAATGTAAGTGCAAGTGTGTGCGTGTAATGGGAGAGAAGGGACAAGCATGGGAAAGGAAAGATCACGCACGATTCATATCCCGTTTGTTAAGATTACTGCTTCGACATTCGCCTGGTATCGATCGGAGAAACCTCCGAAATCTACCGATCCCCGCCGCTATAATTCTCCTCCAGACAGAGATTAAATTCCACCTGGCAATTTAGCCAGTGGGGGTGACTGTGTGTGTGTGTGTGTGTTTGCAAAGAACTTTAAAGACGTTTTGAGCCACCGTTAATAAGAGGAGGAGTGTGCATCCTTTGGCTGTGGCCTCCGCAATGTGTGTACGTGCCTCGGCGGGGCGCAGATGCGGCGAGGGGCGCGCGGGCCAATCGAGGCGAGCGTCAATTATGGAAGTGGGGCGGCGGACGCGAGCCGGCGCCCGTAAGCACATTAGCGAGATCGCCGGACGCGATCGCCGCGCCTCCATTATGCAGCGGCCGAGGAGCTCAGCGCCCCCGGAAGCGCGCGCTCCCACGCGGCCACCGCGCCACAACATGCGCTCGCACGCGTTGCTAGCAGTTCGCCACTTCGTAGGCGTGGTCACGGGAGGGGGGCACGGTGCCTTTGAAAATTTCGAAAAGGGACCCCTAAATCCTACCGAACGGAACAGTGCGCATTACTATAAATATTATTCATTTCTATTCTTAACCTTTCTTAAAGCTGAAAACTTGGGGAACTGATACAGGTCATTTAGGGAGGAGGCTTTCCAAACACTATGAACCCTGTAAATGGTTCAACATAAATCAATGTATTTACTAATTGTAAAATTAAAGATTTAATTTCATTCTACTTGCATTCATTTTGCTAATAATACATGTCATATGTAAATAAAAATAATTCATTTCAAAAGAATGGATCCGGGGTAAGTATCAATATTCTAAAGACTCTTCAGAATCTACACAAGGCGCACTACAAGGTGATTCGTTCAGCCGTACACTATTTGCTCTTTTTCTTCGTGACGTTACCAGTTTCTTCGTGGATGAAGATTTCGCTGAAATAAAATTAAAAGCTGACATTCTTCTTTTTGCTGATGATTTGATTATCCTGGCAACCGATGTGATGGATCTTCAACATAAGATCGCCATCTAAGTATTGTCAAAAAATCCTCGAAGTTAATCTAAAATATAACAACAAAATAATGAAATTCAAAAAGCTAGACAGAATGAGTTCAGAGAGGCCAGTAAAGTATAGAGGTGAAATTATAGAAATGGCCAAGCAGTAGACGTATTTAGGTATCAAATTCACAATGTCAGGGTTATCCAACTATGCAGCTGCCAATGCCATGACCAAAGGGAACACCGCATTTGGTTCAGTCTGGAAAATCTTTATATCAGGGGAAAATGATAGCGGGAAACCTGATAGAAAACTTTTCGATTCCATGGTAGCAACAATTGTGCTATACGATGCAGGTATCTGGAGTCTAAGATACACTAATCAATTGGATAAGATACAAACGAACTTCTACAAACGTCTTTTGGGGCTATCGAGAACAACTCCTGGGTACATGATTAGAAAGGAGACTGGCTCAACTAAAATAGAATCAGAAGTACTTAAAAGATCGTTGGCTTACTTGACAAAAATGCTATCATATCTATGCTATGCTATCGCACCATGTTGATAACCACGTATAGTTTTGAACAAACTTTAAGAAATGCATTTCCTAATTTCAGTAAATACAACTGGGTCTCTGTTCTGAACGGGTTGATAAATGATTTGGGCTTTCATAACTTAATTATCCAACAAAATCGGATTGTAATTCCCTCAGTTGTTGCAACAATTGTAAGTAAAATCTTTGTGGACGATACACGTAGAATTATGAATACATTATACAGTACAATATATCGAGAAATTAGGGACCTGCAATCTTCAGAAACAGAGAAATATCTGACTTTGGCTCTCCCCACTTCCGTTACTAGAGTAGTCGCACAAATCAGGATGTCCAGAGACAAAAAGATCAACATCAACAGTAGAAATATGTTGCACAGAATACATTCAAATTCAATCTGATCGATATGTAATATGAATACTGCAGAAAATATTCATCGTATTTTTATGTAAATGCCCAATCTATAAAGAGCTTAGAGGACCGTATTACAATGATTCATTATCATTCCCCAATTTTTGGTTTATCTAAACTCTGAAAGATCTAAAACTCTGTATTACTTTATTTCATCAATTCTGAAATTACGGGCATTGATTATAAATGAATAGTACAAGCTAAAGCTAAATTCCACAAGCACTAATGAATGGTCTTATTATATTTGTAACGCGTCAAGCCTCACTTGATACAGCTTGTTTTGTGTATATTTGTATGTTCTGTTGTCTCAATTATTTTGTAACTTACGTTATTGTATTATTTTGTGATTGTGTTACTGTATTATTTGTATTTGTTGAGTTATTTATATCTTACGCTATTTGTTTTATCGGAAGTTATTTGTAAGCTATTTGTAAGAAGTTATTTGTGCCGTGAATATACTCGGCAATTGTAATAGGAAGTACTAATAAAACTGAAGGAAATGAAGTACTAATAAAATTGAATGGAATGGAATTATTACTAGTATTATTGTTGTTTGTGAGATGGATGGAGCATTGGATATCAATCAGGACCATGCCGGATCAATCCTCATTATAGGAATTTTTATTTGTTGTTTGTCATTTATTAATAATTAACGTATTCAAGTTTCGTGTACAATGCGTGCACCTTACCGACCTTGTTTTTACTTTTTGGAGGAATCCCATCTTGAACGGGTCTTCCAGAGTTTAAGGTCAGGGATGATTTGTAGTAGTTTGTTGGTTATTCTTGTTGATTCTTTTCTTAATGACGATGGGATGGATAAAGCAATGTTCCTCTTGTCTGAAGAATTAGCGTTCTCACTCGCAAATTTCGCCAAGTTGTCATTAGTCACAAGCTTTCGATTCCGCTGATAAAAGCCACTGTGTTCGCCTCGCACTAGTTTGAGCGCATTGCCGACCGGCCTCTCCAGCTAGCAGCGGGGGAGCGGCGGGGGAGGCGCTATCTGTCGAGCTGGGTGAGTTGGTCGGCGCCGGTGCTGTCGGGCGACGGGCGCTGCGCGAGATGTTTACTCTGAGGCGTGACGTGCCGAGCGGTGACGTGGCTCACTCGTCAGGCAGTGACCGCCTTGTTTCTCCTCGCCACCCCTCGTTCACTCCTCCACACACACCTCCCGACCCCACCCGCACGCTTCGCTCCGCCCCACATCGCCTCGCCCCGCCTCACCCCTCCCTTCCCCGCCCTCCCGCGCATCCCCGCCCTCCCCGCTCTGCCCAGCTCCCTCCGCCCTGCCCCTCCCCGCCCTGCCCCGCCTCGTCCCGCTCTGCCCTGCCCCGCCTTGCCGCGCCCCGCCCTGCCCATCCCCTCCCCGCCCCGCCCTTCCCCATCCTGCCCCGCCTCGCCCCGTCCCGTCCCGCTCCGCCCTGCCGCGACTTGCCCCACCCCGCCCTGCCCCTCCCCGCCGCGCCCCGCCCTGCCCCTGCCTCGTCCTGCCCCGCCCCGTCCCGTCCCGCCCGACTTTCCCCGCCCCGCCCCTCCCCACCCTGCCCCGACTTGCCCTGCCCCTTCCAGCCCTGCCCCTCCTCGCCCATCCCCTCCCCGCCCCCGGCCCGCCCCGCCCTGCCCTCCTCGCCCATCCTCCCCGCCCTGCTCCCGCCCCGCCCTGCCCCATCATGCCCCTCCCCGCCACGTCCTGCCCCGCCCTGCCCCTCCCCGCCCTGCCCCTTCCTGCTCTGCCCTTCGCCCTGCCCCTCCTCGCCCCGCCCCTCCTCGCCCCGCACCGCCCCTCCTCTCCCCGCACCGCCCCTCCTCTCCCCGCACCGCCTCGCCCCGCTGCGTCCCGTTCCGAGCAAGTCGCGTGCAGCGGGGCGTTTGCTGAGCTGCTCTGCGGCGTCAGCAGCGCGCGAGGCGAACGCAGCCGCGGCGCGGGGCTGGCCTCGGGCCTCACCTTCATCGCTCATGGCACAAATCCATTGATCAAGATGAAGAACAGGGAAGTCAAATATTAATGTAAGATTAATTTCCAGGGATGAATATTTTTTATTTATTCATAAATTCATAATACAATATTGATGTTAATATTGCAATAATTGTTAAATAACATTAATAATAATACCTAATTATTGTGTTTTATAATTTTGAAATGTAAATGGCTGTGATGTGCGAGACGTTAGTGGAGGGGGCTCCTTGTATGCAACATTTTAATCGCATTATTCATATTTATTGAAATAGTTTGGATTGTGAATGGAAGATGAATTATGATGATGGAATATAACAGGATAAGAATTCAATTGGGGCATAGGGAAATGGAAATAGTCTAATACATGGTTTCATAACTTTGGTGCCCTCAATTTAGCTGCACACTATCAATGGAGAGGGTTTCGGACTAGCAACCGTCCAAGTTATAAGTTATGGACCGCGGCATCCACAATACTCTGGTAGTCAAAGGATAAAAAAAAAGGTTTTGCTTACTCGAAATGTTTTCAAAAACTTACAATCTTATGACTCCAATGAAAATTGTGTCTAATGTATGGACGTTCACGATCTCTGATGGCTTTGTATTATTGCAGAAAATCTATAAAGGCTTTCTATCATTATAGTAAGAACATTTTAATTTTTGGTTCTCGTCTCATCGGATTACCCGGATTGCAATTGTTTTGTCCAAAGTAACGTCTCTTTTTTCTGTTCAAGCATCGGAAACATTTCCTCAAAAACATTGATTCAAATGACTAAAGACCCCGGGAGCCCTTGACAATCGTTTTGTAAAATCGTCCACAACAAAAGTATTCCATGTTGGCGTAAAAATCAATGACGATTTTCAAGCGCAGTTCAATGACAATGATATAATTGTAGTGAACAATTGACGTAATCGATCATGCTTCTTACAAATTTTTTCGCAAAACGTACGCAAAATTCCTAGCAAACAATGTATTCGCTTTGCTAATCACAACAAATGGTATAGTAAACTCGACACTCGAGGAAACTTCGTCTTGGTTTTCTGCCAGCCGAAAAAAAGTGTCAACCGAGGGCAGCGAGTAGACAGAATGTGCAAATGCATATTAAAAGAACCAATCACAAAATTCACACTTTAGCGTGTTTTCTGTAAGTTGCGCTCCGGTGTTGAGAGTTGCAGCAGGCGTGGGTGCTTTGTTCGATGAGTAGTGACAGAGCGTCGCCCGTGTGTGGGGGACGCGAGGCGCGCTTTGGCGTCATTCGCCAGCCGCGCACGTGTTCCACTCACGTCTCAGTGGCGACGTAATCCTGCTCTCCATCGCCAACTTCGCGCCAGATTTGTTGATAACGGCGTCCGCGCACGCTCTGATAAACTTTGTCACGTTGAGGCGAATTTACAGGGGTTGGTCGGAAGGGCTTGACGCGAATACGCCTAACAGAGCACGCAAAGGACAACGATAGGCATATGAGAGTTCAATCCTTTTATTGTATTTATATTGATTGATTTTTTCGTGTTTCCGAGCGCGTCAACTACTGTGATCATTAGTCCCGTTAGTGTAGTGCATGTTTTTTTCCTCGGGAGATGGCGGTGATCTTCCCCAGCTGGATGGCGAGATCCGGCGCCGACCTACCGCCGGCTGTGGAGTTTCCCCCTAACCAGGACTCTCCCACCAACGGGGCACCGCCCCAGCCGAGACAAGCTCTAAGCTCCCGACCGGTTTCCCGAAATATGTGGTAGTGTAGTGCATGTTAGAGTAAGTGTGTGTGTGTAAAGGAAGAGGATAGGACAAGGAAGAGGAAGGAAAGATCGCGCGCGATTCGTGGCCCGTTTGCTAGGGAACTACTTCAGCATTCGCCTGGTGTAGATCGGAGAAACCACGGAAAACTACCGATCAGAGCAGCCAGCCGCTAGAATTCTCCTCCAGACAGCGACTGAATTCGACCTAGCTGAAAAGCTAGTGTCGAAAATCCTGCCGCCATTAGGACTCGAACCTAGGACCTGCCGGTCAGAGGCGCTGCAGTGACATCAGTTGATGCACTGAGCTACCGCTCCCGGTCTTGTATTTATAGATATTACAGTAATAATATAATGACAGTATAATATAGAAGGAAAATATGAGTGTCCTGTATTTTTTAAACAAGGAAGAAAATTTTTCAGCAAGATTTTAACGTGTTAAATTTCGCTGACGACTGCCATTTCATCTAGCTCATGGCGTTGATTCCAAGAATCGTCGCCCGGAGAATACGCTTCTAAGAATATTGCACGAAAATCCCTCATCCGACCACATTTCTTTCCGTGCGTTGCTACGGTTACAGCTGTCAGAGAAAATGGAAGATGCAAAGCCACAGCGGTGTGGCGCTGCGCGTTTATTTTGTACCTCGTGTCGCCGGCTCGATGTGTTGCCCGGGCGTTTGTCAAGTAGTCGGTTTTATGATGGGCGTATTTTGTCTGCTTATGAGATGACGACCTGGTTCAACGGCTCGGAGGAACGTATTTACTTTAGAATGTAGACTGGGACCCATTTCTCGTTCTTTTAGTAGCATTTCTTTCACGACCATTCACTTTGGAGAAAATGTTAAACAATGTTAGATAAGTGAGGTGGAGAGAATGTTGCAGGCAGTACTTGAAGTTTTGTTCATATTTAACATTTGCTCTACTACAGTGAACCGAGGTTTCAGAAACGTTATTCATTTAATGAGGTCGAAATTTAATCTTATTTCTGCGAATGAGAATGTTAGAGCAGGACTTCATAATTTAAGAAGTGCTCCTGTGGTGAGCACGACGCCTGGGCCAGGGGCCAGCGGATTGTAAAGCGTGCAGCGGTTCCGCCGGGAGCTGGCGTAGGCGGTGGGTGGGGCAGGGCGATGCAGAGACAGCACGAAAGCGCCCACCGAACCCGAGCTGCGCGAGGCAGCAAAGGGCACGCGGGTGCGGGCGCACCGAGTCAACGGCGGGCGGAGGGCGGAGGGCGCGCGACGCCCCCGCGCGGGCGAGTCCACGATGGCGCCCACGCCCCCGCTCCCGCCCACGCGCCGTGACCTTTGACCGGGAGGGCTGTTGGCGGCGGCGGCGGCGGCGCGGAGCGGAGCGGCCAGCGAAGCGCGAACGTGCACACCGGCGGGCGCCCGGTCGGCTCGGCGCGGCCCGTCAGCAGATCGCCCCGCTGCTCTGGCCAGCGCGTTTCGCCCCTCGCTGCACCCCCCCTTCGCCTTCTGCCCCGCGCTCTGCTCTCCATATGGTACCCGCTTAAAGCAGCTTGCGGCATTGCTTCTCGTTTCAACTTACCTTGTAAGACACGTCAAATCGACCTTGATGAATGACAGTGAATTCAGAAACGTTTATAATGAAAATTCAAATAACTGTCTTTGCTGAATGATTAAGGTTCAGTTTTCAGCAAAGCTACAAGAATATTTAGAACGCGTCGTCAATGTATGGAAGCGGCTTTAATCCAATTGTCCTATTGTTAATTAGATCCCGACTGACAGGTACGAAAACAATTATGACTGCAATGAAATGCAAATTAAATAAATATTACGCAATAGTATTTCGATCTTAAAGCATCATCGTATATGTTAATCTTCATCTGTCACTCTGAATTGTAGAATAATATTTTATATTTCTTTATACAGATAACATCTGATAACCATCTCTGAAAAATAATGACAAACATAAAACTGAAAGGAATCTTGTAGACGATTCATGAAACATTTGTTTGGTATATTTTGGTATATTTATATTTTCTTTCCATATTTTCCAAAGGCTGTACTTTATCCTCAACTTACAACTCCACTACATGACACTGAATGTAAAAAGTGGTAGAACGTAATTTTGATTTGAGATGGATTTTATTTGAAATGCACGCATGATTACGTCAATGTTCAACATCAATATTTCCGACTTTTTTGAAATCACTGTACAAAACGTAAATGAAGACAGTACTTGCGGTGTCGGTTTTAAAACCAATTTAATTATTGAAGAAAATATTAGTGTTCTTAAATATTACTTCATTGCGTATTCATTGATTACAAAGAAACTTTCAAATCCAAATTTTCAAATTTCCCACGTTGCCTTAAATAATATTAAAACAAGGGACATGCCTGAGTCACTCATTTTGGGAATATCAGTAATCCAGCATGTGTCTAAGTATTGTTTGTCAAATTTTATACAACAAATTGAACTATAAGAACAAATCACTTTGTTGTTACATGTAAAATTAACTTCAGAAGAAATAAAAGAGGTCATCTTCGTCAACATACTAGTATGTTGACGAAGATGACCTCTTTTATTTCTTCTGATAAGAACGTCAACAACACCAAATCAGAATTCCCACAAAATTAACTTCACCGTCAGATGCAGTGGGTGCTTCATTTTCTTTGCTTCTTTATCCGAATTGCAGCAGCTCTTTACCAGAGTGTGCACAAAGTACAAAAATAAAGAGTAGTAAAAAGAACGTTGAGCGGAGCTAGGAATAAAAATATCACTCTCTCTCTCTCTCTCTCTCTCTCTCTCTCTCTCTCTCTCTCTCTCTCTCTCTCTCTCTATCTATCTATCTATCTCTCTATCGCACATATCGAAACACCGTAACATGAAAATTTCATGTCCGGGTCAATGGAGTATAAGATTCGTGAGCTACAGGGCTTCCTCTGTATTAGAACCGATTCCGATTGCAATGTCCTGTGACAGTGAATCGAAGGCCCGAAAGCCATCATTCCCGTAAAGCGTTCCATTTAATCGCCTTCATTTCGCTCTCGCAGATGCGTCCCGAGACGCGCGCCGGGAGCTGTCGGTGGGGAATGCAATTGGGGGGGTGACGGACGGGGGCAGAAGAGCCTATTTCAGCCCGGGGCGCCGGGCGCGCGTGGGCGGTGGCGGTGGCGGGCGCGGGTGACGTCGGTGCGCCGATGACGTGGGCTAGCGGCCTCCCCCTCCGCCCCACCACCCCGCGCCCGCGCCAGCCCGCCACCAGCGCTGCTCGCCGCCCCTCACGGTGCACAAGAAGCAGCTTTTTCAAAGTAGCAGGACGGGATAGAAGTGAAAGGAAGATTTTGGGGGCACAATCAACTTGTTGGTTCAGGGAGTCATTACTGCGGAAGAATAAAACTAAAGAGAGTAGATTAGTTTAAAATCGACGCGGAAAAATATGTCAATCATGTGTTTGGAAATGTATGCATGGATGAATTTGAACTGATTATATTTTTTCTGATTCGTAGTAACAGGGAGGATATGAAAGAGTAATTTTCAAAATACTGTATTTTTCGAAAGATTTGTTATATCTCTCTTGTGGATAGTGAAGTTACTTTTGTGTGAAATTTGCTTTTAAAAGTCTCTGCTTCACAATTTTAAACAAATCTATAATTCATTACAACTCCTTCGGATGAAATATTGTTTGATGTCATTTTCTGCATCTCTACAATGTTGTGTAGTTTAACTCATTTTTTCCTTTCCTACGAAGCTTTAGAAATTTACTGATTAAATAACATTCTTTTTTATCTCATATTATTAGTGAAAAAATTTGAATCAACTACTTGTAGAAGGTATAGAAAAAAGTTTTTTTTGTGAATTTCTGTTATAAAAAATGGATCTTCTTTTTTATGTAGTACATTATTCTCTTGAGTATGAAGTGTAGTTATAATTTATGATCGTGGGTTTTTGTTATCGAACAAGTTCGTTTTCCCCAGCAATTTGATGAAGGCTAACGAACGACTAGAACATTAAAGCTTGTTTTCTTTTTCCATTCAGTTCTGATTTGTAATACATAAACCTCCTTTCACACGTTCTTTTTTACCACACCTTGAAATGTCGCGACCACCTGCGCGGCAGATGACTCGCGGTTGACGACCTGCCCCCTCGCCTCGCGCCGCTCGCCTTCGTGAAGCGACCGACGGGGGGGGGGGGGCGGATGCGGGCGTGGTGCGTTGCAGCAGCCCCTGCCGCCCGCTCGCGCGGCAGATTGATGTCCGGCGTGACTCGACTGCGGCCAAGAGGCGCCCTTTGCCTGATCACCTGCCTCTCAAAAGATCAATTACCTCGCAAAACGCACAATGCACCATTTTTGAATCCCTAGTGCAGATAATATTTGTACATAATTATGAGCATAATGAATGAAAACATTTAATGTTTACTTCAGTATATTTGTGACAGTATTCTAGCATCTCACGTATAAAGAGGGTGTTTCAAAAATACCTAATTTCTTCTCGTGTGCAAGATCTTTCCCTAAATATAATGTGATTTAGGAGAAGAAAGAAATTTAATGAGATCCTTTATCCGTTTTTCCGAAACGAATGGTTCGAAGAGAACGTTCGTTAAAAAAAACAATAATGTGCTCTTCAAACCAAACTAGACCCTCGTATCAATACAAAATTTTATCGTACGACTTATATTCACATCGTCGCAACGTAGGGGTTTCATTAGCGCAGAATGTATGCACAGTTGTCGCAATAAAGGTCTGGCTCCGAAATTGTGAAATTGGACTATGAATTTGTAGCATCCTGAACAGGCACAGCGCGTAGAGATGTCCCTCCCTGTATCTGAGTGGTCGGCACAAGTTGCCATGAACCGTTGTGGAGGTACCGCTGCTGTGTGTGACAGTGTTCGATATTTCTTCACCTTGCACCTCAAAATGCGTAGAATATTTTACGTGAATTTAATGTTGGGCGCAGTAATCTAGTTTGTATATGAGGAATTTCAAAGATGAAACAAACAACATACTGGAAACCAATGAATTTTCTAATGCAACAAGAATAATTGAAAATAATTTAATCCTTTAAATAGAAATTGCCATTATAATCGTGCGTTTAATAGAATAAATAGAATCGCCGTTATAAATGTGTGTTTTTTTCTGAGGCTACTAACAACCATGTTGTTGTAAAGCAAAAGTTCGAAAGTGAACCCCCAAATAACTTCCTAATCTCCGCAAAAGAGACGTTTGTACTGCTGCTAACATATTCACGGAATCTGATATTTTCAATACTTTGCTGAAGCCTTCAAGCAAAGTTTATTTCCTTTTTTATTCACAGTAAGAAGAAATCCAGAGGAATGAAATCTGGAGAATGCGGCAGTCAACTTTTGGCCTTTCTCTGCTTATCCACGGTTCTCGGAATTTTCAACTCAGATGCACGTAATAGTGCCCAGGTACTCCGTCGTGCATGCAGGACATAATCTGCATAATCTGAATAATCTGCATGCTCTGAATAATTTTCTACCGAACAGTGTCCAGAAGATATTGTAATACACATCTAAGTAAATTGAAGTACGTATCACCGTTCATTCTATCGTGCATAATAGGACTAAAACCAAAATGTCCCAAACTGCCGACCGTAAAATTTGTAGTAGTAAAGCATACCCGACTTCTCGTGCCTACTTTTTTTAATGTGGATTTGCATTTGCTCAATAATGCGATTAGTGCAAGTTAAGGATACCATCATTATTAAAGGAAAACAAATCTGTGAATAATATTGAGGAGAGGAGGTTCATAACCCGACGCTGAGAGACATCGGGGGAAGAAGAAGAAGAAGATGAAGAAAGTTCTCATATGCACATTTGCTTTGTAGGAAGTTGAAACATGTAAGGAGTTGAGGACGATCTCGGTGGAACTTGCACCCATTGCAAATGGTATAGATAGAGACTATTCGCTTGCAGCACGCGCCAATCCTTATAATGTGCAATTCCCGTTGAAGGTGAAATGGATCGCGTTGTTGGCTCTTTCACACTCAATTCAAAAATTCGCTCCTCAGTACGGAGGTTGCGTGTGCGACCTCGCTCAAAATCTCTTGGAAATATGGAACCACATTCGCGTCTCCATTATCTGTAAACCTCGTCAGTTTCTTAGAAAGACGAGCATATCGGTCATGCTCTTAATGCTACGTGGCCGCCGTGGCGGCTACAGTGGCTCTGATCTCTGGGATTTCCTGTCAATGCTACCTGCGCGTTGATATTCTCAGAATTTTCAACGATTGAGTTCCAGTGAACTCAAATTTTACAATTCGTTAAAGAAAGCTGTATGTACGCGTATTCATTCATACTATGTCTGCCAAATTTAATTCGCCATTTTCTATTTAACCTTAAATTCGTAATTTGCGATCTCCTAAACATGTAAACTCATGTAAATTTCGGTATTAGTAGTCATACTTCTCTTTTTGATGATGATGAGAGCTTACAATAACTGTTAAGAATCGATATTTTTTTAAAAGAAATTTACCAAACGAGTGTGCAGGCAAAGATGTCTGTTGTATTCTGTGTGAACTTTAGAACAACTAGTATTGACAATAAAGTGTAAAATATTGTTGAAGTCAAATAGCAGGGGACATGGTTCATTAGACGTTGTCAAATATAAAAGAACCAGAACTCTAGAAATAATTCTCCGATCGTCGTGAAAAAGTACCGAAGTATGTAACTTATTTCCCCTAACGTTAGCTCCACTCAGTGCCGTTAGATTCGCAAGGCCTTAAGGCTGGCGTATGCTGGGTAGACGAGTGTTGAAAACCCACGGGACGTCCCACAAGCGTCCCACACCGGACCGAGAGTGTTGACGGTGATGATAATGATGCGAATAAAAAGGGAGGGAAAGATCACAAGAGGTAAATGACCCGTTGTATAGGATACGGTTGCGTCATTTGTCTGGAAGTAATCAGGGAAATCACGAAAATGTCTGATCAGAGCAGTTGGCCTATGAATTCGATTCCGGCAGACGCCACAAACTCATAGGTGTTAAACCCATCACGTACATTTCGGAAATCTTGCTGGGGGTGGAACGATTGACCTCCGATTATTGATATGATCGAACCTTAAGGGGTTGGTTGCTATTGCTCTTACACTCATTGCTGCTGGTGTTACCAGTTTATTGATGATAAAGAGGGCTTTTGAAAACGCAAAATTTGGAAGAGAATTAGTATCTCCCTTCTCCTCTTAGCCCTCTCACCAAGAGTAGAAATGAAACCTCTGCTTCATTGCTAAACTTTATGGGTACAGCGCTTTTCAAACTATCAAACCTGGATAAGTGTGAACTGTCTATTAGTGACTCTAATAATGAAATACCAATATTTTGATGCAAACAAAATTCTGTTAGTAAAACTGTAAAACCTGTTTAAGTGTAACTGCTCTTTTTCAACCACATTTATCATGGTGTCTGTTGACAGATGATTTGAATTCTTGTGAATCTTCCCCCAAAATAGCCTTTTTCAAGCTTTTTGGATGTTTCTACAGGTTATTCAATTCTTATTAACGTATACCAAGAAAAAAATCTGTAGGCAGAACGTGTATGAATAACCTCAATTCGAGGTCCCAGTGACGCAATTGTTGAAGAGAAATTTAATTCGTTGCCAGCGAGTAACAAATTAAAGGTACTGTGTGAATTGGATAAAGCAAGTCATATGAAATACATGAGTTTAATTTACCAAGATCGGCTCTTTCATTTGTTTTCTTTTGGAGTTTACTTGGAGTAATAGAAAGTAAAATATTATACGTTGTATAAAAAGTTTCTTATAAAAAATATTTCATTTTCATGAACTAAAACAAACGTGATTCGAATCTTGAAAATCGATCATAATAATTTCCTGACGAACACTTTTAGATCAATTAAGAACTACGAGAGAAATTACAGTTGTGAAACACCTCTTTAAGTGAAAAGGATATTTATGTTTCATGAAATCTCTCTTAACTGTATCAAGACTGTTATAAGTTTATGTTACCACTTCTGCTGGATATGAATTTCCTTTAAAATCTTGAAATGATTTATTACAGTAATAATCCATTGATTTCAGTTATTGTTTGTGTATTAAATCATAGATTTTTTAAACTCTGTCCTTCTAAATAATTAGAAAGATATTATAACAAAGTTTGAGATCGCTTGACTACTCATACTTTATTTACTTAATGTTCTTGAATATGAAATTGTATGATCTTTGTGGGGAGGGGAAGGCAACCCGCCCGGCGCCCGAGCACCAAGGGTTGCGTGGTCGTCAAGGGAACGGGGCCTTGAATGCAGTCCCGAAGGCGACACACACGATTTCCATGCGCTTGAACTTTATTTATTGAGCAATTCGTTGTTCAAGTATTTGCTATATATTTGTTACATTTCGATCTTTCCCTTGAAGTACACAATCGTGATTTTAATATTAGTGACATTTTCTTTTTGAGAAAAGAAAGCAAGAGAGAAAGTATAATGATTCATTGTTTCAGGAATGTCAGAACAGATATTAAGACAAACTGAAAGAGCCTTTTTGTCTTCTTGTTATGATCTTTTCTTCTGATTTCTGCCACAGTAAGTCCAATGCTTATGCATATAGTAAATGTTTCAAACATGTTGTATGTTGTACATTTTCGAAATATCGAGTTATTTCGTTTATTCCATCACTTCCTTGCTCATCGTTCGTTCAAACTACTCGATGGAACTGCGAAACACGATAAAAGCGTTTCGCCTGGCTGTCGTGGACTCGGTTCCCCTCTCGGCCCACGCGCGTCGTATATCGCGGGCTATCTGCGCCGTATGGCCGGCTGTCGCCCCCGCGCAGCGCGTGGACCGGGCGCCGGCGGATGCAGCGCACTCGCCGTATCTGAGCGCGCAAACACAGACAGATAGCAGCCCCCGTGCACCAGACGCGATAGCCTCGCCAAGGTGCACAAGCGGGCTCTAGGGATGCACTGCGGGGCTTCGTTTAAATGAGTTAGAATCAAAGTTGCTTAAATTTGAACTTATTTCTTCAGTATTCAGCAAAGTTAAGAACTCTAAGATACACATATTCATGTCAAAACATTGGCAGATAAGAATGTTCAGCTCAAA
Source organism: Teleogryllus occipitalis (assembly GCA_011170035.1). NCBI lineage: Eukaryota > Metazoa > Arthropoda > Insecta > Orthoptera > Gryllidae > Teleogryllus > Teleogryllus occipitalis. The sequence goes on along the minus strand of BLKR01001196.1, from coordinate 280,716 downwards.
AGACTTAATAAACAAGCGGTTTCGGTGCTACATCCTGTTTAAATTTCAACTCATTGAATGCAAATTATTGTGTACTAGCTCCAATTTTCAAAAAACTTTTTTTTCCTAGGGCTTTTATCCAGCCGACAGCCGGTTGCCCTTTACGTCCCGAAGGGACGCATATTCGACCATACACTAGACAAACACTTGCGGGCTCCTCTGATCTGGGGTCAGCAGAACGCGAGGCCCTCCGCGACAACACACACACATAGTCAAGGGACAAACAGCCATGCCCAAGGCGGGACTCGAACCCGCGACCCTTCGGACCGAAGCGCTGAGTCGGTACTCACTCTTAGCCACTTCGGCCAACCAGGTGGGCTTCAAAAAACCTACACTGCAAAAACAATAAATATCTATATACACCCCTCGGTGGCTTGGTTTATCATTTTCTAAATCGTCTGAAATATTGTGAACCAATCTAAGGCAGGGAGAGGGGGGTCAAGAAAATTGTAACTTTCATATCTTAAAGGCAACTTTAATATTTTTTATAAAATAATATATTCTAAAGACCCGGTGAGTAGCCACTACAGAAATGGGTTTACCATCACACGCGGACTACACCGGTAATTGATGAATGACAGGGCACACACGCTAAATTTGTTTAATGGGCGCCAAGCGTGCATCTTACCTGCCATCCTGCTCTGGCATTGACAAACTCAGAGTTTGGGTGCTCTGGATCGAAGGGATGTATTACATCTACTTGCTACTTTAATAATACACAGAGATGCAATTTTATAAGGTGTCACTCATCTTTATTGGCGGGAACACGTTTATTGACAAATAGAGAGTTCTTAAATACACTTTGTAATCACTAGTGCCTTAAAAATCTCTCGTCCAAAACTGTCATTTAAATTAAATGGAGATGGGCAAATGCCCATAAATAATGATGGCGATGATCGCATTACCTCACTTCGGTGGGATTGTACGCCCTCGAGCCTTTACCGGTCAATTTCAGTAGGAGGATGTTCCGGCGGAGCACGGTAGAAGTGGCCCCGTACTCATCAGGAATGGATCGCGTACTCCTGTCGACTGTCCGGGAAGTCATCAACCGTCCGCGACCATGCTCGAAGCGATGAACTCGACACCGATATGTGAGACGGGCCGTCATACGCCACCTCGTCTGCGTTCACTCATCCTTTTAATTGCTTTTAGGGTGTCGGTCCGACTGATCCACCGCACAGAATTAATTCCGATTGACTGAATGATGGATAGTCGGATCACTTAGGCCGACAGGTACTGGTCAGTCACACATCAGTAGATATTTGACTCCTCCACAAGTTGCCTAAGTCTAATCTTACAAAATCCTTCTTTCTCATGTCACTAACTCAAATCTCCATAACAAGTGTGCTCTGACGTTTCTAGCCCGAGTCTCTGTTAACCAGTGTCCTTTCTGTAAACCTCAGTTTCTCCCTCGCTTTCTTCTCCTCACCCTATTTGGAAATTTTTGTGCTGTCGCGTGATGCATGCGACTGATTGGTTCGATCATCATGCTTCTGGAACTTTCCACTATTTTGTTTTCTGTCGATTGGCTCTAGGCGATCCCTTCCCTTAGCGACCTACTTTACTTTGTTTTTAATTGGTCGCCTTTGTGAGACCATGAACACGTGACAATATTGGAGAAAGTGAGGCAGTGTCCGCTGTCTGCTGATTATTGTATGATATGCCTTTAGAGATTAACAGGCTGAGTGCCACCAACTTCCTTAATGCAACTCTTCCGATACTTAATTCGACGATCGTCGGGGACCAAAAATGAGTCGGAGGGGTGGAAAAGGCGCCTCCCGTCTCGCGAAGGAGGCCGGGGAGTCTTTGTACTCCTGCGAAACCTTTGTGCGTGGAGGCGACGCACGCACACTTGGGCGTGACATGCTGGGGAGGGGCGCCTGCGCCGAGTAGTAAATTGACGTGACACAGGGGTCGCACGTGCGACTTGTCGCAATATCATTATTGTAATATCGTTATAGTAATATTACATTATATTATAAATAAATATTTATTGGCTAACCACACCTGCAACGCTTAGAGCTGTTCTGTGGGGTAAGGGGCCACAATGTCAGAAATACCGTGGGTGGACGGTGCGGCCTTCCCGTCCTGGGTGAGCAACGCGTGCCACGAGCCATTGGCGGCCACGCCCCCGCTCTCCACCAGTGGCGTGCGGCGCTGGCGGCGCGCCGCGCGGCTATTCCCGGCTGTGCCCAGCGCGACGCGGCGCGACGGGCTGTTGACCGGCCGCCTGGCCCCCGCCCGGCGCACGCGCGTATTCTCGGCAGCTGTGACTCACGACATCCGAACGCCGCACCGGCGCCGCGCTGCACCACGCCGGCACAGAGCGAGGGGTGGTGCCGCCCCGGGCGTTCTCGCAGTACGTCGCCTCTAATGAAGACAAAGAGCTCGTAGGGAGAAACGGCGAGACCCAGACGAAGTTTGTACATTTCGGGAGGTACGATGATTTGGCGCGAAAAAAAGAACTGGAGGAGCAATTGTCTAAGAAGGAAACAATACTGATTTAGACGATAACATGGTGCAGATGGTTGTTGAAAAGGAAATGGCAGAGAGGCGACGAATGATGGTGCATCGTTGACGTCAACGGAACTTTCCTTGAAAAACTCTTGGCTAATCGTAATGCCATCAAGGCGTTCTCGTCTGGATGAAGAATACCAAACGAATCGGTTAACTGCCTTTACCATGCGACATCTCGCGGATAGCCAAAAGTTTCCCCGCAACGCTGATCGCAGGGGCGTTTCGTTTCCATTATTCTTTTCGCGTCTTTTTCGAAGCAGAAATAGAAACTGAGAACTTCATGAATTGATGTTGATATAGTTTTGAAGCTTTGAACAACCGACAATGTTTTTGACTGCGATATTGCACGACATCCCAACTTAGTATTCACTAAAATGCTGGAAGAGTCTGAAAATGGAATTGTATTCTTTTCCTCTCGCTATATCCTTATTCCTAATCTCATTTTTCTAAACTATACTTCATAGCACAAAAACTTTGATTTTATTTACATGCACATTTTTACAAAACCTTCATGCATAATATGAAAGCTACTTTATTTCAAATGTAGAAGAAGATAGACTAAGCACTATTTGTATTTTTTAGTGTTCCTCTTTTTCGAGGAAATAAAAAAATAATTATGCAATACATCACTACTGAAAGTGTAAAAAAGGTTCATTTTTAGGAGAACATTTTTTACCCCTTTGGCTCATTAGTTCTATTTTGTTTAGTTAATTTCGGTGTACGTTCTTTCAGAATAGTTGTATACATAAGAAAATTTGCCACCACGTCTAGATTATAAATAATCGCATCTAGCCCAAATAAAAGAACGTGAAACTTTGGCATGCGGACTTTTGCAACTTCGATGACAATATTATCAATATATTTAGTACTATATATGTAGCATTTTTATTAAATAATAACAATTATACATATTATAAAAAATTAGTCGTACTAATGCTCACACTAAAAATTTTTATAACAATAAACAGATAAATCAGCAGGTCGAATTCTGACGAAATGAATGCTTTCTACATCATTTGGAATATTTATAAACCGTTCTGCAACACTGATATTATCTCTCATAACATCATAAGAAGTTGCGTTCAGAACACAATTTCAATGTTTTAAGGAACCCACATATTTGCAATATGTGGTTAGACTTTGTCCATAGAAAATTAAAACAAACCATACCCCGTTCGAGTACTTCAGCATACCAACGTAAAACAATTTTGTCACCTCTTGAAAACTAAATTGAATATAATATTTTGAACGTCAGTTATTTAAATTGATTACTGTGAATGCAGTATAGTCCAGGCACTACAATTTTCTTAAAATATCTTTCATCTCACTTCAACAGTGCCGGGCTTCACTGTTGCTTAAAACTATTTTCGTTTTTCTGCGAAAGGAAAAGGAAACGGCAACTTTTTTCTTAGAGTAGAAGAGAAACGTTTATCGATATCCTGTTATAGTTTAGTAATAGTTCTTTTACCTAGTAGAGAGATATTTAAATAGTGTTTTTATGATGCCTATCGATCCCAAACGCGCAGGTGTTGCATGTAGAGTTGGGGCGGCGGCGGCGGGCCGTCGGTCAAGAAGCAGGCGGAGCAGCTCGTCCGCCCACCCCCGAGGAAACATTTGTGAGCGCAAATGTCGAGGCTCGCTCCAACACGTGGGCGGGGCCCCTTCCTTTTCCGTGGGCGCCACTTTCTCTGAATCGAATCGAGCAGACTGAACAATGCAAATGTCACTTTCCCAAAGCTGTTTGACCTTTTAAAATATCGATTATAAATAACTTCGGCAATTTTGTGCTCAAACACAAATGTAATTCATTGCGTTACTAATGTACTTCATTTACATCTACATTGCAATACTAAAATGTGCCCCATGATAAACTTACACTTCTAACACATTAAAAATATAGCATGAAACAACATGCTAATTGAATAAAATAGATTGGAGTATAGCGGTGTAGTATGGCAAGATAATTTGGTCTTGTTTTCTTAATCACGTTACTAACAGAAACCCTTGTTATTTCATTGCATTTCAGTCATTTCAAAAAAACCGTACCAATTTGAAAAATTACTTTTAATCTGAATAAATTAATATTAATCCTACTCACATTTTCAATTACTTATGCAATTGCCGTTCTTAATTTGCTAAAATTGAAGAATTAGATTGAAAGTATTGGCATATTCACAATTTTACTTCGTAATTCGATACCCAATAATATTTTTACCTTCTCCTATACATACCTGTATACGGAAGTAATATACGTAATATAGACCAATTTATGTAATGCTGGGGAAAATCGATTTCGAGATTTCAAAGGAAATACACCTGTTGGGGTTCCCTGACACCGAAAAAGCGGTTCTTTTCAAAACGTCCGTCCGTTCGTCTGTGAACACTACTAGCTCCTAAACGACACGTACAATCTTTTCCAAAATTGAAGAAATCCTTGTCCATCTGGCTCTAGTTGAAGCTTTCAAATTTTGAAAAACATTCATTAAAATTTGGAGGTACTTTACATGAAGCCCCCAGACATTTTCAAAATTTTTTCTTTAAATTCCTTGTAAGAATAGAGTAAAGTACACTTATAAGGGTGACAAAGGTCCGATATTCATGGTTAACTCCAAATTTTCGAAAATTTTAAAAGTTTGAATTTTTTTCAGCGTTTTCTACAACTACAAAATTGAAGATTGAGATTTGTCGTACATAAATAGTTCTTTGTGCATTTCATTAAAATTCGCAAAGTTCATAGTGAATTTTTTCGAAAATTTAAGTAGTTTCGTGGAATTTTTGCAATTTTAAAATATTACAAAAACAGGATTTTCCCAAAAACGGCTCAAATTTTTTTCTTTAAAGTTTTGGCAGGAGTAATACCAAATTTACCCTATATGATGACATAAACACCATATTGCTCTATTCTTTTGTTGTTGTTTTTTCAAAAATTACAAAAATATAATTTTTTGACTTGTGTTTCACATCGGTAATATTTACATTAGAGGCAATTGGTTCACATTATTATATTTATGAATACATGTGTTTTAAATAATGTCAAATAAAGTTTCTCAAAAACTCAACAGTTTTCTGTAAAAATGAGCTCTAAATTCCACATTTTTAGAAACGCTCAAACGCTATTTTCTCGAAAATAGCTCCAAATTTTTTATGCAGACATTTTAAACGAATAGAGTGATGACATTGTTTAATATGACGTAAAGTTCATTTTGCTGTATTCTTTTATTTTTTCAAAAATTACACAAATGTAATTTTTCTGAAATATGTCTCACACCGTTAATATGCACATTTTCATCGATTTGTTTACATTATTACATTTGTGAGTTAAATTGCTTCAAATGACGTTAAATGAAGTTTTTCGAAATCTCAATAAATTCCTATGAAAAGAGCTTCAAATTTCGCATGTGCAGTAATGCTTAATCGCTATTTTCTTAAAAACAGCTCCAAAATTTTCAATGTAAATTTATATTTTTGTCGAGGTTTTACTCTTCTTTAATATTCTAGAAGTCATATTTCAGTTCTACTATTAAGATACTGAAAAGTTCAGAAAATGTCAAGAAATCATACTTTCGGTGACGATAGATGGCAGCTGGTTAGAAAATGGAGTAAGACCTTAAAGACAGTCCACACCAAGGAAATTAGAAAAAAATTGCTACGAGAAAGTCTGTGCCATTCAGTAGCACCTCTAGTTTTAATTGAAATACTTTCTCCTGACATGAGATGATTAGTCAATCCATTAGCAGCAGAAGCAGGAGCAACAACAATAAAACATCACAATTATTAATTGTCGGTCGAGAGCTCACACGCACTCGTAGGCATAAGAACGGAAAATTACTGCGGAAAAGCCTTGCACGCACATATACAGAGGCCAATAATCGGAAAGAGGAGCTTTCTTCGAAGGAGATCAACCTTTCTACAAAGGAAACTACGCTCATCAAATGCACATTTGGAATCAATAAACCTAAATAACATATTTCATATAGTCAAGAATTGAGAGAACTTACATGCTTTCAATAAAGCTTGGATTTTTAAAAACTACACCGCTTGTACACAACGTGTGGCTGTGCGGCGTCGCCAGCCAGCGCCTCTGCCCGCCGCCCCGCCCGCGCCGCCTCCCTCGAGTGCCCTCGGACACGTAGCGGCTGTTCTGCCAGAGGACAGCTCCGTCAGGCACGGCCGTTCTCATCACTTGAGCAGTAGCGCCTCTTCGGCAATTCCCGATCGATGGAACTGTAGCTATTGTTACAAGTAGTTGAAACGGACACCTTCGTGAATAGTAATGCACAGTGGCGTACCCAAGGGGGATTCTCATGGGGTTTAAGACCAATCCTCCTCTAGAAGGCAGTGATACATATTCAAAAATTTACCTTGTCACTCATTTTCTCCACTAACAAAAGTCATTCAGTATATCAATTGTTAATTTTATAAATATTATCATTAGAAAATGAAATATATTTTATATTCAACATACAGGAAAAATTCTTTATAAGAAAACATTGAGTCGGCTGGTCACTAGACCTGTCGCACACCGAAAAATCCTGATTGCGCCTATGGTATGATGATTAGACTGTGCCAGTGCTTTTCCGCCCAGTACACTTATGAAGTTAGTTTCATTACACTGAGTTTCGTATATCGTTGATCAGATGGATTCCGACGGAAATGACACACAAGTTTCAAGGGTACTGAGCACTCGATATTATCTGAAGAAACTCAGGACTCACACCGCTTGAAAGAGAGGAAAACCATTCTAGCTTCGCGTTACCTCTTTTTAAGAAGTTATTTTGCGATCCGAGAAGTAATAGTCAGTTTGCTTGTCAATCACTGTTGAGCAATGGACTTCGTAATCCGATAATTTCAATCGTCTATTTTAATGGCTTGCCGTTTATTCATTGTCATAATGCATCAGTCATATCACCTGGACACCATGGACCATTCTTGGCGACCATGTTCATCAGAATAAATCATCGGGTAAATGGGAAATGGTTTAAGAATGTATGATTTTACTATCCAGCATCAACTCAATGCGTTTTAGACTCATAAGCTATGAAACATAACTATCAGAATGGACCCCATCATATCACTGGAATGAATTGATTTGTCTGAATTCAGTATTACATAAATATCATGGGATATTTATTAATATACTGTTAGAATCACATTTATTTAGAATTAATTTTAGCTTATCGTGTTTGAGATTCATAAAAACATTATTTTACTTTCTTGTATTTCTACACTTATTAGGTGCATGCCAGTATTATCCAATATTTGATTGCATTTCATTGAACATGTAATTTATGTTTCTTTACATTGTTACATTCTTTATATTGCATATGTATTTTAGTCACCTGGATATGACAGTATGTGCGGTAAACATTGATTTTTGTTCAATTCAATAGATAATAAAGTCATGATTTAAATAAGCGAGAAGTTTTGTGATTCCCTTTGCATTTGGATAATCCTAAATACTTAATGGGATATCGTAAATGAAGATTATCAAACGCAAGTGTGTGGCGGAGGTACTTTAATTTATATGAGTATTTCATAACAAGTGCTAATATGTTCCCATTAGAACTCTTAGCGAATTAACTTAATGAAGTGAACGGAAAATAAACGTCTTCTTTTTAATATTTTGAAACTTTTACGTACGTCTATGAAATATGGTGTAGTAATGTGTTACTCACGTGTAACAGCTGAACGACATGCGATAGCTTTGTTGGTCGTGGCAGGTATACGAGTACGTGTTGTTCCTTTTAGCGATGGATATGTGCGATACAATATTTATGTGTTCTGCCTGTTATTGGGTGACCTCTTGGCCAAGACGTTTAACGGCCGTTATCTGGCTTTTCACATAAGGAACCGACTTACGCCACAGGTATACAACATGAACACCGGGCATGTGTTGAGGAAAGAGGTCATTTGTCCTCTACAGTAGCTGTTGGAAATCCGAGCGCGAGGAAAAACCATTGTACCCAATCAGTCCTTTCTAATCAGCACGTTCAACCTACCCTGAATTTCCTTGACTCTAACGGAGACGTAATGGAAAGACAAGAATACTAACAATTTGTAGAATACATCACCTTATCCGTGTGTCCTCATATTCATTCGTTTAATTCCACCTCTCTCCAATGCATTGGAGTCATTGCATGACAGCGTGAAGAAAATATGAGACAGTGTAGTAAATTCTTACTATACGCCTGATAATGTGTTGTGTCCTATTTTGAACATATCAACACCAAAAAGTATGCATATGATTTTATGGCGTTCTGCGCCAATGAGTATTCAGTGATAAAATACGTGCTGTCGGATTGAATTTCGAGTGTGATTTTGAAATGAATGTGCGTTTTCCGAGCCGACATAGGGCGCGGCGATTGGGAATCCGGAACCAGTGAGCCTTTTGAGGGTGAGGGAGCGGAGGGGGAGGGGCTGAATCGTCCCAGAGGGCACGCAGGGCTCAATGGCATCAGCGGCTGTGCCCCAGGGATGGCGCTTAGTTACGGGCGTGCGAGGGGAGGGGCCGCCCTTGCGCGAGCGCCGGCGAGTGGCCAGTGCAGGTGAGCGCTCCGCCCTCGCCCTCGCCCTCGCCCTCGCCCTCGCCCTCGCCCTCGCCCGCGTCCGCGCCCGCGCCCGCGCTCGCGCCCTCGCCCTCGCTCTCGCTCTCGCCCTCGCCCTCGCCCTCGCCCTCGCCCTCGCCCTCGCCCTCGCCCTCGCCCTCGCCCTCGCCCTCGCCCTCGCCCTCGCCCTCGCCCTCGCCCTCGCCCTCGCTCTCGCTCTCGCACTCGCCCTCGCCCACGCCCCTCCCACTCGCCCCTCCCACTCGCCCCACACACTCGCCCCACACACTCGCCCCACACACTCGCCCCACACACTCGCCCCACACACTCGCCCCACACACTCGCCCTTCTCACTCGCCCCGCCCCGTCCTCTTCCCCCTCCCCCACCCCCTCGCGGTCGCCCTCCGGGCAGCAACCGCAATCACTGTCGGCAAACAACCCCTCTCTCAGCCCCTTCGGCGCTTCCATGGGGAGTTGCTGACATAAGCTGTCGGGGTAGCGTCAGGTTCTCTTGCCCCAGGGCGGGCCGTTACGGTTTTACCTTTCTCGTATGTATATATGGAGTAATATACTACGTAATGTAGAGAAAGTTATATAATGCTGCGCGAAAAAACGGCGGATTTTCGGGGGAGGGGAATTCATTGCTGGGCCTTTACAGCGAAACAGAGGACAAATCCGGTTGTTAAATTAAGAAAAAATTCCCTAACACGTGGTGAAGCCAGAATCCCTGTTCTGTGGATCTTTGATGCCGAAAAACCAATTGGAAGCAAAACGTCCGTCGGTCCGTCTGTCAGTCTGTCCGTCCGTCTGGTATATGTGAACAAACCTAGCGCTTAAACCATGCCTAGGATTTTTTCCAAATTGAAGAAACCCCTAACGTTTTTGTATGAGCTGAAGCTCTGCGATTTGGAAAATCATTCATTAATTTTTTGGGGGAATTTATATGAAGCCCTAGGAGCATTTCCAAAATGTTTTAAAAAATGGCTCTAAACTTTTTATTTTAATTTCTTGTAAGAATAGAGTAAAATATGCTTATAAAGGTGGCATAGGTCCGATTTTCAGGATTAACTCTGAATATTTGGAAATCGTAAAAGTATGAAGTTTTTCAGCAACTTCTTACAACCAGAATATTGAAGATAGAGACTTTTCCTTCGAATAAAATTTGTTGTCCATAAATAGTTCTTTCATTAAGATCATGTACATTTTTTAGAACATTTTAGTGGTTTTCGTGCAATAATGCGTGCAATATTTGTAATTTTAAAAAATTACAAAAACAAGATTTTATCACAAATGACTCCAAATGTTTTCGTTAAATTTTTGGTATGGTTAGTGCCAAACGAACCCTATACGATGACATAAATGCTATATTGCTCTAGTAGAGAAAGTAATATTTCGATTCCACTATTAAGAAAGCGAAAACTTGATGAAAAAAATATAATAAAAAAAAAGTTCTTTGGACGATAGATGGCAGCTGGAATGAGGATGGGGCAAGACCAAAAAGCCAGTCCACACCAAGGAAATTAGAAAACTTTACTACGAGAAAGTCTGTGCCATTCTGTAGCACCTCTATTTTAATTAATACTATGTAATTGAAAAATACGGTGAGTATGTTATTTCATTTTAGCAGAAAAATAGAAAATTGTAACACGATACTTTAAGAGCTTCATTCTATGGAAGAATCATTTCTCTAATCGTGATCTGATAGGAAAGAGACTTGGTGTGTTTTTAGGCAGCGTAGATTGGTTCCATGGTTAACGGTTTAGTTATATTTTGCGCTTCATTTTGGCCAACAGCCCTTGGTTAGAAGCAATGCGATTACTCCAAGCTCCTTTGTGCTCTCATTTGGCAACTACGATTACCTTAATCGTATTGAAACCATTTGAGGTATGAATTTCGTGTATCATGTACCAACGAGAACGATAGTGGTTTACGATACAAGTATATCTAAAAATGTATGGACATCGGAGTTGAGTCGTTTAAAAACATTGCAATGTACGACGTCATAAAATGTTTCATCAGTACTATTTGTGGTAGGGAGTGTTCGAGGTTGAAGGAAGTGGAACATTTCCGTTGGTCCTATTCATGTTGAACGACGCATGGATATAATAGGCTTAAGGCTTATTCGTTTGTACGATACTGTATACAATTGGTTCAGGGATTCTAGATTAACTGCCTAAATGAACTGGATTTTCATTTTTTCTTATGACTCAGAAGTACCTTTCTCAGCACACAGACTTTTCAAATGGACAGTTCTTCTTTCTGTACCCTCATACTACTAAATTTGAACATACAGCTAATTTATGATGGTAAGCTTCACAATAATTTGTGACCAGACTTAAATACTTTGGAAAAGATATTTGTGTGATCGGAGTTTTCGTAACATAAATATCTTACTTCTCTTTTCTCCTTATACATTCCAGGGATTTCCAGAATAGATACTTGACGTTCTCTTGTTCGTGGTCTTGAAAAATAACAAAAATAACATAGTGACAGCGCTGATATTTCAGAGCATTGATCGTATCTTCATTTTGGTGGCAAACACTGTAATACCGCACCTAGAGAGAGAGTTCGTGATCAACGAACCTTTCAGAAGAATGAAGAAGTGTTACGTAAGTCGGCATAGTTCTATCGGAATCATGGCTTGGCCCCTGTGGAAACAATGGCGGGGCGGAAATCGCTTATACAGATGTAAGAGAACAGTGCAGTGTCGGTATGTTGCAGAAAGTTCTGTTATTCTGACCTGAGGTAACCCTCCTGTAAACAACGGTTCGTCATTGCCGATTTAAAAAAAATATTTCATTGCAAAGCACAAAAAAATTTGTTACGTAACATATCCATTATTATCAACTTATCATGTATGTTCTTGGCATGTGTTTCTTGTAATGCAATTCTTCATTCTTTAAAATTATTTATGGTAAATTCGCTTGCAGTATATAAAATGTAAGTTCTGCGTCTTTGTAACCTTTAATAAAAATGTATCTTCTATGCAAAAATCTGAACGGTTTTTTAAAATAAACTTGATGTTAATCCTTCGGAAAAGCTTCGCTGCATAAGGAAAATTGTACTCGTGATGCCAATATTTAAACAATTTAATGCTTAACTGGTCAATATGAATTGTAGTTGTTACATTTTATACACACATAACACACTCACATTAACAGTGTACTTTTGTAAATCGTAGGGTTATGACAGTTTGTCTTAATTTGAGGATCGCTAATTTTCGTTTGTTTGTTTTCATTTGTGGATCGTTAAAAATATATATTTGTATTTCATTTGAACCAAGAGATTTTTTCTTTCTTTACCTGGCAATGCTACCAAATAGACAGAAGCGAGTTTCCTCACATTAGATTGCATGGTGCACTCGAAGCGAAGTAATGACAAGATTTGTGACACTGTGAGCAATTGGTCGCGGTGTTCACGAAAACAACGCCGCTTCCCATTTGAAATGACCATGTTCGGGCAACGCAGGCGTGCAAAACGAGATAATACCAGAGAATACCTGACAATCGCGTCAGAAGATTAAAAGTTCCTTCTCATTTTACCAGACAAAATGACGACTCCGCGCGCCCGAATGCAGCGCCGTAATGCCACATGAGCGGCGACCGCTGGAGAAAGCGAGCGAACAACCGGCAATCGGCGCGTGATGATGATGCGCTTCGGAGGTGCACCTCACACGACGAAGAGTTACGAGTGCCACTCCGCGTGCCACCTGCGACCTCCGGCCCCCTCCGCCACGCCTCCCCCGCGGCGCCCCTTCCGCCACGCCCCCCGCCACCCCTGCCACGCCCCCGCCACCTCTGCCACACACCCGCCAAGTCCCCGCCACGCCTCCCTCGCGGCGCCCCTTCCGCCACGCCCCCCGCCACCCCTCCCACGCCCCCGCCACCTCTGCCACACACCCGCCAAGTCCCCGCCACGCCTCCTTTGCCACGCCTCCCCCGCCACGCCCCGGCCACGCGTCCCCCGCCACGCCCCCGCCACGCCTCCCCCGCCCATCCCCTCCCGACACGCCTTCCCTGCCATGCCCCCCGCCACCCCTGCCACACCCCCACCACACCACCCTCGCCACACCGCCCCCGCCACACGGCCCCCGCCACACCACCCCCGCCACACCGCCCCGCCACACCGCCCCGCCACACCGCCCCCGCCACACCGCCCCGCCACACCGCCCCGCCACACCACCCCCGACACACCGCCCCGCAACACCGCCACCGCCACACCGCCCCCGCCACACCGCCCCCGCAACGCCTCCCCGCCACGCCCCCGCCACGCCCCCGCCACATCCCTGCCACGCCCCCGCCACCCCCGCCACCACGCCCCGCCACGCCCCGCCACGCGCCCCGCCACGCCCCCGCCACGCCCCCGCCACGCCCCGCCACGCCCCCGCCACGCCCCCGCCACGCCCCCGCCACGCCCCCGCCACGCCCCCCGCCCCGCCCCCCGCCACGCCCCCCGCCACGCTCCCCTGCCACGTTTACCCGCCACACACACACGCCACACTCCGCCCGCCTCACCACAACTGCCACCACCGCCCCGCGCCGCTCTGCACGCCCTACGTAGCAGACAGCGGGGCGAGCACATTGGCAAACTCCGATGCTTGAGCCAAGTGTGCAGACATTTACTTTTCTTCTCTCTAACGTAGTGTAATAAGGAAAAGTATTTGGAATCACTTCATCAATACGATCTAGATTGTTATTAAGGATTAAAATCCCGGATTAAGATTGTTTGCAGTGTAAGTTAGCTAACACGCCAGGATTTGCTCTATCAGCTCTGTTCCAAAGGTTGTTAATATTGGTGCTTGTGGAGAGGAGATAATGGTGGAGAGGAAGGTGCAATTTTTTTTCCCCGGAAACATTTGTATACATGGATGGGTAAATGTGGCACACACGAGTTGAGACTTAGCAAATATGTCACGATAGATGAAGATCTGGTTGTATTGTTCCAGAGATCATTTAAATATTTTATTTATTGAGAGTACTTTGCATGAAACCCCTGTGAAATTTTTAACATTTTTCTGGAGAATGGCTGAAATGTTTTTCTATACTGTTTCACTCGAATACAATAAGTACTTTTATAAGTAACGATTTTCATTAAAACCTTTTATATATTAAGAAAATTGCGAAGAAAAATTAAAACACCAAGAGTTTTCGTTTGGAAAGAAGTTTGTGCTTCCTACTTAACCAAATTTCATGATTATTTAAATGAACGGTCAAAATGTTTTATCCTTTGCTATACGGTTTTTTATTATAACAGTAAATTTTAATAAAATCGTAAAATTAATAGAATTAACGTTTATCTGCCGTCATTTTTTCATTATTTTAATACAAATATTAACTATATGTGAGATGCGCATAAACACCATACGTGTATTTTGTAATCAAAAGTTTTAATCAAAATGACGCTAATGTCACGTGATTTACTACGTTGTGCTCCATCCGAACAAATGTTGTTACAAAAATGGTGCAGTTTGGGGGAAAATCTTGTGTACATTTTCTTATTTACTATTTCACGAAAAGTGCTGGTACCTGCTCCTCCATCAGCCCCTCCGCGCCGCGCGCTGGCACATTGGCAGCTGCGCGCATCGGCCTGGCCGCTCCTCTTTAACCACGCAGCCTCAACGCATGCGATATTGGAAAGGACTTTGCACGTAATTCGCTACAAGCGCTCTGAATATTTATTCATCGGCATTGATTTCATGTATTGATTAAATAATATTCGTTAATTCATATGTTGAAAGAAGTACTTAACACTACGTTAAACAAGTAAAAACGCACCAGAATACTTTGACTTCCCAAATATTATTGCAGTACGGAGTAGTTTTTAGTTGACAGGAATGAAAGTAATCATACTCGTAGGTAGTATTAAACTTCCTTTGAATTGAACATGATGTTTTGTAGTTTTCGCATTATGCAAATTTCGTGAGAAAATTGCAACATATTCTGTTCATCTAAGTCTCTACTGCTTATGACAAAGGTGACCGCAGAATATCATTATTTTTTTAAATTTTGCCTTATTTTACCAGAATTTTTCTATTGATGTTAAAGAAAATTAGTGCCTCATCAGTGCCTTCATGTAACACGTTCGCTTCAATAGTTTTTTCTGCGGTAAACAACCTGTAATGAAAAGCTTCACAAGAACTCATCAGGTTCGATGCTTATGCTGGGAGGTGTGAGTTAGGGACGTGGCGCCTGACTCGATCCCTGCCCCATGCCGCCCCGCGGACGTCGAGAACCTGGCGTTCCGGGCGCGCGCGCACGCCCCGCCCCCGCTCCCGCCCCCGCCCAGCCCCACCCACGGCAGGCGCCGCCGCCGCCACGCCTTTGCACGCCCCGCCGCGCCGCGCCGCGCCGCGCCGCACCGCGCGCGCGTCCTTGCCAAGGTGACGCGCCACGGCGGCGGCGGCGGCGGGAGCGATGCTACTTACGTAGGGAGAGGTGACGGCGGCGACAACAGCGCAGGCCTGTGGGTGCGACTCCATGGCTTTGCAGGGAGCGATAGCGGTGGTTGGTAATATTGTGTTGCGAGTAGTGGATGAAGTATGGGTAGTGGATGAAGGTGAAATTGAAAAGTTCCCTGAGAAGTGGATTATTCACTGCAATGAAAGCATTGTGGTAAGCCCTGAAATATGTGGCTAGTATAATATGTAATGAACAAGTATTATTTCGAGAGGACGTAGTAGTTAAATCCTCGTGGTAGCTCAGTGCATCAACTGATGTCACTGCAGCGCCTCTGACCGACAGGTCCTAAGTTCGAGTCCGGACGGCGGCAGGATTTTCGACAATAGCTTTTCAGCTAGGTCGAATTCAGTCGCTGTCTGGAGGAGAATTCTAGCGGCCGGCTGCTCTGATCGGTAGTTTTCCGTGGTTTCTCCGATCAACACCAGGCGAATGCCGGAACAGTGCCCTACCAAACGGGCCACGGACCGCGCGCGACCTGTCCTTTCTCTTCCTTGTCCTATCCTCTCACCTTACACTAACATGCACTACACTACCACATATTCCGAGAGACCGGTCGGGAGCTTAGAGCTTGTCCCGACTGGGGCGGTGCCCCGCTGGTGGGAGAGTCCTGGTTAGGGGGAAACCCCACTAGCCGACGATAGGTAGGCGCCGTATCTCGCCATCCAGCGGGGGAAGATCACCGCCATCTCCCGAGAAAAAAAAATCCACTACACTAAAGGACTAATGACCAAAGCAGTTGACACGCCCGAAAACACACAAAAAAATGAATGAATGAATCCATGAATCTGAGGCAACCGGCTCGAGCAGTGGAGGCAGCGCGAGGAGGAAGCTGTGGCGTCGCTGTGCGCGTGCCTCGCTGTGTCTCCTGCGTTCGCAGCTGCGTTGTAGGAAAGGGGCAATGCGGAAGTAGTGAATTTGCTTTTTACACCAGTTTTTTTTCTTTTCGTTCCACCTAGTTATTGGGGCGTTGTAATAAAATAGATTGTCATTGAACAATGAAACATAAAATGTACTTATGCAATGACTGCAGGTAGTAGTTACAATACGGTATGAAGGAAATTAGCTGACATTAAATGCATGAGTGAACTTACAAAAACTATATTTTTGTACCACGTTCTTGAGATTTTGTATGTCGTACTAGTACGTTTGTAGAAATTTTGAATGTACTCTCTTTGTAAACGCGTTTGAATTTGATGAAATACAATACAGTAATTCGTCATTGATTCTGTCATGTGTCGTCATTCCTAACGCACTCACAAATTTATTACAATGAGGATAAAGACAATTTCAGTGTCTAATAGAATTATGATTGTTTTGAAATATTCATTTCCAAATTCTAACTTGTGCTGCTAGCATTCCACAATTTACTGCTACATTTACATTTTCTGAACAATGGAAAATTTTTAAGACTACGAAACTAAAGAAGAGCGAAGTCATTGATTTTTCTAAAGTTTATTATTACTTATAGCCTTTTCGACGGCAGAATAACTGTAATTTACGTTCGAATAAGTTGATCGGGAGTTCATTATTTTTGACCAACAACAATTCCAAGATACCTGAGCTCCAATTTTCTATAGGCACTAAGTGTCGGTATGTTTAAGGAATGATATCTTATGACATTTTTCCTTTTTCGGTCAGATACTTGCTAAAAAGTAAATTTTGGACTTGAGCGTCCACAAGTATCCACCGGAACGTGCTGTGAAGCAGCGTCATTTCGTACAAGGTCCCTCCCACATGTAGAGGCGTACATCTTTCCTGCCCCGGAAGCTCAACCTGACGCGATGGCGAACGCCACCGCTGCCAGCGAAGCGCGGCCTGCGAGGGCGCCTGCCCCTTGTTTGCGCCCCATTACGCCGCCGGCGACAGGCGAGGCTCTTCACGCCCGACGCCCTCGCGGCGCCGCCGGCCACCATTTCCCTCCTCAAATCGAGGCTCATGCCAAAATGGAGGGAGCTGAGGTAACTGTACAGGGTGATAATAACTGTAATCCCCTTTACATAAGACGCTGAGGAAAGATGACGCATTGTTTCCTCTTCGAATAAACCATGGATACATGCTCTTGTATTACTGCTGTATGCATAATTCACACTGTTTGAACAAATTAAAATTGAGAGTACAGTTTCTTCAATTATAATGTCCTACATTGGACTGGTACTTAAACCTCTTTGGCTTGCACACCATTGCCCTCAGACTGAATCAAGCAAAACTAATGAATTAAATAAACTGTAAAGCCCGTTAAATAAACGTATGTAGCAAAAACAAAACCTTGAAACATCATTTGTATAAACGTAAAATATGAAAGAACGTGTAAAATGATGTGTAAGAAAATGATGTGTAATTTCATCTATGTTCAATTTCTTTTTTTTAACAGTCGATAATATGTAATTCAACACTTGGTATTTTTCAGCATACCTCAAGAAGCAATTTTAATGATGCGGTGTTTAATTATATTTCGTTTAATCTCAACTGGCGAAATTCCATATTAACACATGTGCAGTGTTAGAGACCTGAATTCTCTTGGAATGGTGCTGTCGTCTGTCCACCGATGGCCTTTTGTCAAGAGAGAGGTAGCGAGGGAGGACTCAAACGCAGCTCTTCATTGACCGCCCCAAAGGACATGATCCTGTATTAGGCTAACACGACAGGGCGACACCCGCGGCAAGTTTCTTTTTAAGAAACTTCTTTTTGAAGTTGGTATATTTAGAATAGCAGCCGGTAATTGAGCTCGCGTGTCGTTTTCTTCCGAAGAAGGCGTCGTTTTGGTTACGCAAGATAAATTAGTTCGTGATGTCCTTGTGAAGGTTGTTTTTAAGTTTATGACTGGAGTTTCCTCGTCATGAAAATAACGCGGTATACGTAAATAATTTCAAGTATTTTCATCCGTTTGTAAATGTTTATTGATTTGCTTCTACTAATAAATTAAGGTTATATTAAACAGATGAATTTAATAAAATTGGAATGAACTCCAGATATATGTTGTTCGAAATTTTTTTCTTCAAAAATACTTTGCTCTTTCTCTTTACTTTCTCGTCCTTACTAATGTAAGAAGAGAAAGTATTGTAATCATTCGCCGGAAAACGTCGAATTTTGGACCGAAAAACTTTTATCGTCGGGTAATGAAATAGTGAATAAATCCTGTTCCTGTGTATAGTAAATTGCTTCCTCTAACGCGTAGTGTAGCTAGAATCCTTGTTTCGTGGGTTCTTGATACCGAAAAATCTTCTCAGCCACTATGTGTCCATCTGTGATAAACGCTAGTGCCTAAACCGATCAGCCGATTTCTCCAAAATTCACATTTCCCGATATACCTGATGGAACTCGAGACTATGCGAGTTTGACACGAATATTTTCATTTTTGAGGGTACTTTATATAAAGCCTTAAAAACATTTTCAAAGTTTTCTCAAAAATCACTCAAAATTTGTTTATTGAACTTTGTCCTCGGATAACGGAAAAGACGATTAAGACAATAATATAGGTCTCCTGTTCCTTGAAAACCTTGATTTTTCGAAAATAGCAAAAGTTCATTTATTTTTGGGCGTCTTCCTACAACGATAGTATTGAAGATAGAGATTCTTTTACTTATTGAATTCTGTTCTTTAAAGACACATCTTAAACTAAGGCAATATTCATTTCTTCAAAAATATGAGTAGTTTTCGCGTAATTTTGTGCGAAATAACGGCAATTTTAATTTTTTTAATAAATTTTTGTCAAAAACCACTCCAAATTTTTCTTTAAATTTTCTCCTATTTTGTATTAGGGACCAGAAAAAAATATGCTTCTAGTCTCATTTTCGGAGAACTCTCTGTATTTTCGAAAACTGAAAAAAGTTAACATTTCACAATTACAAAATTGAATATGGTGTTTTTTGCGTTAAACATCTGTTCAAAATAAATCAACTGTTTAAAGAAGTCCATGTACAATTTTTACTTACTAGTATCGTACGTACAGAGTTAAACAGATAGTATAGACAAAGTTATGTAATGCCGGGCCCTGACGACGAAAAAGTGGATAAATCCAGTTGCTAAATTAAGAAAAAATCTGCTAACATGTGGAGTTACCAGAATCCCTGTTTTGTGGATTCTCGATGCCGAAAAACCAATTGAAAGCCAAACGTCCGTCCATCCGTCCGTCCGTCTGTAAACACTACTAGCGCCTAAATCGCACACACGATCTTTAACCAAATTGAAGAAATCCCTGTCCATCTGGCTCTAGTTGAAGCTTTGAAATTTTGAAAAGCATTCTTTAAAGTTTGGGGAACTTTACATGATTTAGTTTTTAGAGATTTGGTTCTTTCCCCCACTCCATAGCATGGTGTGGTCAGAAAAGGGCAGAAACGCGAAATCTATGTGGAATGAAAATGAAGGGATAAGACATAAATAATATTTCACTACAAAATAAAAGAGACTACAGGATTTTCTCTGCAACTGAATATAGACTCATGTTTGAATAGTTTCTCCCGCACAGTCCCTGACCTACAACACAGGCTAGAGGCTGTCCATTCGAAGTTGAGTTCTTCTACGAAGCAATTTTCAATTTGAAAACGATTATTATTTACAAAACGCGGTTTTTGCCAAGGGTTTGGTTAGTTATTATTATTATTATTATTATTATTATTATTATTATTATTATTATTGTTGTTGTTGTTGTTGATATTAAAATGTAATTTCCTTTATAAGATTTATGACTTGAAATCGTTGAATGGAAAGTGATTTTCGTAATAATATTATGTATCTAGAGCAGCAGGTGTCAATTTTCACTTGACGGAACGGCGTTATTCGGGCAGTGCAGTGACCTGCACACAAGATCCATGGAGGGGCTGCCGGAATCCACGGAGGCGGTTGAGC
Organism: Teleogryllus occipitalis; assembly: GCA_011170035.1. Lineage (NCBI taxonomy): Eukaryota > Metazoa > Arthropoda > Insecta > Orthoptera > Gryllidae > Teleogryllus > Teleogryllus occipitalis. The sequence continues at coordinate 260,312 of BLKR01001196.1, read as the reverse complement.
AACCTCGCGTAGCCAGTGCCGTTCGCCCGAGCGAAGGCGCCGAAACCGGAATCCGCAGGCGGGCGCGCACCCAGGCGCACTGGGCGCTGCGCTTTCTCCGGTGGCGTACGGCCCCCGTCCCCCGTACCCCGTTCCCCGTCCACCGTCCCGTCGCTAAACCTTCGCCCGTTTGATCACATCAAAACAGCATGACCGCCTCCAGCCGCGTTGGCAACAGCAGAAGACAAAACGTCAACAACAACAACAACAACAACAACAACAACGCGAAATGAAAATAATAGTGATCGTTAGGAAGTTACAGACAATTAACAAGGCGTCGTTTTAAAAATGTTAATTTTTAATGACCGACTCACTAGAATTGTGATAAAAGGTAGTTCATGAGTTATAATGTGAAATTATCGCACAGACGCCTAACCCATTTTTCTTTTTTTTAAAATAAATACGAGTTTTTACCCTCGATACTTCATTTACACTCGAGGTTGACATTGTCGCATTTTTTATGATTTGCTGCAGCGTTAAAAATATTCTTGTTATGTACTTTCGCACAGATTATTATCTTATTAAGGAACAATTAACCAGTTCTATTTTGTTTTTTATTGTTCGTGAATTTTCCGCAGTTAAATTTAAAAAAATATTATCTAAAATATTCATGTGCATTGTAATTTTACTTGATTATGGAGGATTCGATACAAGTGTGCGATTTTTATCAGCTTTATATAATTCGTTCTGATACCATGCACAGGTATGCGTTTATCATGATTTGTGATACCTAATAAAGTAGTACTTCAGAAATTTGTGCCACATTTTTAGCATTCTACTTCAGAATTATGTGTCCCACCTGTGAAAAAATTACGAGGCGGTTTCACGTGCGAATAGCACTTTTACATTTTTAAATGCAGTCAACATTTCCTGCAATGTAATTCGTAATGCTAATCAACATCCTCGTACGTATTCTGGACAATCTTGTTTATTTCATCTCTGAATTCGTTCATCAGACCGTACTGGAACATACTTATCACCATCAGCGCGACTATTTACGCATTTTCATCATCGCCTCGCAGATGTGTACGTGTGTAGATGTGTACGTGTGTAGATGTGTGCGCAGATGTGTACTTTCTCTGGTATTTCATATTCCTCACAATTGTCTACCTTCTAGGATCTTGGTAAAATATAATATTGCACTTGACATAAAATTCTCAGTATGAATGCAGAAAGAAATTCAAAAATATCTGACTTCTAAGTTTTACTCGAATTTTCCTTTCGAACAAACCATTTCAGGAAGTATACTGGTGCTGAATGTAAAAATCGATTGGTCTTTTGAATGAAATGATGGAGGCGGTTCTTGGTGGCAGGGAGATTTTATTTCTGACTTTAGACGAAACCTTCCGTTGAGCCTCCTTCGTGTGTGTATCGTCTTAGAGACGTGGTCACCGTACTGCCAATGCCTGGAGCGCCTCGTGCGCGCCGCGCACCGCCTAGGCCCAGTGCGTCGACTCGTGAGCGATGGTTCTGACGTTGCACTCCGCTCGCGCGGTGGGAGTGGCGACGGTGCTGCTGCCTGTGGCGACGCCGCGCGGTGGCGGGGGCCCTTGGGTGACGGTCACAGCCGCGCTCCCGTCCAGGGCCCAAGCCACGAGGCTTGCGGGAAACGGTTTGAAAGTGGTAACGGGAACAAGTCGATATCAACGATTTAAATTCGCAAAACCAAGGCAATGGTTTTGATCTATAAATGACGCATAAAATTGCGGCAAAGATCCGCCATATTTTTTTTACAAAATCTAAAACCTTGAAAGTAAAGTATAATTATATATTAGAAATAATCAGAGTGCCCCATCATCTAGGAAAATAGCTAATAAGTATTCTAATATATATATATATATATATATATATATATATATATATATATATATATATATATATACACACAATTTATGTGAATATATCAACAAAAAATATATTATTCAATTTATGTGACGTTTTATGACGGTTCTGTATCTTTTTTAGTATTTTCTAAATAATTTCAGAGTTCATTTTGTATCAAGTGTTGATTTATGTTACTGACGGATTTTGGTGCACGTTCAATATTAAATTTATTTGCAGGTATATGTATCTTGTATCTTGTGGGTAGAAATTTTAAAAAATTATGAAAGTATTAATAGAATGAAGAATAGAAAATGAAATCTAGTAGTTGCAGAATGCATTCATCATATGTGAAACTTCTCACGGAATTCGAGTAGAAATGTCTCTCCCACCGCTGCGAATGTATCTATCTACTTTCATTTTAGGAATACAAGTGACACTGCGTTTTATCTTGTTATATGCTACTTCTGCTCGTTTGATAATATCACCAAAAATTATTTTCAAAACGTAAACTAGCATTTCAAACTTTAATACTCTTATGATATGGCTTTATATTGCGTTCCTAGTCACGTTTTGATGGTGAGTTTTTTGGATAATTGTTCTCCAATTGGATACTTTTACATTCGTTCATTACAGAAAAGTTACGGCATTTTGATGAAGAACGGTCAATTTAAACTAAACGTGTTGGTGAATGAACTAAATCCAACGGATAATGAATAGTAAAGCTCAGAACTGTGGAAACAATTCTTTATTAAATAGGTTTAAAAAGTTAAATAATTACTCTTCCACAGGGTTCCACCTCTTTGTATTCCACGCCATTGTCCAACATTCAAAAATATATTTCATTTTCTTTCAAAATCTTGTTTATTACTATTGGAAAATGTAATTACATGATTTTCTTTAATTATACGGGAATAAACGCAAAATACACAACTTCAAAAAGAACTATTAATATATTTTAATAATGATGTTTTCGTCAGTTGGGTACAATTCATTCTGATAACAGAACTATTTCTTATCTAGTGTACTAAAATCAAGGTCAATCGTGGATATAATAAAAGGTCGTAGATTCAATAAAGCTAGGTTGTAACTAGTGCGGATTGAATTGCATGTTTATACGTCGTTCTCTAAATGTATACTCTAAACTTAACTAAGGTAATTTTTTATGACTTTGGTGACTTTTGAACGTTTGAAGTGTAAGGTATATTTTAAAACGTGTTTACAACATACCTGTGTAATAATATCTGTATAAACCTGTACAATAATAGATGCTTGAACTTGTGTTTCCACAGTAACAAAACGTGTGAACTAAAGTTCGTTTGCTAATGCTCCTTTCGAATATATCAAATTTCTTAAGTACTACGTAATGTGATAAAAATAACTTATAAATTGATTTAATAAGTGTTTGTTATTTCATTATTTCTATATTTAAATTGGTGTAGAATTTTCACATCGTTACGTCCAGTGCTGTGAAAGAACATATAATTCAGGCTTGTGTTTGTTTTTTTCTTCTTGTGTCATATATGACACAAGAAGATGATGGGATGTTGACAAGCAGGTACCAGGGATACGCTTACTTAACAGGCAATAAGAAATGAAAGTTTATTTAAATGACGAGTCACGAAATTTTTGCCATCAGTGCGATGGTCAGAATGTGAAAACTTGTATGTCTTCCGCAGAATTCGAACATGAAAATTCCAACAGTTGTTCCGAGATTTTTAGGCTGAATTAGATGAATTATTTTACTATTTTGTTAAGAAATATTTTGCAGCTTATCTTGCAAAAATCAGAAATATTACATACTACATCATTCTTTAAGTTGTTGAGAGCTTGCACAAATAATTCTCCCGTTTAATCGATTACACATCTTGGATAAAGGAAATGGGAATGGTGTTTCCCGCTTCGGGGGAGCATAAAGCAGGTTACATTTCCCGGTACGAGAAATCAATGGACCAAAGCAAGCCGCAGATGAAGCGACTTCCCCAATCACCCGGCCAAACCTTTCTCGCGCTCTTGTTCGTTTCCCGACTGTAGTGCAGCAGCCTTCACGCCTGGGTGCACTTGATAGAGTAGAAAAAGTTGTTGAGAAAGTCTCGGCGCAAGCAGATCAAGAGTATTTTTGTAGCAACATAATACAGTTATTTTTTGGTCATTATAGAGCGAGAGAAACTAAACAATGCCCCGCGATGAGGTCACTTGCATCCGCTCGTCCGTGACCCGAAGAGAAAGTACTTTACGTGCGGGTTCTTTTTTTTATGACGACAAAATATTATATTGAATAACGAGTCTGGAAAATCCCTAAGGACTGAATTACATATTTGCATGACGTTCTTTAAATATCTACTTTGAACTGAACTAAGTTAATTTTTTGATGACTGTGATGACATTTGAACGTTTGAAATCTAAGATATATTTTAAAAAGCACGTCGTATCTTGCGAAACAGGTTGTTTGTCCGTTGGCGAAACACCTCGAACACCGTCTTACATTAGGTCATCACCTTTATACACATACATTTTCAGACTACAATTTTTCTTTAACGGCATTCGGGAGAGCGAAATGAAATAAATGAAGATTTAAATAATATTCAGTCGGCAACTGAAATATGTGTGTTACGTGTTTGTAAAAGAAGTGATAGCCAAATTAATTGTAATTGGTGTACATTTAAATCAATGAAAGTGCTTCGGAAGTTGTATTCCTGCCCCCCCTCCCATGTTGATTGGATGTTTATTTACTGTTAATAATAGTATAGTGGGACTTCGAACTGTGTAAAGGTGACCTCTTGATTAATCTGGAGAGTATGCAATGTCGGACGTATCTCAAATGCGCAGTACAAATTGTGTCGTAACCATTACAACTTTACTTCCGACCCACATCACCTCATAACACACCATACTTCCGCGCGTTATAACCTCATGATATTTTTACAAAAGCACGTCAGTTTGAATATTCTCTCAACGTATTTTTATTTATATAAGACTTCACGAAATGCTTTAGTTTCCTAGAGTTGTGCCATTAATTCCCAAAATATGACCATATAATATTGAAATGAATCCTGCAAAAAAGAATTTCTGAAGAAAACCTACGCCAATTTTTTTTATTAAAACAACTGTAATAAAATTTCGACGGACTTTGATTGTGATGCCGGGCGCATCAACTTCTAAGGTTATTAGTTCCGTAAGTGTAATGCATGTTTTATCGCGGTGATCTTCCCCACGTGATGGTGATAATAGGCGCCCACCTACGTCGCCTTATGGGAATTTTCCCTCCCAGGTATCTCCCACCTACGTGGCACCGCTCCAGCCGGCACAAGCTCTAAGCTACTGATTGGTCTCCCGGAATACGTGGGGAGTGTAATGCATGTTAGTGTAACTGTGTGTGTAGGGAGAAATGATAGGACAAGGAAGAGAAAGAAAAGATCGCGCGCGGTCCGTGGCCCGTTTCTTAGGGTACTGCTCCAGCATTCGCCTGATGTTGATCAAAAATAACACGGAGAACCCCTGATCCCAGAGCAGCCAGCCGTTAGAAACCCCCTCCACAGTGATGTCACAGTCCGAATTCGAACCCGAGGACCTCCAGGTCAAAGTGACAACAGTTGATACCCTTGCCCATGCTGATCTGAGCTTGACGAAAAGCTATCGATTTGTTACATAACATATAAAAAATAGTTATCAACTTATTAATGCATTTTGTAATTCAAGTTAGTATCTTAATAATGCAGAATGACATAATGATATATAATTATGTGTATAGAATACGTTTCATCGTTTGTGTGTACTTTTTATGTTCATCGCCAATCTTACGGTGTTCTAAGAGACTAATCGATTCTTCCACTCCATTAACTCTGTTCCTAACAGACAGCATTATTACATTAACACTTCTGACATGGAGAACTGCTTCACATGACGATTTTGCTTCCAGTTTTCGAAAGTTCAAACTTCAATGTAAAGTCGTAAATGACACACAATTCCTTATTCTCCTCTTCTTGCTGAGACGAGGCGCTACCTTCACCAGTTGAATTCCTCTTCACCGCCGTTCTCTCGTCAGACGCGTCTCATTTGACGCCAAAACGTCGTCAAAATCTTTGGGAAGCACGAGTGGTGATAAACGTGCCGAATTAAATTTAGTGTATGAAGCAGAATGCAATTTAATCGCATGAATTATACTTATTTGTCTTTTTATTATTTAAAGCTTGGTAATTATATTAATTCAAGACCCCCACGCACAGTTCCGGGCCTACGTGTGCATTCTCGTGACGTCAGAAGGTCAGGCACCTTTAGAAGGAGGAGCGAGACAGCGTTCGTAGATGTCCAAAAATGTAGGGTGAAAATGACAAAAGAAGAATTGATAAGAAGTGAGTTTTCGGATGTGTAAGAAAATGTATCAAAAGCTACAAGGGATGGGGTAATGAAAGGACTTGCGACGTGGATGAAGAAAAGAGGTGCACAAAATTGATTAAACCGACGTGAGGGTGGTTCATTGGGAATTCGGTGGGATGGTCCCAAGAGTCTGCAAAGGAATTGGCAATTCATATCCTCTAATTGTAATTAAATATTAGTCATTGAAGGTATTCTACTTTACCACGTCATCAATTCAGAGTGTTGTACGTTTGTATGCTTTGAATATTCCTTCCAACTTCTTTAATTGTTTTTATGAGACAGATAACAATTAAAAGTGGTGAGGATTGAACGGAAACCTAAAGAATTGTAAAATACTGAGTAGATAAGAGAAATAAGAATTCGAATGAATGAGGGAATTGAGAGATGAAACAAATACTAGTACACAGCCAATAAAAGTATAGCTCCATGTTGCTGAGGGTCTGCTGGCCATTTTCTAAAAATATTTTATTGATTTTGTTAGTTTAACTTAGGTCAGTTTTAGTCTAAACTTTACATATGTTTGGTAGGCTTACATGCTAACTTATATTTAAAACTTATTTCTAAGACTTAAATCTAACATAAGGTGGAGGATGGTATCCTATATTCTGGTTCAAATTCGGAGAAGGTTTTGAGGAATATATTGTAGGGATATTTGTTTTTTATTCTGGTATGGTTCGGTTTTCTTGCGAGTCTAAAGGTGGCAAGGAGAGGGATTTGAGGTAAATAATGATAAAAGTTGGTGGCTAAGTATGTGATGTGATGTTCAATGAGTTCTAAGTTGAGTCCTTTATGAAGCTGATGACCAAGTAAGCGTTTGTTTTAGGGAAAGGAAAGGGGCGTGGCTGCCAGTGAGGCCCACGAGCGCGGCGTCAATCGGGCGCGCCGGCACGCTCGGAGCGCGCGCCAGGCGCCGGTGGTCGGGGGTTGGCGCCGCTTTCTCGCGCGTGCGCCCTGGCCGCGCGCGCCCTCGCGCCTTGGCCAACGCGCGACGTGTGGAAATCCAAATATTTGGCCCCGTTTCTGTAATCTTAATGCGATCGGAGGTGTGGCGCGCGCGCGTTGCATAAGTGTCCCGCTCACTGGGCGACCGCCCCCCCCCTCGCCGTCGCAGCCGCGAGCGCCGCCGTTCCGCCGGGGCCAAGGCTGCGCGCGCACGAACGCGGGTCGTTTTGCCTTGTCGCTTGAACGGATTTGGCGGCGGGGTTTAGCGAAGGCTGCTGTCGATGAAAGGTTCACGATGAACGTGTTTTCTGCACATCGCCGCTCTTCGTAAGGAAATCAAACTCAACGAATAATGGCCCAAATTATTACCCCAATTTTCAATCGCTGGTGAACGTCAATTAAAGTACTCCATTCACGAAATACAATCGCATACTCATGAATTACTTCAAACGTTAATTGGATTCAAATTGATCATTTGCGTATTTCTAAGAAATGAAAGAGTTTACTGAAATATTCTAGTACTTGGATTAAATTTCGTAATGATTTTTCCCTAAATTCTGTGATAGTCTGGCATAGTAATATTATTTTGCTATTGATCAACTCTTCCAATTTATACACTATCTGTTCCAACTTTTTATTTTTAAATATTTTTTTACAACGAAATCAAATGTTAAATTGTTTTTCCATCAGGCCACTCTCATGTACAAAGATAAAACCTTTTTAAAATGACTTTTTTTTTTATTTTGAAGAATATGTTAACCACCAAAGTTATGAAAGAATTCTGATATTGAATTTAGTGAAGTTAAATAAGCGACTGTAAAACCTTGACCTTCATAATGAACGAAATAAAATAATACTAGGTTGACCCGTGCAAACATTCCGTACTTTGTGAAAATACTTTTATGCTGGGACCCAATTTCGAACGTGTCTGACAAACCGTACTACGAAGTGGGTATCCTCTCTAAAACGTAGAAAGAACACGTATCATTGTGTAGATTACTGCATAAGACAAGCAACTTGTGTTCCTTCAGGTTCAAGAAAATCCAATTTTTAGTGTCTAAACCCAAACTTCAAATGTTGCACGACAGTTAAGTGTGTTGCGGGTGGCATGTGCGCCTGCGTCTCCCCACAGCACACTGATAATTCTTTCTCGTCTGAAATGTTTGTTGCAGCACTGAGGGTTAGATTCCCTTTCATCAGTACGAGACTTCCTAAATTCTGTCTCGGTGATTTCTTATAAATATTACAAATCTCTTCTTCTCTTAGGGTATTGTATATAAAAAGGATGATTACATGGGTAACACTGCAAATGTAACAGTTTTATTTCTGAAGAGTCATTCTTCTTCCACGTGTCACGTCGTTACATAAAACATTCCTGCTTTTTAAACTTAAGAAGCAACTAAAATAATGATCATGATCGGATGTTTTCTCATAAGTCATATTTTGTAAATTATGTGCTCTCCATTTAATATCACAATATTTTATTAGCGGAGAAAAAAGAATATTGAAACATGATTTGGTGAAAAAATACTTCCACCTTTTAAAATATACCCTTCAATTTGGGAGTGGAATGTAGTATTTTATTTGTTTACCACTTCGTGTGCTTAGATTGAGGTCATTGATTTATACTTCACTCAACTGCCGCCCCATTAATTTGTGGTTGTTGGTGTGGCGTTAGTCTTTATTCTCAAAGCACCTTGACTGAACCTTGACACTTTTAAAACCAATTATGGTGGTTTAAAGTGGTCATGAGAATAGGAACGGTAGACATTTTTATGTTACTCGTATATAATTTGCTTTTCTTACGATTTATTCCTGTACGCGATGTCTCTGTTTATAAATATATTTTATGTAATGAGTATTTCTGATATATCTAATGACTTTTTCTATTTATAGCAGAGTTTAATATCTATATTTGTAAAAATGCATCACAAATAAATTGAATTAAACTGGATACATAATCACGAATTCACATGAGAAAGTTATTTATGAAGAGATTCATTTTGGATGAAGATGTTGTAGTACATACTAGATGAATATTGATGTACACCAAAATTGTACATACACATCAAAAACTTCTATCTAACAATTGACGTCTTAATAAAATGAATCTCACTTTCTAAATCGACAGGGATTAAGTTTGATAGTTTATTTAATGTATTCGTCTTACTGCAGATTCATACTAGTTTCATGAAAATTCGGATTCTCTCGTTATTTTTTGTAACGCTTTTGTTTGAGAAAAAAATCATAGAAAAGCTCTAATAATAAATATTTGCTCTGTTTATCTTAATTACAATGTATAGGAAAGAATTAGAATACGGTTTTCTTCCATTTACTTCAAATGTTTCCAAATGTTCTCCACAAATGTTATTTATGTTCATTTACTATATTCGAAAGTATGGAAAGGAATTTGCTTATAAAAATACCAACTAAAATATTTATCAAATAACAGACGTCCAGAATTGCTTATTTTTGTACTGAAACATAGCAAATTTATCATTCTAACTTCGGAAGTATATTAAATGCAAGAGTGAATCGGATGTTTTTCACCTTGCGTGGAATTCTAGAAAAAAAATAAAAGTGAAGGGATATACTGTTACTATTGAAGTTAAATTACTGCAATGGGATTGATGAACAGTTAATAATTCTTAAAAGGGTAAATGAATGTCTTGTTTTAGAAGAGAACATTCACGAATGACAAATTATTACCAGAAAAATTACATATTTACCATATGGAAATAACTCGTTCAGAGCAGTCTAACAATGTCCGTGGGATGTAACTCCCATGATTCGCCTGTTCGAGATCTCAATGGAGGTAGTAAATTTCTTCTGATGATACTGATTGATATAGATGAAGAGACATTACAAGAGCATGAAGAAGAACAAAAGTTTAGTTAGAGTCTTGCGCTTGAACATTTATTTCTTTTACGTTTTTTCCTAGGACAGGGAGTCTCTTTCTTGTGAGCCTCATTAAGCTAGCGAATATGCTATTCTTAGGGACACAAATGATGGGATCAGCAAAGACACAAAACAATGTGTTGGCTTATGTAATTGGAAAAATGTACAGATGGAAATTATAGTAAAATACTAGCTATTTACGTATCCTAAGGGAGGTTGTGGGTTTCCATTGTATAATTTGCTGAGAAAGACTGTAAAGTGTAGTTGTTGTAATTGTATTGGTGGCCCTCTGCCTCCTCTGCCTCTGCCTCCTCTGCCTCCGCCTCCGCCTCCGCCTCCGCCTCCGCCTCCGCCTCCGCCTCCGCCTCCGCCTCCGCCTCCGCCTCCGCCTCCGCCTCCGCCTCCGCCTCCGCCTCCGCCTCCGCCTCCGCCTCCGCCTCCGCCTCCGCCTCTGCCTCTGCCTCTGCCTCTGCCTCTGCCTCTGCCTCTGCCTCTGCCGCCATTTCCAGCAGAGCCTCCGCCACCACTGCAGCTGACGCCGCCCCACATCAGCGTTGCTCGCGGCGTCAACGAGATTCGAAAGCAAAGGGGGGGTTGGTTCTGGGTGGCAGTTGGTTGTATAGGGTGCACATTCCAAGAGACGACCTAAAACCCATTAAATAAGCCTCTGATGAAAAGGCAATTTCTCCGCATTGATCAGATTTAAGTCGAAACATGTTAACTTTGTCGATTATGTTATGAGAGCAGTGGTACCCCCACATCACACGATACTATAGCCCATAACTCGGATGCGGTACTTCAAACGTTCTTAAAAAACGTTCTTCTTTTTCGGGCTCGATTGTAGTTTTTTATTCGCCAAATATAGTTCTTATGCTGCAATTTACAAAAAAAACAAATATTTTGTGACTTCTTCTACATTTTCTACGCTTTTTTATCTTTTGAATTTCTGGAATCGAGATGCTCTTCAAATTATGATCCTGCTTCAATTTCCTGGAAGTCCAACAAAGCTCTAAGCGACAGACACTTCCGTGTTGAGACGATTGAGGTCGGCCACTGCCTTCACCAGTCCCCTCCCTCTGTTACCGCCACTGTGGCTACTCTCGCTCGCTCTCACACGCGCTTCTTGCCAGATCGTCAAAATCCTTCGAAACCAAATGTGATAAACGTACGGAATCTCGACATCTTCATTAATTTAAATTTATTGTTAGAAGCTGCATGCAAATTAATCTCAGGGATCTTGTATCTTTGTTATTAAACGCTTGGTAATATCAATAATACAATTAATTGATGCAGTAGCGGAACTGTATGATTTAACGCGCAATTTACAGCAGGGTCGTTCGACGATGGTTGCAGTGTGAAAATATTTTCACCTCTACAATAGGGATTCGGAAAGTGCAAAATATTACCACGGGCTAACCACTAAAAATATGTTTCTTCGACTTATTTACAGCAGTTGTCGTTTTCGAAAACCAGGGTATAGGAGTTCCCACGAAATGTTCAAACTTAGCTCTCTCAAAAAGAAGTTCAAATAGGGTCAATGCCACAGTTTTGTGACTAACCAGTCTGCCTTATTCGCCTTCATTCATAAGCTTTTTCACACAAGTGTAGCGATGGCAGCCGATCGGAATACTTTGTTTCTATTAGCACAGTCTTTTGACATAATAATTAAACATTTGGGAAGGAGAATGGAGTTAAAAAATTTAATGACTGAAAATGGGAAAAATTATCGCAGTTTACAAACAAAATCTGAAGGTTTTTCCCAGGCTTGTAGATTTAAAATAATGTTGTGTTTCCTCAATTACCAGTTATACATTTACTATTCAGTTTCGTTTAGATTTTATTAGAAAATGGAAGCACTTATGATGTTTAAAAATGGTTAATGTAAGAAGTATGTGTTATATCATGACTTCACTAGCCTCTTTACGTAAAAATTAATATTATCTCTATCATTTGAAACTTTTTCGCCCTTTGAGACCTGAAAATATCCTTGCAATTCGCCGTTATCATTGTACTGATGTCGGCTTTCTTCCACTCTTGGATAAGGGCGGCAATTTTCTGCATTTACATAATACCAAAAACTCTTCCAATTACACTAGTAAATCTTAAAACGAAATATCTTCGTAGAAAACTGATCTTCTCTCTTGCAATATAAAATGAAATTTCTTATGTGGTTTCCATGCTGTGATTTATATTAGCTTTACAAACAAAAACAAAATAACAAATAAACAAAATTTGAAAGTAAATAATCTGTCTTCTCGATTTATTCTAATACCTCGTAAAATAATGTAATATTTTTGCACAAATTTACCCAAATTCAGTAAATTTGTTTAAAAAATATCTTTCTATTCGTATAAAAATAGAAGTTTTTAAAAACTTTGTTTTCAAACATCATTTAGAAAACGCTTATCTCTTTGTGATCTTTGTGGTTGAGTTAACATCATCCAATCACAGGATACGAGAAGTTCGCATTATATGCATTCGAGATCTGCCAGTTAAATCACCAGAGAAATGCTCCCATATAATCCACGAAACCAAATGTTGCCTTTAACTTTCTATATTGATCCAAATTAAAACAGTCCGAATAAAAACATAGTTATGATGGGCAAAAGTTTTTAATATCTCCATTACTCCATCACGTTTTTCTTTTTAGTCGGCGGCTAGTTGTTGTTACAAGATCTTCTGCATGGTAGATTTTATATAAAAATTGTTATACTCGCTTCTCGGAAGAAATCAGAGGAAACCCTTGCTGAATAAGGTGAATAAAGCCACATTGAGTAGCTTGCAATAGGCGTGTAGCAATAAAGTTGCGAGCAAAGTTGGTCTGCGGTTTAAGAAGAAATACGCTGCAGTAGCGTCGACACTGAAATCTAACAGGTACCGGTCAGTTGTGCTGGTTCCGCGTAGCTTTCACAGTTGCATAATTGGTAGCTACACTAATTATGAACGATTATTTCAGGAAATATTGGATTCAATGAAAGAGTTTTAATTATTCTATCGAGAACGCCTCGATTCCGAATCAAAAGACTTCTGCGAAATACTAATTGCATCCCTTCATAACATACGGAGGCAGCTAAGAGTTGATTCATAACGTACGCTCAATGTTTATCCTCATAATTACTTTTCCGCTATTATGCGAAGAATCATTTCATTCGTTTCTGGTCCCCTTTCCGTATCTCAGAATGTTACTATTGACTATGAGTAACGTTATTAGGTATATATTGGGAAAAAATTAATAGTTAAAATTTACGAATAATGTTATAACACAATAATTCTACATTTCAATATTTCCAAAAATGTAACCCAAGTTCATTTTCTGTACTTTTTAAGTATGTAACTAGAAGATTTAATAACAATAAATTTAAAATTTTTCAATTCTTCTTATTACGACAAGAAAAGTTCACAGTTTTGAATGATTTATAAGTTCCTATCGACACAAAATTTTGGAAATGCAACTATCGACAAGGGATTAACCTCACTGAAAATCTGATTTAGGAGGAAAAATGAGAATTTTGTGAATTGTGTGTGTTATAAATTAAGTACTCTGAAGAATTCACCACGCATGCATGCATCCTGCACCACATGCCATTCGCATTACACATTATCATCCTTCATAACGAGAAAACTGTGCGATCTAGGCTCTTAAAATCTGATTTTGGGGATCCCAAAGAGGCGCGAGTTGTGTTTCTTGTAATTACATCTTCCGTATCTTGCGATCAAGCGAAAGGTAACATTGATGGCTGGTTGACCTTCCCAATACGTTCGTTGATCTTTCTCTGTGAAGTCTCATTTGCAAAATAGAAGCAGTTCATCTTGCTTCTCTCCGGAAGACGCTTCGAAGCCAAAAAGTGGTTAGCATTCGCACTGAGCGGCGGGCTGTCGCGGAGGCGCAGGCTGCAGTTCTCGTTTCGCTTCCTCGCCGATCGCCTCTCCAAATGCCACGCGAAAGGTTACGGGCAGCTGCGTCCGTTTGTGCGCCATGAAAGACGGCGGCGGGGCGGGGGCGGGGCGGGGTCGGGGGCGTCAACTGTCGCCTGCAAGCGCCGCCCGCCCGCGGCGCGGCCAACGTCTCTCCGCCGCGTTGGCTGCAGGAAGGCGCGCCGCTGACAACGGCTTACGCGCTCTCTTAGAATCAGGTCACGTTGGCGGATTCCTAAATATTCTTCTAATACTAATGTGTGTATTAAAAATCACAAGACATCGGATGTTTAGGGAAATGCCTATTTTTTTCTAGAGAACTTATTTAAAGGCTGTTAATAAATGTCCACGAATCATGACAAATGATGACATATGACGAAGTTTTATAAAGCTTATTTTTGCTTATTTTAGCATAAATGCCTATTTTTTGCATAAATACCTTTTTAGGACTTTTTTGCCTTTTATTTATTATATTTATATACAATGCTAAAATATCGGAAAATCGGCGATGGTCCAACGTGACCATTCATTACGAAACCTTCAATTCACGTCTTGAAATTTAAAATTACGAGAATTCCTGAAACAATACCAACTGGTTTTTCTCCATTTCTTTATTTCATAAATATCATAAGCCATGATCTGAGAACAAGGACGATTGACGATACACCGAGGGAACCGAAATTTTAAGTGGAAATAAATATAAATTCTTAGAAGGTTTCAGTATTGCTAGTGTTTGAGAGCTAAAATACGACATTCAAAAATACGACATTCACGAGGCCAATCACATCGTTCAGATATCCTTCTCCGCATTCAAACTGATTTTTTTTCCCAGTCGTCGCAAATTTGAAATTGAGATTCTTGAAAAGTTACCGGTAATATGTAAATATTACCGGTACTGGTTTTGTGCATTTAAGTTTAGAAAATAATACAGACACAAATTACAAGTTTTCCATTTTATTGTGTACGTAATATATGACAGTGCTTTTTTCTCCTTATTCTAGACTTTTTCAGTGCCTTTTTAGGCGCCTAAAAGACGATTTTTTAGTGCCTAAACATCCGATGTCTGGATATCACATTAAACAATATACTGTCTAAATTGCACTAAAGTCCGGTATACACGGTACAGTTTTCGTGCAGAAAACGTACAGACATTACGTACAGAAAACGTGCAGTCCAGACTGCACGTTTTCTATAAGAACATGTTCATAATTTTTCATGCAGAAAGCCCACAGTTTGACTCAAGCGCCTCTAGCGGCAGAATGATTCACTATCTGGATCGGTCATTTGGATTTTGTGGTTAGGTGAGTCAACGTGCGATTGTGTGAAGATAAACTTTCTTTTTCCGAATTCTTGACTTCCTATTTTTATTCTCTATGCTCCTCATGGTTAATTAATACCACATCAAGATCATAGAACGCACACACAAGAAATACAACCTCTGGTAGTACTCAGGCAGCGCAAATCAGTTTCTCTTTAGACCCTCTAGCGGCGGCTTGTGGCGATTCGTGCAGAAAACGTATTAACAGTGTGTGCGCGACTTTTGGCTTTTATACTTCTAGTTTGGAATGTTGAAATTTCAGTATAGAAACTGTTTGAGAATCTGCACGAAAACTGTACCGTGTATACCGGGGCTTTAGAAATGTTGAATAACTTGAATAAAAAGCTTGAATAAATAAAAAATACGGTCTTCGTATTGTTGTGCATGCAATTCCAAGGCCATATCCTTGGGCTGTATGTCACTTCTTGCCTGCAGGCGAAAATGTCCTTTCATTATCCATTGTTGATCTCAGATTTGGAAAAATGTATTGTTTCGTAGGATTGTAGATAACAATTCTCAATATTTGTGTAGAAAGTGAATTAAAGGAATTTTAAACATTTTAAATTGAAACGCTTATTAGCTCTACGAAAGTGGAGTTGCTGCTACGAACACAGCGTTTTTCCCAATGAAGTATTTGAACATAATCTTGTGCTTTTGATTATCAGTTAGCCTAGCTCATTTTTATGCATAAGAAAATATATGTACTATCGAAATGCAGGGAAAATTAAAAACTTTAAATGTCATTTGGTTGTTTATACCTTTTTATAAATAATACTCAACTCCCCGAATACGTGGAATCTTAAAATATAGAACCCATGAATTTGAGGTCTTACGTAAATCTTGTTACTCGATATTTTGATATAAGATTGTTTCTTGTAAATGATACAATGAAATTCATTCCCGTTAGTGTGAACCGTAAGACGCGATTTTTAGCATTATCATTTCTGTTCTTCCCAGTTTGTTCCGTGGCTTACCCAACATGTGTTGTGTACACCACAATCTTACCTCAATGAGTAACACAAAATAACATGATTATACAGCAACTTCTATTAAAAACCATGAGGAAATAATTTCATGATTTTTTATCATGTTTCGATTGACTGAAAGTGAATTTTTGCGATAAATGAACTTACACGATTAGATAATATTGCTGTCGCTTAGATAAGAAGTATATTATAGTAATAAATCAAAAAATCAAAATATATTATCAGTGTATTTATAAGAGTTCAACGAACTCCCCTCGGCACAGGACTTCTGTTGCTATAATTGGATTGCCTGTGAGTACGAAGATATCACTTTTGCTTTAAATAACGAGCCATTTCGAAGTTTTTGGAACAACATAAAAACATTACTTTTCTCTTGAGCCTAGGACATCGAATATATACTCCTGAAATGCTCTTGATATTATTTGCAATTATTTTATGATTTATATGGCACTTATGATAGTATGTGTGTGCTCGTTTTCTATGGTATTATTTAGAGATCACTCAGCACTTTTGAATTAACGAACAAGATTGATCTTCAGCGTTTTGAGTCGATTAAAAATTCTTGTTTTTCCATCGCCATGAAAATAATTTTCAGCTTATGAAACGTATATTAAATTAATATTGATAAATGTGGCGATGATTAAATTGTTAAGAATTGCTTCCGAAAGAGGGTGTTCTATTTTTACTTGAAAGTTATTTTACCACAACTCGGTTGCTACAATATCGATACCTCGGTGGAAGAATTTCCGACTCTGGCATGGAGTTCTTGTAGAGTGCGTTGCGGGGCGTCGCGCTTTGCCCTGGTAGAAGGGCGTGCAAACGCGCTGTCCGCTCCGACGCGACATTCCAGGAAATTCTTTGAAGGCGTGCTGCATCCGTCCCGAGACGAGTTGCTTCTCCGCGTCCGGAACCCTTCCGTGGCCATCGCCCCGCCCCTCCCACCGCCCTAACCCCCACCCCGGCCACCTACCCGCCCCGCCCCGCGCTGCCCGTCTCCACTGACGCAACAGCGGCACCACTTTTGGTGTGGCCTCAATGGTCAGGGCCACGCTCGCCATTTCCCTCCAATTGATTCTTTGATTTTTTTTTCGTGTTTCCGGGCACGTCAACTGCTTTGGTCATTAGTTCCGTTAGTGTAGTGCATGTTTTTCTCGGGAGATGGCTGTAATCTTCTCTCGCTGGATGATGAGATCCGACGCCGACCTACCGTCGGCTAGCGGTGTTTATCTCTAACAAGGACTCTCCCACCAGCGGGGCACCGCCCAGCCGGGACAAGCTTTAAGTTCCCGACCGGTCTCCCGGAATGTATGGAAGTGTAGTGCAAGTTAGTGTAAGTGTGTCTGTGTAAGGGGAGAGGATAGGACAAGGAAGAGGAAGGTCAGATCGCGCGCGGTCCGTGACCCGTTTGGTAGGGTACTACTCTGGCATTCGCTGGTGTTAATCGGAGAAACCACGGAAAACTACCGATCAGAGCAGCCGGCCGCTAGAATTCTCCTCCAGACAGCGACTGAATTCGACCTAGCTGACAAGCTAGTGTCGAAAATCATGCCGCCGTGGGGAGTGGGAACCGAGGACCTCCAGGTGAGAGGCGCTGCAGTGACATCAGTTGATGCACTGAGCTACCGCTCCCGGTCCATTTTCCTCTAGGTATCACTGTTGGTGGCTGAAGGAGACCATCTCTCTGCCATTGCAGCAGTCATTTGCGTAGCGTCCCCCTCAATCCACCGCTCCCGCCAACACCCCCTCCTCCTCTCCCTCTTGCGCCGCCGACTGTTGCCGCCGCCTCCGCCGCCGCGGGCGCGCCACAGCACGGTCGCCGGCCGGAAGAGCGCGGCGCGACGCGGCGGGGGCGGCCGCTGCCCGCGAGGCTCCCTGGGAGGCGGCGGGCGCCGGAAATGGGATTGGGGTCCCGGGGGAGGCGCCTCTTTGTGCGGGGCGGCCGCCACGGCCTGCGGCGTGCGGGTGGGGGCTTCCTAATTTACGGCTGTCTTGTTTTTGTTTGGCCGCTCGCCGAATTTAATTCAGCCGGCACGCTGGGCGGCGGCGTCCCCCGGCGCGCGCCATTCAAGGAGCTTGAAAACTCCGCCGGCGCTCTCTTCTCCGTTAATCGGATTACGCGCAGGTACTGACCCGGCCAGCGAGTTGCAGGGCGACCTGGACGCGGCGACCCAGCGGAGCCGCGGATGAAGCAGCGTATGGCGGAAAGTAGACTGGGTTTCAAGGGTAGCAAATATTCTTAGGCAAGAAAAGTTAGTGGTATGATTGGAAAATTGGACGATAAGGAAGAAAGTGGAAAACGGAAAGGACGGTGAAGACGGCAATGCATAGACTGACCAAGAGCATAGAGTAAAGAATTTACCTCTTTAGTCTATGCCAAGTTTATTCTCGCAAACGTGGGTCCGGCAGATGAACCGAGAAGGCAGATGCCAGATACAGAGCAACTAAATGAATATCTTGCCTGCGGGACGTACCACAACCCCTCAAATGCACTTCTTGTTTCCATTACAATGTACGGAATTGCGATTGAACCGTAAATGCTTCGGTTAAGGAGCGTGGTCGAGACGCTGTGTTGCTGCACACTGCCGCAGTGAGGACTTCCATCCCAGGTCCCTCGGAGTTTCATTTGTGTGCGGTTTCCTACACCGCTGCACTTTCCATTACGAGTTTTCGTCTTAAATGAGAAACGCCTGGCGCTGCAGACTTCTCTTTTGAGTTTCTGGGAGTGCTGTACTCCCAATCAACTCCTATGCTCACGAAGTTCATGTAACCGCTCAAAGTAAGTGCCATTTCGGAAGTGCCGCTCATTTCATTAAAACAAAAGCATTGTACGTATTTAATCGAGTCAGTTCATATTATATATTTAAAAAAATAAGGTATTCTGCCATGGCTTCGTTTAGAGCTTCTACTGAACCGATTGTAGTATTTTTTCCTTTAAATGAAAGAATGTGATCCCTAGAAGTGTTATCAGATATTGTTTGTGTTGATTCACCAACATTTACGGTGTAAATTAATTAATTAAATCATTCTTTAATAGTACGCTTATCAATAGTCAGTTGTTTTCTTCCAAAGGGTGGCTGTTTGAAAATTGATATATATGAGTCTATAGATGTGCGTCCCCGCCGCTTCATGGTGGCGCTGCTTGATGTTTTTGTTTTGATTCTTGAGATTTGTTCACAATTCGTCAAGGTTTTGTTTCAGTGTAATAATTGCATTGTGAAGATGACAGTTTGCATATACATATTTGCTTTTGTAGTGTATTTTGTAGAGAACATTCGGACAGTGGGTTTTGTGCGGTTGTAGTGAAGTTGTTTACAGGTTATGTCGAATTCCGAATCGTTGCCCACGCACCCCAAAAGACTCAAACGCACTACATTGACTGGGAGCAGGGAAAGAGAAAGTCAGCGTATGTGTCGTGTTAGTGAGGTCATTTCGTTTTCTGTTGGGTTATTGTCTGTGAAATGTCAGTTTTGTTCTACTTTGTACTTCCCATGTCAGAGAAATTCTGTAAACGAGTTTACTGTGTGTTGCTCACATGGGAAAATAAGTTTACCTTCAAGCAATATGCCAGAAGAAATCAAACAGTTGTTTATAGGAGATTATGACACATCAAAAAACTTTAGAAATAATATCCGTCAGTATAATAGTGATCTTTATTTTGTGTAATTTGGTGCCGATATTGCATTGCCACCTGGTCATGGGCCATACGTGTTCAACATTTTGTGAACTCCACATCACAGAATATCTTCGTTATATCCTGAAGATTCAAACAGTGCAACATATTGTGAACATTAGTCTGGGCACAGTATTTTACATTTATCTTAGATCACACCGTCATATTTTGACGGGTTCTCACTAGTTATATATTACTTCCCCAGACTTTGTCGACGTTCATTTCTTTTCTTCGGAAGTTTGCTGTAGGTGTAATGTACAGTTATCATATGCATTGAACAGAGTTACTGGAACATAAAGATATAAAAACATATAGCAGTTATTACAGCGATGACATTGGATATCCCTTTTACAATCTGGATTTCTAGGAAAGTACGAAAAATGTCCATGGGGAAAGTTAATCTCGACTGCTTCCGTTTGATCGTTACGTTCACGGTCCCGGCACGTTCAATGCCCACGTCTCCACCGCTACTATGTGTGCTGCTCTCTGACCTTGGGGTTGACGAGTTGAGGGCGGATCAAGGCGTGGCGGGGAGCGAGCCGAGGCTTCAGTCTGAGGTCCCGTGCCGGAGCCGGAGCCGGAAGCGATTCGCCTTTCCTTCCGGAGGCCCCGAGTAGCCGGTGTGGCGCGGCGCGACGGGCAGAAGGAGGGGGGCGGAGTCCTTGTGCGCGGCCGCCAACCGACGCCCCACCCACCCCACCCCACGCCGCCCACGCTGCCCACTCTCTCTCGCTCCCTCCCTCTCTCCCTCTCTCTTTCCCTCTCTCTCTCTCCCTCTCTCTCTCCCTCTCTCTCTCTCTCTATCACTGTGCTTATCTCACTTTGGCTCACTCCCTCTCTCTCTCTCCCTCACTGTGCTTCTCTCTCTGTCTCTGTCTCTGTCTCTCTCTCTCTCTGGCTCACTCCCTCTCTCTGCGCCCAATGGCTTCAAATTGAAGAGCATTGCAAGTTCATGTTTCTATTATGGTCGCACATTATTCATTGATCATTTGTGGCCTAGTTGCAATTACTGTTATAGATCATTATTTCTGGATTATTTAATTGAAACAACATTTCTCCTGTTGCTTTCTATGCTTGCTATATTTATGGCAACATAAATGTAGGGAAGAATGTCATTCTCCTATATCATTCAGTGTATTACAATGATATTTAAAAGAAATATTATGTATTATGTATATTGTCAAACTAGCTTATAATACTTCGTGACAATTTGAAGTACATTCTCAATTCCTTAAAATATCCAATTTTAGCCTTATGCATATTTAGTCATATACTAGTACACATGCTGAAATTCTGCGAAATCCTGATGAGATTTTGATGGAAAATTACGTTTTCAGTGTCCCTGACACCGCAAATTTGTTGTTTTTTATTTTAATTTTTTAATTAAACGTCTGTCTCTCAGTGGTGATCCATGCATCAGCCTATCTATGCCTTCGCCTTTTTCTAAGAATGGAGCACAATACATTGAATTATTTATCACAAGTTCCATTTTCATTAAAACTTCAGAATTCTGAGAAATTAGGGATATGTATTTTTTATGGATGCGACGAGGCATGTGAGGTGTTGAACAACTTGCCGGCGTAAATTCTGACGTGGTGGACTCCGGAACTCACAGTTTCCATATTCAATCTCAGCGCAAT
Organism: Teleogryllus occipitalis; assembly: GCA_011170035.1. NCBI lineage: Eukaryota > Metazoa > Arthropoda > Insecta > Orthoptera > Gryllidae > Teleogryllus > Teleogryllus occipitalis. The sequence goes on along the minus strand of BLKR01001196.1, from coordinate 238,706 downwards.
GTTTGTACGGATTTGCAACACACCCAGAGGCTTATGCTGGGTCTGTGAGGAACCCCCATGCAAAGTAACCCGGCGCTGACGCAAAAGCACAAGCAATAGAGTACACATATTCGAAATTATCGTAGGTGTTCAGTTTGTGTTATGACATAACTGTCTCACATAATACATAAAAGATGTGCTGTTGTAACACCAATAGTTTGCAATTGCGCTACAGTTGAAAAATATGTGTGGAGAACATCTACAAAAGCACAATTTTGCACGAGACCAAATACGTAAAGCCGATGAAAATGTTACATTTTATTGCAATATATACTATAAGGGAATGGGTTTTCTACTGTAAAGGAATGGGAATATCCAAGAAAATATCCTATATGTAAAATAGCACACAGTATATTTTGTATCATAATTTAAATTACAGCATCTGTTGGTGGGTTTCGATGTAAACAGAAGCGAACCACATTACTAAGTCATTATCTCAATATGACACTTTACTTAACACCAGTAATTATTATCGTTTGTAGAAATCCTCGTGAAAAATTATCTCAAAAGTCTCTGGTAATATCCTCCAAGCAGTAATTTGGTGCGATTATGATCTTACTGAGGTGGTAGTTATTGTATTTCTGTGCTAATCAAATGATGGAAGTTAAATAAATTCCTCCAATTTTAGACAAGAAATATTTATGGCACATGAACAGAGTAAACCCATGTTCATTATAAAACATCTTATTAGTGTGTTACATCGGTTAGGTATTAAAGGTCTTGACAGTGACAGAATTGAAGGCAAAGAATAGAAGTACCAAACTGCAGTTTGCCAACAAGTATGCCAATCGAAAGACTAATGAATGAGCTAGAAAACTATGAAATATTGAATAATAAATCTGACTTGTTTACTTCTGATAGAATTGTTGACCAATTGATCACCGTTAATTGATGACCAATCAATCAAAGGAACAACAGAAGATTCCAAAAACCCACCGTGAATCATGAAGGAGGCTTTATAATCTATGGGATAGATTTTCAAGGCCCAGTAGGGTTTTGATTAAGGATGATGGAAATGCGATGCAATCTTGGAGAATTCCCAACAGCAGAAAGAATATGCCTCGTAAATGGATATTCCAACAATATAATTATCCCCAAGCAATCCCACGTGAAGATTAACGAGTCACAAAATGTATGGTAACTATTTTGGATTGATAGAACCGAAATTCGGCCCTCTACTGATTTGAACTTTTGTGGGAAAAGTCTGTCCGTATTGTTCCACAAAGAAAATTCCAGAATAAATATGAATTCTTAGCCTTTTTTATCTGACGACTAGTCGAGAATTTCCCACAAGCAATGCGCCAAACTTGTTCATTTCGTCCCTGTCAGGTACGTAGCCATAATTAAGGCAAAAGGAGTTTTAACAATGTATTAAGTTTTAGAGATTTTATTATTAGAAACAATTATTTGTTCTTTCAACTTGTTTCGGTGTGTACTAAATGCTTGTAATTCAATAGAATATTTAGCTTATTTTTGTTTGTGTCTTTTTTTTACAATTTTTTTATCCTAGATAGAAGAATGCCAGTAAACGTGACGTAATGTAGTAATAACTAACTTTTGTCACGATTTCAATTTTAGCTTCTTCCAACACTCTTTCTACAAAAAACGACATTGCAACAGTGTAAACACTTATCTGGCAACATTTTGTCGCAATACTATTGCAGTTCTCTACATTCACAGTATTGTACAAAGAAAAGAATTAGTGACACATTGAAGAACCTATTACTTTGGGTGAATGGACATGTCCTTCTTATGTAGTACGTGCCAATATAGTTTTTTTTCATGAATAGTATTATTGTTAAAAAAATTCTATATTCAGAATCTTCTTTTGGCTTATAACAAATCGGAAAAATTTTCTTTGAATTCGTTATCTTTGATTTTCGGAGAATGAAAAAGTATTTCATGTTCGTCTTCAGTTCTTTTGACTTCAGATATTGGGTCCTAGTTTCTTTTTATTACATCGTTTTATTGTTTTATATGCATTGTACTATAGGCACAACATTTTCAGTCACGTTACCAAGCTCTCGATGAATTCCGTTGATCTCCTTCTTATTTTAAATTTTCGATACATTATTGAAACAAACTAAGTAAAAATAGGATTTTAACAAGAAAAATTATTTTGGCCATTCATGTATTGGGTACCCTCTTATGTGTTTTTATACAGAATGTATATTATTTTTTAAAAATTGTTGTTTCGAACCTGATGATGGTACAAATTGAGCCTCGAAATACTAATAAATTGTGTTGAAATATTAATAAATTCATATTAACTCCAATAGTTTGTTGAAGAAACTGTTCATCTCATGAATGGCCAAAATAATTTTTCTTGTTAAGAAAAAATCACTGACAAGAATTGTGATAAAAATAGGATTTTATTTATTCTTTGTTAACCAGTATTGTTTCATCTAAAGCGAACCATAAGGATTCATTTCTTGGGAATAATTTACAAAAATGTAACCCAACAAAAATATTAATTGCAAAAAACTATCAAGAAAATATCAAAGAAATTATACATCAAATGATAATAGCGAGAAATCACTAAAATTCTTCTTCTGAAAACATTACATCATTTCAACACTTAACACATACAATTACTTTATGTGAATTTTGTTTACATACTAATAATGTTACATTTCATCGCGGTCACTTGGTTTTCCATTCGTTCACAACGTATGCAGTATACCGTTTTTGCACCAGTTTTCTTCCTTCTGCGTTAACCGACATAAGACCGAAAATGTTTTAAAAAGACTTAAGTGGACTGTGAATAAATCAATATCAATATAAAAAAGTTTCTACATCTTACGCTGTCACTTTCAAGACCAGGCGGGTGGTGAATAGTGTTCACACAATGCAGTCTTTGAGAAAACGAAGATGAAACAACTCTTGTAGCTTCGAACATTATCAAAACAACATGTGGACAAAATCAGATGTCATTAGAAGATAGCATTGTCGCACTGAATTGTTGAGTTTTTGAAAAATGAGGGAGGAAACAATCGGTCTGGTGAACGCAATTCACCAATGCACCCGCTCTATGATGTTCTTCTCTGTATGTAGCTATGTTCAACTTGGACTGCGTAAATATGTGTATTGTCTGCTTATGAATTTATTTATTTGAAGAATAGAGACAAAAAATATGCAAACTAATATTCGAAAAGACGTGAACAAATTAAATTGTGGTGATCTCAGGAATTATGCTTTTTATTATTATTATGCTTCTGCCTAAAACCAATAAATGTCGGATTTCAGAACACTACCAACCTACGAGTATATAAAAATTTTTAGGTACAAAATGAAAAGGATTTTTGGGGTGCTGGGCCATCAAAAGTAATTGCATATTATATTGCTTTGCAATACTGCTGATTCTCTTGCATTTGTGTTTCCTATTTCTGCGCTACTTATAATTAAAACTTTGAATTAAAACCGAACGATGGTAGTCCATCGTTATAAACTCGGAATATTGATTGCAATTTGAATTGTTGCGAAAAAATCAAGAGCACAGAGCGATCAATTGCAGAATCTCTTTCATATTCATGGATTCTGGAAACGCAATTTGAATACATTTCATATTCCAAGTAACTTTAGGCATCGTTCTGTAAGTGAATTTTACATTTGTAATATCTTGTTTCAGTTGTCCTATTTACTTCTTTTATCGTTCGTCATACATTTCCGTGTAACTGCTATTAAAAATTCTCTAGTTTTAGAGCCGACTATTAAACTATTCTTGTCGCATCTAAGAAATAAGAAATTTTTTTCTTTGTGAAATGTAATGAAGTGGGCTTATACGATTTCATTATTCCTCCTGTCTCCACCTTGAGGATCTGAACAATCTGTATTCAAAATCCTATTGGCGACGCCGATCACGTGAAGATGTGGAGTGTGGTGTGCACCCACGTGTGAAACATCTGAGAGACACGGCCCTGGCGCCTCTGGCGAAGGCACAATGGGCTCTGCCTGTCCTCCGGCGACCTCTGTGCACACGCAGCTGCGGCTCCGAATACGCTGTGAGACACGCACGGTATCGCGTGCACACTCGCGGGCGTAGAGGACAATCGCGCTATTTATTCATGGATTAGCTGACGTTTCAAGGTTCACCTTCTTCATGCCGGCGTTGTATTTACCGAAGGGTTTCATTAATGCGCTTATTTCAAATCTCTGATATTAATTTCAGGCTTGTTGCCTGTAATGGGGAGTTAATCAATAAAAGAATTTTCATTGAGAAGTTGACGAAATATTTCATGTTCATAATCTATGTAAATATTTTTGTTTGTAAAAAAGATATTTGATAATATGTGTTTTTTGTTTGTAATATTTTATCTTCAGTTATGTGAATCCATTTATAATTGCAGACGAGGTAGACTGATTAGTAAACATTCATGAGAGAGCAATTTTAAGAACTAAGCATTTTAATCTCAGTTTTCATCTAAAAGGAAAATTATTTTAAAGTGTGCCTACTGATTTACTAATGGGCACGTTTTCAATTGGGACCAAATCATCACAACGTATCTCAACAACCGGTCCGGCAGGAAAACGAGTGCCTTTTGTACGTAGGGTAATATGAAAATAATTTGAATAAGCCATCTCGCCCCGCCCCGCCCTGCTCGCCATCGCTCCGCCCTTTCAACCGCGATCACCCACCATGTGAGCTTTGCTCCCTCTCCCCTCCCCGCCACGCCCCGCCCACCCTGCACCGGCACACCTACCCTCACCGTTCCTACACCCGCCTCTCCCCGTCACCACACTCCCCGCCACGCCACACCCCATCCCGCCTGTGAACTACCCAAGTGCCGCTCTAGATCGCCTTCCCAGACTGAATGATTGCTCCGTAGATGCATTGTGGATTGTATTTTAGTCATTTTTGTGAAAGAAAGAAGGAAAAACAGTGATGGAAGTATCACGTTGAAATATTCCAAGTTAAGAGGTGTCCATTTAGCATGACAAAAATCATGACAATCGGATGATATTTGTAAATGGTATTGCAGGACATTCAGATATTCATTTACTTTTGTAGTTTAAGAAAAACAGGGGAAAATTCTGACCTTAGAATTCAAAATCTGTTTACAATTAAGCATACTTAAATTGAGTAAATACGAATGAATTTGCCTTTGCTACTTTAGCCTTTGCCAATTTAGAAAACACGATTGAATGTGATTTTGCCATTCATAAACATTTATGAATACACATAGTATGTCCGAAATTGAAACGACGATTCGGTGATAAAATCTGCGCTATTACAATTCAGAATAGATTAATTTAGCCACGAAACATGAATACTTTCAATGATAACTTTTTGAATCCGTGAAATTCGAGTTGATTTTGCAACTGTGATTGTTTATTGTGTACGGCTGCTGATTCCCAGACATGCGTGGTGGCCATTGATATTCACAATCCTTGCCTATAGAGCGTCCTAATGGGGCCATTTCTAACCATTGTGGCAGGGAATATGGAGCTGGGAGAGCATTGTGCTTTGAACGAATGACAGGACAATGCGAAAGTACAAAGGTAAAAAGCAGCTTACACACCCTGAAGCTCTTTCATATTTAGTGTTTTAAATGCTATGGAATGCCAAAATGTTCAGCAAAGAACACGCGCCACAATCCTGCAAAGCGGTTTATTTGAATGCATTGTTGGAATTTCGTTAGACCGAAATGTCCAAGCTCTCCCAAATGCGTGTGTTGTATTGTTGTTCAGAAGAGAGATAATGTGATGTCACGTTTTCTCAAGTTCATAAATATTTTCTCATATTTTTATCCTATCAAACTGGCGATGAAGTTTATTAAACAGCAAAAGGACGGCACCTCCATCAGAAATTAACCCCATTGTATGACAATTTTTTTAATCACAGTATTTTGTCCAGCAGTCATTTCTCTAGTAAAATTCCTCATATTTCGTTTGGATGGTTTATACGATAATCTAGAGTTTTGTATATTTTACATTATTATTTTATTTTATTACAAATACATATTTCTTAGAAGGATTGTAAATAGTAATAAATATTGTATTCTTCGTTTGTTATACAAGGATAATTATTGTTACTACTTCAGAACTCTTAATTGCTATTTTCATTGCATTCCATTTTATCATTATCTAATTCTCACGACCATTTTGTTACAATTTTATTATTCCAAAAACAGTATTAGGCTTTCGTAAGTGCAGTTCTCTTTCCAAACGTATGAGAAGACATATTGTGAACAGATATTCGTGTTTTTCATCTAGCCGATATTTTCACTTTACGGAAATTTGCCTTATTTTGCAACTGAGCTCTCGAACATAATTTTTTCAAGAGTTATCTATATACTCTGTATTCTCTCCCCTTATTTGAATTGGATCTTCCATTCTAATCTAAGCTTCATTTTCGTTCATTTATTTACGTCTTGAGACGATCAGTTACATTTCTTTATGCTGTGTAGAGATACTAGCAATAAGCTTACGAAAAACTGAAAACGGGATGTTAATAGAAATATACTTTGAATTTCCGATTTTCAAGAACGGATACATTCACTTTATCTTGACGACTGCCTGAAAACTGCACTAGATTCTGATGCACCTCTACTTTAAATTTCTTTTTCAGAAGTTACTCTCTGTTTATGGGTTTAATCTTTGTGGATTTAGACTAAGTATACAGTTAACTGAATATAAATTAAATTGCTAATTTTGCATTATAGAACATGCTTTCCCTTAGAAAAAGAATTGAACAATAGATGTGGTAGTTGTTCGCCATCATTACTTATTCACATTCTCATACTAGTATTTTTCTTAATAAATAAAAGGAAATTCCCTTCTAATACAGTATTATCAACAAAATCTGACAATTCACTGGTTTTGTTCTATATACAATTTAAATCGTTCAAAACAATGGAGACCCCACCGGGAAGTGAACACCGGTGAAGTGACTTTCAGTTGCTCTAACCACGGAGTTTCCGAGTCAACAAATGCTTCAGATTCGTAGGCATGGTGTATTGCCCGTTTTATGATATTTTATTGTGATCACCATGTCACCTGTTACCACATGTCACCACATGTTAAAGATTTTGCACAGTATTATTCTTATTTCTTGTTTAACGATATGCAGAACGTTCAGTATTTAAAAAAGTTTTGTACAATATCAGGAAATACACTATCAGGAAATTTCGAATGCTTATGATGCGTTTTGACAGAAATCTATTTTCTGAAGTGGAATATTATAGTATAGCGACGAGTGCATTATCGGGTCATATTTACCAGTTTCTCACTCATTATGAAGTCAATTTCTGCTTCTTAACTTTATCTTTATTCTCCTTGCATCTTCCCCTTTGTGCACCACACGACATCGATTCATTAATTCTTTCACAAAGGAACCACTTCATTTCTCCCCAAAAATTCAAGTCGATTAGAAACTGAAAAACTTTTTCTGTGCAATGTGTGACGTCGTGGGAATACACAATAATCACAGACACGAGCTTCAATGATAAATATGTACAGGTTTATTCACAATATGTACAGTACTACTTTAAGTTACAGCTCTGGTAGATCTTTACTTTCCTGATCGCAGGAGCGATCCTTAAAAATGAATAACTGACTCGTGGCCCGCGCCACTCCTCAGCGAGCCTCCCGCACACAGCAGACAGCTCCGGCGACCTCTTGTCACCCGTGGATATAGTCCACAACGGCGTCCCAACACATGGTTTGCCGCACGAGCCTAGCTCGGCTCCGCACCGCCCTGGGCGCAAGTTTTTGTGCGTTCGCACGAGGGTTCCCTCTCAGCTCAACAAAACCCCACCCCCGCGCTCTGCGTTGGTTCTTATATAGCCCCCACCCACGTGACCTGAAACGTCACTGGGTTTTGCACACGGCCCACACGGACCGCTTTGCCAGGCATTTTTGGACATCCATTTCCCTGGATTCCAAGAATTTGACACGCGGCACGCGCAAAAATGCGCTGTCCCGTACTTTGGGCATCCCTTTCCCTAGCTCTTAGGATTTCCCAGAATACCTCGGCGTGTCACATCCTGCCTGGCCCCTGGCGTCTAATCCTCTGCCGCCGCCCTCTGTGGCGGTTGCTAACTGTAGTCCTACAATACGTTACATACTTCTCCATACCCTATTTTGAATTTTTTATGCAGGATATAACCACAATAAAAAATTCGTCCCGCAACTAGATTTGTGGATCTGGATGTGATTATACCATTTACCTGGCCATTGGGCTCACACTCTATTGATCTCTCTAACCTACTCTATATTTACAACATATTTTTTTTTTTTTATCAAAATCTAGCTAATATAAATAACTAACCTACTTCACGTACCTCCTTTCATTCTAATATATACAATTTTCTACAATCTTAAATTACATACAGTCTGCTGCAATTACCTCCGTAGTATTCACAATCAAATGATGTGATACTTTCCCTGATACCCCAGAACCAACAATGTCTTCAGAGCTTCACTTTGTACCCATAATTGCACATACATAAGACACACATGAAACAAACAGAATACACAAACAATACACTTTCAACAATTTGTTACATATATACAGTGATTCTTCTCTTGTCTTGATTTTATACAATGCAATCAAGTGATTCGGTTCAGTGTAGCCCTCCGCATTCCCAGTTCAGTTCAGGTTCCATGTATCAGTAAAACATACGGCTTAAGGCATCAGCATTTACGTGATCCTTACCCCTTTTATGAATACTTTCTAAATTGTATGCTTGGATCATTAATGACCAACGCATCAATCTCGGGTTCTTACTTGAACAATTATTTAGCCATACTAATGGGTTGTGGTCTGTTTCCACTTTAATTTTTGCATTTCCCTCCAAATAGTACTTTAATTTCTGCAATGCCCATATTATGGCTGTGCACTCCTGTTCTGTTGTACATCGTAATAATTCCGAATCTGTGAATTTACGACTTAAGTATAACACCGGTTTTTCTTCTCCTCTATCATTATACTGTGCCAAAATGATGCCAATACCTCTTTTTGACGCATCACACTGCACTATAAAATCCTTATTAAAATCTGGCGCGTGAAGGACGGGTTCGTGACAGAGAGCGGTTCTCAGTTTCTCGAATGCCATCTCGCATGCTGGCGTCCACGTTACCCTGCCTTGCCGTTCGCGACCTCGCAATAAGTCCGTTAATGGCGCTGATATACCCGCATAATCGGGAATAAATTTCCTGTAGTAACCTGTTAATCCGAGAAAAGCACGCACTTGCTTTTTCGTTTGAGGTACGGGGTGCTCTTTAATAGTTTTTACTTTGGCCTCTACCGGCCGCATCATGCCACTACCAACCATGTAGCCTAGGTATTGCACATTCTTACGCGCGTATTTACACTTGCTTGGCTGCACATGCAACTTCGCTTTCTCTAATATTAGAAACACCTGCTCTAAATGTCTAAGGTGTTCTTGCCATGTGTCGCCATAAATGGCGATGTCATCCAAGTATGGGACTGCAAATTCTGCACATCCTGCTAATAAAGCTGCCATCATCCTACTACACTGAAAAGGTGCATTTTTTAGCCTGAAGGGCAATCTTAATGGCCTATACGTGCCAAAGCTTGTACAGAAAGCCGCATATCTTTGCGCTCTCGGAGTGAGCGGTATCTGATGATAAAATTTTGCTAAATCCAATGTAGTAATAATCTTAGCTGCCGCTACTGCTTCTATCCTCTCCTCCATGTTCGGTAACGGAAAATATTCTGATTTTATAATTTGGTTTAGCTTGCGATAATCTACGCACGGTCTTGGTTTTCGTCCCGGCGCCTCTACAAGAATCATAGGGGAAGCATAATCAGAGTCGCCTATTTCGATTATGTTATCCCGTAACATCTTCGCGATTTCTTCCTGCAAAATTTTTGATTGACGCGGCGACATTCGATAAGGCGCACTTCTTATCTTTTTCGACTCGTCCGTCAATTCAATGTCCATGGTGACGACATCCGTCAACCCTGGTCTGTCTGAAAATATATGCTTGTACTTTACAATTAAATTGAGCAGTTTGTCGCGGAACTCGTCTTCGACTTCTGTTCCTTCGAGCATAGCTTCCGCATCGAAGTCGACACTATCAAGGTTAATAGCGTACTTATCCAGCTCGTCTTCCTCAACTTCAAAGTTTGAGCTGCGATCTGCTACATAATTCAGATATTCGGTACGTTGCACGTACGCTTTCAACATGTTAATGTGGTAGATACGCTCTTCCTTTTTCCCAGGCATTCGGACAGAGTAGTTCGTGTCCGATTTTTTCTCTACTACTTCTCCCGGTCCTATCCATTGAACAGATAACTTTTTTGTGCGATTCGGGGCCAACACCAGCACCCGGTCGCCCGGCGCGAATTCTCTGTGTACAGCTCGCCGATCGTACCACGTTTTTCTTTTCTCCTGCTCGTTAACAAGCTTCTCGTGAGCTAATTCGCGAGATTTCTGAAGCCTATTTATTAGCTTGAACACATATTCGACGACGGAATTTTCTTCCTCATCGTCCTCGCCTGCAAGGTGTTCATATAATAAGGTTATGGGAGTTCTGAGGTTCCTCCCATACACTAATTCAGCTGGAGTGAATCCGAGGCCCTCGTGCACCGTGGTTCTCAAAGCAAATAAAATCGCGGGCATTTGGTCCTCCCACTCCGTTCCTGCTTCCAAGCATAACACTTTGATTAAGCGATTCATCGTTCTATGCACGCGTTCGATAGGATTTGACTGCAGGTGGTAGGGCGAACTTCTCACCAGTTTGATCCCAAACTTCCTAGCAAATTCACCTGTCAATGCGCTTGTAAAGCACGTGCCCTGGTCTGTTTGTAATTCCTTAGGAAACCCGATTCTACTGAATAATGTCAACAAGGCACTAATGATAGTTGTTGATTGCAAATCTTTAATTGGAATAGCCTCCGGATACCTAGACGCTAAACAATGGCTGTCAAAATAAACTTGTTGCCTTCTTTACTTTCGGGAAGAGGTCCACAAGTATCAATATTTATTTTACCGAAGACTTCCGTTATCGGCGGTACTAACATTAACGGTGCTTTTTTACGATCATTTGGCCTACCAACCCTTTGACACACATCGCAAGTTTTCACATATGTCTCCATATCCTGGAAACAACGAGGCCAATAAAAGTATCGCGACATGCTGGATTTGCTCTTAGTGCAACCTAAATGTGCATTCGCGGTTTCATGGCACACCTTGAGAACGGCGGCCCGATATTTAGTCGGAACTACTAACATATTAAATTTTTCTCCGCGATTGCTGTGTCTTGACCGATACAAAATACTATTTTTCACGAAATACGACTCTCGCCCTGCTTCCGG